>JAESUZ010002188.1:0-330000 GCA_017311185.1 Proteles cristata cristata
AGAGAGAAAAAGAGAGAGAGAGAGAGAGAGAGAATCCCAATCAGGCTCCACACTGTCAGCACAGAACCCAATGGGGGCTCAAACCCACAAACAATGAGATCATGACCTGAGCCGAAACCAAGAGACAGACACATAACCAACTGAGCCATCTAGGTGCCCCATGTTGGCTTCTTTTTTAATGTCTCCCTTTATTATTTTTTTTCTGCCTGTCTCCTAACATGTGCTTTTTACACGGATGAGTAATGTTCCCGGTGAATTACTCCTCAGGGCAGGCATGCAATTTCCCACTTTCCTACTCCCGTCACATTGCTTCTGGGCTTGGCCATGTGACTTGCTTTGGCCAGTGGAATGTCAGTAGGCATGAAGTCAGCCTAGGCTTGATAGGTGCTTCTGTTTGGGGCTTGCCTTCTTGGAATATTCCTCAGAGGCTGTTCTGTCATCTGGATGACTAAGATAAAGACCAAGTGGAGAGAAGGGGAGAGACAGGGAGAGAGGGAGAGACAGAGAGATACCTACCCGAGGTTTTCCAACTGAGCCCAGCTCCCAGCCAACCCACCAGATGAATAATAAATTTTTGTCTGAAGCCACTGCTTTTCGGGGTGGTTTGATACACGGTAATAAATAACCAAGAAAACATGGTGTTTTAAAGATTCCTATCGTCAGCCTGCTTTTGTCTCACGTTGTAGGTCTGTCCAAACAAAGCCATCCATGCCAATAGATTTAAGTACCATTCATACCTCGTGATTCTTACACCTACACTTCCAGACCAGATTAGTCTTCTACATTCTCATCTCTTACTTAATGGGCGTTCCCACTTGATTATTCCACAGGATCACTCAAATTCCCACACCAAAGCCCTGTGTTCTACACACTGCCACTGCCCCTTATTCTTTATCTTGGTTAATGACGCCACTAGTTACCAGTCACTCAAGGAAGAAGCTTAGAAGTGAATATTCACCCCTACTTTTCATTCACTTACCAATAACCAGTCATTCACCAAATCTTATCAAATATGTCACCTAACTATCTCTCACATTTATTCTTTTACTTCCATCACCTCGGATGCTGCCTTGGTCAAAGGCTTTGTCATGTCGTACTCTGACCATCAGTGATGTCTACTCATTGTCTCCCTGCTCTGTGGATTGGCTCACACAGCCAGTGTATCCATGTTCGTCCCGATCGTTTTCCTGTTGACAATCTTTTAGTGGCTCCTCGCCACCTATAGAATAAGATAAAGATTTCTGAACATCCTGCAAAACCCTTCCCAATCTGGCTCTACCTATATTTCCAACCTCATCTCCTGTCCTTTCCCTGTTTATGCTGTACTTGAGCCAAATTACTTGCAGTGCTGATACTAGCCATCTGCCCAATGGATGTCCCGGACAGTTTTCCTGCCTGGTGTACCTCCCCACCCCTACCATCTGCAGAGTCCTTGAAGACTCCGTTTAAATGTCACATCCTCTGTAAAGCCTCCCCTGCTTATCTGGGCAGAAACAAAATTAATCGTCCCTTCTTCTGAGCTACCACCGTACCTAGTAATGCCACTATGGTACGTATTTTAATTGTAATGACATGCTTAAGTGTGTGTCATGCCTAATAGATTCAGAGAGCTCCTGTAGGGCAGGGCTTCACTTTATTTTTGTTTTTGTAGGACCCAGCAGTGTCGTGAGGCACAGGAAATGCTTGATAACTGTTGAATAAGACACTATATTTTTCCACCCTAAATGTTCGTAAAATAATCTAATTATGATTGGCTAAGTCACCCCTATGGATTTCCGTTTGTTAGTCCAGAAGTAGAGACAACGAGAGACTGTAGGCATTGCTCCCTATTAGGATAAGTTCAGGGGTAAGTTCAGTGAGCTGGTAACTGAGGGGAGAAGAGACGAAATGGCTCTTTCCAGCTCGGGGGCAGCGCCACATTGGAACCACTACCTTCACACTCCCCATCAGTGCTCCTTCCATTGAGAGCACTGCCTTCCTCCACCACAGGGCGGAGTGGTTCTTCAGTCCTGCCTTGTCTTCCCAATGGGATGACAGACCATGTGACGAGTCTGTAGGCTACAGAGAAGGTGGTAATTACTTCTATTATCTTCCCCATTCTTGTCTCATGGGGCCTGCCTTGTTTCCTTCCTGCTTCAGGTCTAGTTTTCCACGTTCTGCACCTTATCACAGGGATCTTTCTAAGATCTTTCTAAGATTTGACTCGTTACTCTCTTGCTGAATTCATCAGTTACCCCAAAACCTTGGGGGTGATGTCTAGAGCTCTCCTTGGCCCTATCTACATCTCCAGTCTAATTTACCACCTCCTCACCATTTATATAAGTATAAGCATTTTCTAAGCACCTTCTCTCCTTTTTTTAACTTCATTTATTTATTTTGAGAGAGAGAGAGCATAAGTGGGGGAAGGGCGGAGAAAGAGAGAGAGAGAGAGAGAGAGAGAGAGAGAATCCCAAGCAGGCTCCACACTGTCAGCATGGAGCCCGATGTAGGGCTCAAACTCAAAAACCATAAGATCATGACTTGAGCTGCAATCAAGGGTCAGACACTCCACCTACTGAGCCACCCAGGTGCCCGTTCCGAGTATCTTCTATATGGAAGGCTCTACACCAACTAGGAATGAATGCTAAAAGAGAAGCCATGTTCATTGCCCCCACATAGCGCATAACCTAACAACAAAATAGGATAGCACTGAATTATACTTCAGCGTAAACCAGTATCGATGCAGATAGGCACTTTTGGGAGAACAAAAGAAGGGTAGCCAACCCACCCAGGGAGGGGCATTGGCTCACCTTCCACGTTCCACTCAGTATGGAATCACTAGCAGTAACAAGTGCTCACGGGGCTTTAAAACCACCCGACCGCTTTGTTGTCTGTGGGGACTGCCTCCCACCCTCCTTATTTAAATGAACTCCGGTGCTTACTAGAGACCCAGGTCAAGCCTCCCGTCTTCTAGGAAGCATGCTTTGCTGTCTCAGGTAGCAAAAATCACCTCTTTCTTTATGCTGCCATGAACCATGAGCTGCTTGAGGACGGGAAGCTAGCCATGTCCCCCAGTGCTAATGGCCTGGCACACATCAGGCACTCAATAAATGTTTGCTGAAAGAAAGTAGGCATTGGACAAAATGTTTGCTAAACCTTCGCTAAACATGCTATCTTTGCAAGCCAACAGTGGCCTAATTGTTGCCCATGTGGCTTTGTTTTCACCTGACATCTTGACCTTGGCAGTGACTAGCGAAAGCTCATTGCAAGTCCTTTCATTATGAGTAGAACATGGAGGCGGAGCTTACATATCCAAGTGCATTCTTTCTCTTATGAAAAAATTACAGAGGAAGGTTAATGCTGTCATTCCAGTGATGCAGGAAATGCTTTTTAGACTTTTCTTTTTGGTGCTTCCTTCAGCATTTACAGCTTATTAGGGAATATTATTTAATATTACATTAAGTATATATACCTTTATTTCTCTCTGTATTTTCAATGGCAGCAAATCTTCATCATGTAAAGGCAAAATATATATTCTTTGGAGTTTCCCAAAATCATTTGCTTGCAAATTTGATAAATGATGAAGTAGAATAGTACAGTCTTAGAGGAGAAAAAGAGATGTGGTCCTAACGAGAGTTGTTTTCTGTGACTTGCAAATTGGTTCCAAATGCATTTTCAAAAGATGAGTTACAAAAATGCATCAAAATAGGTCTTCAACACTGGAGTTACTGTAGTATCTGTAATGTTTAAAAGTTTATAATGTTTGGAAGAACAGAGAAGGCTCTAGGTTTAAATATGAGGAGTTCCTGGGGCACCTGGGTGGCTCGGTTGGGCATCCGAGTTGGGCTCAGGTCATGATCTCATGGTTCCTGAGTTCAAGTCCCATGTCGGGCTCTGTGCTGACAGTGCAGAGCCTGGATCCTGCTTCTGATTCTGTGTCTCCTTCTCTCTCTGCCCCTCCCTGGTGCATGCATGCGTGTGCTCTCTCTCAAATATAAACATTAAAACATTGAAAAAATAAATATGAGGTGTTACTAAAGTTTGGGTCACTTTCAGTGTGTGTGTGGTGTTTTTTTTTTTTTTAAACTAGGTTTACAAGCCAATGTGGGGCTTGAACCCATGACCCTGAAATCAAGAGCAGTATGCTCAGGGTTCCTGGCCGGCTCAGATGGTAGAGCAGGATGTGACTCTTGATATCAGGGTTTTGAGTTTGAGCCCCGTGTTAGGCATAGTGATTACTTTAAAAAATAACATCTTTCAGGGGAAAAAAATGTATGCTCTAACAACTAAGCCAGCCAGGCACCCCTCGGCTACTTGGGATGTGTAAATTATCCGCCCCCCACCCGACCCTCTCCCCCTGGCCTCATATTACTCATTGATACATTATGGGCTATGTTCCCAAACAGAGAAAACTATTTGTCTAAACAGTAATGTAGCATTAGTGTGAGTTCTTGGAAGACTTTTCATTCATTTCAATGGGCTGAGAAAACCTTTTTGTAGCAGGTTAAGTTGTATTTGGTATTTTTCTCAACTGCCTTCCGCTGCTGGCGCCTAGTCCATACTTCCATGTCCCCTTCCCAGGTCCTTGGTACCTTTCTATTACTTTCCAGCTGCAAGGGACAGGGGCCTGCCCTGTCCCCCAAGGGCTCAGACTCCAAAATTACCATTTTCTCTAACTACTAAATCAAAACTACCAGCCCTCTGGACTGTAAACTTCAGGAAGGAGGCATTTTGGTTTTTGTTCACTACTGCGGCTCCAGTGTCGGGAACAATGCCTTAACCTTTCAGGCACTCCAAGTTGAATGAATACATGTATCTCTAAATTCTTTAGTTTCAGTTAGGTGTTGGGAGGAAAATGACCCATTGAACTAATTTACAATCATCTGTGAACGACCAGGAGTCCCTCATCTCTCCCTAAGGTATTTGCATACTTAAAGGGAAAGCTTGTGAATTCAAATTATTCTCATTGGGAAAACTTCAAGAGTGAAGCAAATGGAGGGAGACCGATCCAGGCTACCGGGTAGTGGGGATGGGCGAGAGTAAGGACTTCAGTAGGCCAGAGCTGCCCAGAGTCTGACCCTGAGGCCGTCTGCTTTTCCAGGCCCCTCAAGCTCTGTACCGTGCAGCTTCTAAAAGCTTGGAGTCGTCTCCATCACGGTTGTCAGAACTGTGGTCGGGATCAGAAGGGAGAAAAAGTCAGGGAGGGGCAGTTGGACTGCTTTGTTGCTTCTTTGCGCTTTGGCTGTCCTATTTTACCATTTCTCCGTTTTCAAGAAAAGTGTCCTACCTGTCTAGTTAAATATACAAAGGCACAAGGGGACCTCCTCATAGTCACTTAATACTATTTGTTGATTGAAGGTTACCTAATATACTTTCACTATATGCAGATGCCACCCCTCCCCCCCCCCATTATCCTTGAAACATACACACACTTGACAATGGGCTGGGGTATACTGTAAAGGATAGGAAACAGTTCCTTTTATGTCACTTTCATGTCCTCTGATATAGCAAGGCACTCATTCCTTTGTAGACATTGTGTCCCGTCTTTAAGCTTTCTGTCTCCCATACATATTCACCAAACATCCCCCACATGCTTTGAGAGATATTAACTTAATGAAAATGTAACCCTAATTTCAGAATTCTGATTTTTGGCTTATGATCTGGGGCTATAAAACAGGCAGAAGTTGATTTTAATGTTTTCCGATCTGTCAATGTCAGAATTTTCTGTAGTGTCCATCTTTTATTCTGCTGTTTGCCTGTAAATCCCTTGAATGAAACATTTACCTCGGTTAAAACACTACTCAAATAAATGACAGCCAAAACCAATGCTTTCCGATAAATGACCGTATAAAGTAACAAATCTTTAGACAATAATTACTAATATTAGAAAAATGTTTTAGTGGTTAATTCTAGTACAATCAAATTTAGCTCTTGAATAGTTCTGGTTGTTACATAGCAAAATGGTGTTGATGAATCTTTTGTTCAAAGAGAAATGTTGTGATTAGTTTCAGCACTACAGGTGGTGAATGAGGAGAAAGTATATTTGGCACAGTTTTGCAATTTTCTCAGTTTATTCTGGAGTCCAATGGTAGCATTCTGCTGTCCTCTGTATTTATTTTAGGAGTATCTTTGGAGGATATAGGTTCCTTCCTTGATTAAAAAATAAACGTAATCTTTAGCCTAATAAAATCATCTTTAGGAGTACAATTTGTTGAGAATTTCAAAGAATTATAATTGCTCTGCAATTTGCACACAGAAAGTGCTTGGTAAATATCTGTGGAATTATCTCCTAAAAGGCAAATTAGTAAAAGCAGATTTCCTTCAGGTTTACTCTTCATTTTGTACCGGGAGGAGAAAAGAAGAGGTGGAGACATTTAAGGTTAGGAGATCGTATAAAAGTGCCTTTTTTTTCTTTCTTTTTTTTCTTTTTTCTTTCTTTTTTTTTTTTGCCAAAGAACGATGAAAACCTTCTAGCCCTGACATGTCTAATAATGGGCACAGAACCTATTTCTTTGTTTCATCAGCAGTGCGCTCTTCCCCCGTTTTTTGGCATGGGAACACACTCAGCAAAATCAACGCCGCCTAGTTAAAGTTTTGGCTGTGGTCGCGGACGCGGCTGTGCTGTCACCGGGGCGGGAAGGGACAGCCGCGTGAGGGCGGGCCGCGCCGGGAGGAAGCGCCGTGTCCCTGCCAAGGCACCTCGTGTGGGAAAATAATTCCAAGTTGAAGGCTAATTACAGGGGGGACGTCCCGCCCCGCAGCCGCGGCCGTGCGCGCAGCGCCGGACCCCTCGCCGCGGCCCGAGCCCCGCGCGGGCTGCCGGCCGCCGCTTCCGCCCGGGACGGTGCCGCGCGGGGCCGTGGCGGCGGCTCCGGCCCGCGCCCGGGGGCTGCGCGGCGGCGGCGGCGGCGGCGCACCGGCCGGCGGGGAGAGCCGCCCGCAGCGCCGGCGCCCGCCCGGGGACGGGAAGTGGCGCCCGGCCCGCCCCGCGCGGCCCGCCGCCCCGCAGCCCGGCGCCGCCCCCTTTCTCGGCCGCTCCCCGGCCTCCGCCACCCCGGCCGAATTCTTGCATAAATTATGCCAGGCGCGCCTGACGTCAGGTGGCGGCGCGCGGGCGCGGCGCTGAGCGGGCCGGCGGCGGGCGCGCGCGGCCCGCGGCCGCGGGCGCGCGGCGTGCCGGGCGCGCGCAGGCGCTGGCGGGGCCGCGGCGGCGGCGGCGGCGGCGGCGGCGGCGGCGGCGGCGGCGGCGGCGGCGGCGGCGGCGGCGGCGGCGGCGGCGGCGGCGGCGCGGGGGCTGAGCCGTGGTAGTGCGGACGCGCTCGTGCTCGGGAACTATCGGATTAAACTTGAATCGAGTGAAATTACACAAAGGAGCGCCGCTGCAGACGCGGCCCGGGGACCCGGAGACCCTGAAACTCGCCAGAGCCCCGCTCGCCCGCGGCCAACTCCGCGCCCGTGGACGAGCCCCCCGGCCGCGGCCGCCGAGCCCACTCCGGAGCCCGCTCCGCGCTCCGCGGCCCCCTCGTTCCGGGCGGCGGAGGAGCCCGACCCACCGACCCGGTGAGCGCGAGAGTTCGCCGGGCGCCTCCGGGAGGGGCGGCGGCGGCAGGAAATCGCTCCGGGCCGGGGCCGGGGCCGCGCGAGGAGTTGGGAGCGGGGAGTTGGGCGTGTGCGGGGCGCAGGCGCGCGGGCGGGGGCCGGGGCGCAGCGCCGCCCGTGCCGGGCCCCGAACCCCGCGCCCCGAGCGCCGCCCGGCGCCCCAACTTTTGCCTGCGTCCGCGGGGCCGGCGGCGGCGGGGGCGCGCGGTCCGGCGCAGGGTCACTTCCTCGCATGTAAATGGCTTTTTGTTGTGCTGCCGGCGCGGGGGGGCCCGGGGGCCGGAGGGAGCGTGTCTGCGCGCGGGGAGCGCGAGCGCGGTCCTCCCGCCGGCGCCGAGCACGAGTTGCCGGCTCCGTTCGGAAGAAAAAGGAAGGAGGAAAAGTTGGGCTCCAACTCCGGCGCGAGCGGGCGGTGGGCGCGCGGGCGCGGGGCGGCTGAGCGGCGGCGGCCCGGGGGCGGCGGCGGCGCCCCCCCGCCCCGCCCCCGCCCCCGCGCCGGACCGACCACGCCGCGCTCGCCGCGAGCGGCGGCCGGCGGCGCGAACAAAGTGCGTCCCTCCCGCGCGGGACGGCCGCCGGGCGAGGTGGGTCGGCGGCGCGGAAAGTGCGCGGGGCGCCGCGTGGGGCGGGGGCGGCGCGAACACGCGGCGCCGGGGGCGTCGGGACCCCCGCCGCTGCCGGCCGCGGGCGCCGAGTTGCGAGCCCGCAGCCGGGGGCGCCCGGGGCTCCCCGGCTCCCGAGTGTGCGCGAGGGCGAGAAGAAAGGGAGCGGGGCCGGGGCGAGCGCGGGGCGGCGCGGCGGAGCGGGGACCCCACCTTGCCGGGCTGGCCGGGCCGGCGGCGGCGGCGGCGGCTGCATAATAGCGACTTTAACCCCCCCCACCCCCAGGGCAACTCGGCGTCCCCACCCCCGACCCCGCCGGGGGTCAGCGCCGGGGAGGGGGGGTTCACCAGGTGGCCCCCGCGGCGGCCCGGGCGCGCGCTGCCTCCGCACGGATCCGCGGTTCCGAGCGTGAACGGCCGAGGCGGCCGGAGGCCAAGCGGTCAGCGGGGACAGGAAGGAGGGCGGCGGGGGACGCGTTGTTTGTTTGGTTCGCCCCGGGGACTGGGCTCCCCGGGGGTGCAGGGGCGCGGGCGCCCGGCCGGCTGCGGTGCAGGGCAGCCGCGTCCGCCCGAGCGCCGCTCGGGGGGGTGGGGAGGGCGGCGGATCCCGGGCCGGGGGGGCTTGTGGGCGGGGGGGTCGGGAGGCTCCGGGGAAGGAGCCGCCGGCCCCGAGCAGCCATCATTCCCGAGCCGCCTTTCTCCGGATGGCTCTGCCTCGAGGAGCCCCGCGCCGTGGGAGCGCACCCCGAACTCCCGGCCGGCCGCCCGCTTTGTGAGCGCCCCCGGAGAGCGGGCGGCGCGGGGAGTGCTCCCGCCCCGGGTCGGACGGTTTTCCCGGAGGTCACTTTTAGAGCCTGTTCACGCCTCGATTTTAAACTAGTTTTTCCCCCCTCTTCTGAACAGACAATGGACAAAAGAAAAGTAGCAACCCACATGGAGAGTTTCCTTTTGAATTGCTAGAATTAGATACACTATCCAGCTCTCCACTCGCGAAGTATACTTTTTAGTTTCCCATTGTACATTATCTGGCAATCGATTTAAATAACTTATCTCGAAATAGGGCCGTCCTCGGGGCCTGATTTCTGGCGTACGGTAAATATTTTAATTTATTTTTCAGGGATTTGTGTGAAGGCCCAGATTTTTTATTTTCTGAAAATATTAATTTAAGCCGTCTTTGCAGCGGGCAGTGCCTTTCAGAGACGTGGAGTGTGTTTTCCCCCAATTCTCTCCCAATAAGGAGACGGGGGGAGTACTCGCTATCCGTAATAATCAGAGAGGGGGAAAAAAATTGTTCTCTTTATTTCCTTACAGATCCATTCTAACGATGACAAACAGATCTTAGTGGCTACGACCTTAACAGCATGGGAACCTGATTTATCCCGGTTATAATTCTATTTAGATTGTAGTGATGTGTTGAGTACTAGGTAATTCTTATTTCAGAAATAACTTGAGCAGTGATTTTATGAAGTTGAATCCGTCTCCCAGCCCCCAGAGTACATCTGTCGCGGAGTGTTTTTGTCTTGCTGTTGCGCAACAGAAGCCCTCCAGTCTTTACCCTAAAATGGCAGCTTTCATTTGACTGGGGCCCATTCATTGACAATGATAATAAAGAGGCTGAAAGCTAGATGCTTGGGGCACCGAGCAGTACTCGGTTTGCCTTTCTAGGTAATAATAAGTAGGAGACATTTTATGTCTTCCAGATCCACTCACGAAAAGTTTATTTTCCCTGGAAAATCTGGACTGGAGAAAAAAGTTACAAAGTAAACAGAATTTGGAAATGGTTAGGGACTTGCTGTAGATTTTAGGAACTGAATTTTCGGATGTTGCCAAATAGCGGGAATATGGCCTTCTCCGGTTTTCGATGTCCTGATGTGGGAATAGTGGATTCTTCGGAGGCTTGTAACAGGTGAATTTCCTCACCGTGACACTTACGAATTATTTTCCGGCACTGTGTATTTTATCATTTATATTCTCTTGGTATATTCTATTTCTCTCTCTCTCCCTCTCTCTCTCTCCGTGCAAGCCAGTAAATTGAAGCCTGAGGAATTCTTTTCTGGGTTTTTCAAGGTTCAAATGGATTTTTAGGCAGGAAAGGAATAATAGTATAAACTGGTAGGTGAATTCCTAACTCTAGTTATATTGGTTTAATCACAAGAGTATTTTTAATTTAACTTTAAAAATTGCTTCCTTTCCTGTGTCCTGACATGGAAGTCAGGAGAGAGAAATGGTACAGGATGTGTACATGGGATGGTGATGGTTTGAAACTCAAACATTATTTTCCTGTTTTGAGGAGAAAATTAATGCCTTTTTTCTAAGTTTAAATATAGACGTCAAGTTCAAAATAATACATTCAGTTTACTTAGTTTTAGAATAGAACTTTCGCAGATTCACCTGTGCTTGGTTTAGTTTTCCATCAGTTCAACTTACAGGACTATTTCCAAAACTTTCTTCACGAGAGTCTTCTATTGAGTTAAAATGAATACCTCAGGGAGTACCTTGATAGTAACATATCAAAGAAGTGTTACGTTTTTTCTCCTATACTGACAGTCCAGTCCATATATGTGTGTGTGTGTGTGTGTGTGTGTGTATGTATATATATTTCATATATGTGTGTGTATATACATATTCCATATATATGTGTGTGTGTGTGTGTGTGTGTGTGTATAGTTTTTAAACCATTAGGTCAATTTAAGAAAAGGAGTATTTTTATCCACGAGAGAGAATACACTCCGAATGTTTCAGTATATGAGCTGTGTGCCCCATAGAGCAATCCAAGTGCCAAGTTTAGAGTAGTTGTTTCAGACCGAGGCTTACAACATTTTATTCCCTGTGCTTGAGAAAGTTTGCTTGCCATAAAGTCACCATCCATTTATTTATTCTTGATTCAGTAATCATTGGTACCTTTCACTGTGTAAATAGCACATAAGAGGCAGAGCTTTCCCTCAGAGAGTTTACCGTCTAGTAGGAGAGCGCTCTTTAGGTGATCAAATACTCGATTTAACTTTAAAGATTAACTTTGGAGGGAGCCATTATCTTTCATCCTTTATTATCCATATATGGCCTTTCGGATTTGATAGCAGACACCGTGGCCATCTTATCTATAAATAAGGCATTGCAAGAATAAAAATGCTTACTCAGGGTTGAGCAAAACGTGTGACTACAAAAAGTGGCCCTTAAAACTTCAGCTTTGTAATAAAACGAGTCGCTTTCAGTGTTCAGCTGGGTTTCTGGATGTAAACAGACAGGCACTTACGTAGATCTAGGTCACATAAGCTAAGTAGATTCAGTAGAAAGAAGATGGAGAAGGAACATTTGGGGTGATGTGGAGATGGTGTCTGGAACACGTGGGCCCTGGGTGTCTCTTCATTGTCTTGTCCATTCGTATGGACACGTTCGTGTATCTTTTTGAGAAGCTATGTGTTCACATCACTGGAAACTCAGAATTTAGTAGTGCTGTGTATCTCCAGGTGTCTAAAGCCATTATAGCTTTACTAGTTTGGGAGATAAAATTTTCTTTTTCTTTTTCCTAGAAAACTTCATTATTTTGTATTACTTCTGAAAGAAAAACCTTTGATACAGGGGATGGAGGGTGTTAAGGTACAAAAGATTTGGGAGTAAATGATCACTTAATTTTTCTTTAAAAATATGAAGATGTAATGTATTTCAGTCTGGGTATTATTCAGGTTGGGTTGCAGTTATGGCAGAATTCCACAGCTGATCATGGTGGTAGTTAGGAGCTGGGAAGGCAATTAAAAGATGCTACGATTGCTCTTCTATACTTTACTTTCATCAATATATTAAAATTCATAAGCAGAACCACACTTGCGTGATGAAAATAAATCGAAGTAGGACGTGTCCATGATATTGTCAAATAGAAATTCATCTTACAATCATCAGTGACTCTTTGGATACTTAGAGTGTGAGGGCCTTGGAGAGCTGGTCTACCTTTCTCATTTTACACATCGAGACACTAAAGCCCAGAGAGATTGATTAAATGAGCTGCATCCCTCTGGTCGCCCAGTTTCTGAGCAGCCGTGGTGGCCATGGCTGTCCTCACGTGCCTAGCTTGGTGCTGGTGTAGGGGAGGCACTCGGTCTGTCTTTGTTGGGTGACTGAGCTGCTCTGGGAGGGCCTGGCTATCCCTCTGACGTTCTGATCAAGAAGTACCTTTGCCTTAAGAATTTAACGTAGCTCTTAAAGGTGTTCTTAAGCTAATAATAATTTATTTGTCTCTACTGTGCAATGGTTTGGAGGGGTTTTTTTTTTGTTTTTGTTTTGTTTTGTTTTGGAAAACTGTGATTATCCATCTAGAAAAATGTAGAGATAATTATTCCAAGATTTGATTACTGTTTTCATTTTCGAAGCTTGTATTCATTACCATAACTAGATTCCTGTACCTTTCAACTAATTTTAGGTGACTGCAAGCATGATTGTTTTCTCTGCGAAGTATTTCTAGAGGGTTCTGTTAAAAAATAATGTAGACTAGGAATGCAGAAGCATAACTTGGTAGTAAGAAGCTGATTGTCCTTGGGCTTGTATGCTATGCCGGTGTGGAATTGGTGACACTTTCTTCGGTGGCCTTTTTAGCCACCAAATTGCTGTAGCTGTCAGGTTTGGCTCTAGTAGTAAATGCCTCTGGTCTATGGTTAGTTTTCCTCAGTTGTCTGTTTTCTTGTTCATCAATTCAAGTATTTTGGGTACCTGCCACCTGCCGGGTGCTGTGGTAGGAATACAGTGGTACTGGGAGAAGACGAGGTAGACCCAGAGGAAGCATGAATAAAGCAACGGCACTGTCCTCGGTGCTATGCAGTGGATGTTGGGAGGAGTGAGAGTGACTTGGGATTCATCTAGCTGTGCGGGGGGTCACTCTTAGGAAGTGGCTTCAGCGCTGGCATCTAAACGGTGATAGAAGAGGAGGGTAGCATCAGCTAACCTAGAGGCCGGTGGTGTGTCTGGGGTGTACAGAGAGCAGCTAGCTGGACTAGAGAGGCAGGCAGAGGCCAGCTTGGCTGGGGCTTACAGGATATGGAATTTGGGATTTACAGAAATGAAAGAGCCACTGATGAATGTCAAGCAATGTTTACCATGAGCAGACTTACGTTTTGTGCAAGACTGCTTTGGGGATGGGGCAGAGGAGGGACTGGGCTAGGGGCAGCCTCCAGCCTGCTGCCGTCGTGGGCCATGCGACGGGAAAATCATAATGGTTTGGACAACTTGGTGGTCGTGGGTATGGAGAAAATCGGACTGGTCTGAAAAACACTTCTTCGGAGGCGTGGTGAACAGGACTTGAGGATAGATTTGCTGTTAGGGAGGAGGTAGGTGTCAGGGAATGTGCATTTCCAGCACACGCTCTGCTTGGCTAGCCGACTGGCTGGCGATGCTGTTTACTGAGGCAGGGAGCACCTGATGTGTGGGGGGGCATCTTTGAGGGGGGCATTTATCGGTTCTGACAGCATGTGACTGAGGTAGCAGATACTGGACCACGATGCCCTTGCTCAGTATTGTTTCCATTGCTGGTGGCATTGCAGAACTTTCCCCAAATAATCTGCCAGCTTTCTCACAAGGTGGTGTGTGGTGAGCCCACCAAGGAGTGCTGGTGAGGGTCAGTGAATGGGCGGAGGGGACAGGAACCTTTGTTATTTGCACTTTGTCATATGGTACTTGGTTTGCTCCTCGCCTAGTACGTAGCACGTTGTATGAATTTGCTCAGCCTGGGCTGAGAATGGAACCCTATGGTAAGCAGACGTGGCCACATTTTGTCCGTCTGCATCTCCGTGTTGTGGTGATGGGTGTCTAGTTGCGCACGGAAACAAGGTCCTTGGGTTCCCAGCTGATAGCTGGTGGCTCCTCACTGTGCTCGGTTGTATTTTAGGAGCCAGTCCTACGCGGCTGTGGTAGAAACGAATACAGTACTTAAATAATTGTGGAGAAAATACCCTCCAAGGTCAGAATACTTACCTGTTTTTCAGTGGAGTATGCATAAACTTTCATACGTAAATTGTCTTAGAAGCCACTTCGTTTAATTTTTATAAAAAGTGGATTATACCGCATGGCTGGTAGCAAATGAGAGATGCTAACCTGACAAATGCAGAACCGCTTCTAATGAGATAAATGGTGAAAGTCCTGAACGTTTATCTTGAAACCGCCCTTTACGGAAATGTTTGTATTTTTGTATTTGTTAGTTTATATACGTAATGCTGTGACCCGTTTATTTTTGTTGTAAATCAGACTTTTAAAGGTCTCTTTCCCGGGACTCGTTGCCTTTGGGTGGGGTCCGTTTCAAAGGTCTTTTCATTTACGCTGCCCTCCTGGGCTTTGCCGACGGGCCACCGTGAGTGGCGCTGTCTGCCCAGTCCTTCTGTCTCCTTCAGGAGGGGCACGGTGGTGTGGCTTTGCAGGCTAATTTAGGGACGCAGATTGGTCGTAGGGACGTGCCTCGTCTGCGGGTTTTGCCGCTAGCTGTTGTGAGCGATTATGTGGATGGATTTACAGTCGGGGAGTAGTGCGTCCCCACGCGGGTTAGTAGGAACGCTGGGCGCGCTGGCTGTCCCTGCTGCCGACGGTGTCTCCCACCCTTTGACTTATGACACTGTTTCTTCAACTTGATTGTTTCAGGTTTTTCAAAAACATTTTAAAATCTCCTTTCTTCTTGGGTCCCATTAACAGTGAGTCCTTATGGTTTAAGAAATCCTTGCCTTCCCAGGCGCTGGCTGGAAGGCTGCAGGCTGGCCCCGGGCCGTGGGCTTCAGCGGAAGAGTAGAGGACGCTGCTGTGACCCCCGGCTGCGCAGCGGCCGGCGAGGCGGCGGGTTTGGGTTTTCCACCGCGTGTCTTGTGTATCGGGGGCTGGAGGGGAGCATCAGGGACACGCCGCTGTCAACACCGGGTCCCTTGAGACCGGGGTTGGGCCTCAGTGTAGGGAGGACAGGGGAGCGGACACCTGCGTCGCGTCTCCCTGGTGCCTCCCCTCAGGAGGTTTTTACCGGTAGTTGCGGTAGGTCTGATAAAGGACACGTGACACCTCAGGAATTAATTTTTCCCCCTCGTTCTGTGGCAAGTGGGGGGGGGGGACTATTTTCATTTTTTTTTTTTTAAATTTTTTTAAATGTTTTATTTATTTTTAGGAGAGAGAGAGACAGCGTGAGCAGGGAGGGTCAGAGAGAGAGGGAGTCACAGGCTGAAACAGGCTCCAGGCTCTGAGCTGGCAGTCAGTACAGAGCCCGACGCGGGGCTCGAACCCACGAACCGCGAGATCATGACCTGAGCGAAAGTGGGACGCTTAACCGACTAAGTCACCCAGGCGCCCCAATTTTTTTTTTAAGAGTCCACTTTGTTCTCTTTATATTCTTCTGCCAGATACCCATAACAGAATCCATTCTGTTGATGTTTAAAACATAATCAGCGAATGTTTGTAATTTTAACACATCTAAAAACTATCATGTTTAATGTGACGCTAAGAGGCAAATACTGAGAAGTCCCTTGTAGAGTCCTCAGGGTGCTTTTGTTTCCGAGGCAGTTCCTGCCATTGCACTAAGTGAGTCATAAAAGCAATTTGAGCACAGGTGTACTATCAAAAATGCATCTTGGCTGGTGATGTATTTTAAAGCGTATGGGTCTAGAAATTACTTTATTTGGGGATGGGGTTAACATATTGAAACCGTTAGCCTACATCCTCAAGGTGAACTTTTTTTTTTTTTTTTTTTAAACATCTCTATTGCAGTATTTTATATTCTTGTACACTTGACCTTGTTTGTGCTTGGGATTTTGCTTTGGCCAATTGCAGGTGTATTGATTTTGTCAGAAAAATCATGCAGACTCATCTTGAGAATTTATAAATCTTGATTAGATTAAAAACTTAATTTTTTCCTATTAGGCTTGTATTAGGGTAATCAGCTAAAATGATGTAGAAACAACAGAACAGCATTAAAAGTAACAGTAATAACCATAGCTACTAACCACCAGTTATTTGTTGAGCATTTCCAGTCAAGTAGGCGTTATGCTGAGTGTTTTATTGGATTGTTTCATTTACCTATCGGAACCGAGGAAATTAGTAGAATTATTATCTCCATTTTGTGGATGTGGGGACCTGGGTTGAGAGGTAAAATCGTCCAGGGCCTTACAGCCCTAGCAGGTGACGGAGGAGGACTTTGAATCCAGACTGGCCAGTAGCCAGACCCTGCGTGTGTGACCATCTTGCCCGTTGCGTCCTCAGCCAGGTCTGCGACCGTCAGTTCTGTCTTTATAGACAAAGGTCTGTTAAGAGCACCAGCGGCACCCCGAAATCCTAGACCAGACCCCATTGCTGTGTCCAGTCCAGGTTATTTCTGTCCGCACTTCCTCTTTTTGGCCTGCTGTATTTGTGGGGTCCTGTGTCCTGCCACCTAAAATGACCAAGTCCCAAGCCTTTCATTCTTCAGGCTCTTCCCCTCCGATAGAGGTGACAACAATTATTTTTATGGACGTTTTATTCTGTGGTGGCCGAGAACTTGAACTGTGACGTCGGACAGATCGAGGAGTGAATCATAAAGACGGAAATAATAAGACTACCAGCTACCCAGCATTATGGTGGAAGATTACGGGAGATACTTTGCCCAAAACGCTTGATCTAGTATATGGCGTGTGTATTGAATAATTATAATTAGCACATTCTTCATCATTGAACTTATTAAACCACGTATGTTGATTTTTTTTTTAATTTAAAAAGCCCCAGATCCCCGAATTATTACTAGAAAGGAATAGTGGGCTGCATTAGCGATTGGCTATACCATTTTCACTTTTCCTCCGGAGTAGATATAAAATTCTATGTGCCCTTGTCCTGGCGTATAACTAGATGTTATTTAGCTAACTTCTGGTTGGTTACTCAGAGGCGGTTGAGATCTGCCAGGTATAGAAATGACAGACGTGTGGGAGTGGTTCTTCCTTCGAGCTGTAACCTGAATGCTGGCTGTCTTGCTAGTCACCCAGTCAATCCTTCTTTTCCCCTGAACCTGCACTTCTCCAAAAATGCCGGTGACGTTATCCCAGACAGGCAGTGGTGTGGGCATATTTGGTCAGTTCCGGGATAGCAGAACTTTCCAGTTCAGACAGGAAAGCTCCAGTGTGTTCTCGGATCTGTAGCATTTGGTCCTCAAGTTGCTGAACGTTGGATTCAGTTCTGTCCTCCCCAAATTATTTTCATTGCTTAAGGAAGAGATGAGATGAGATCTAAAATGAGGGGGCACCTGGGTGGCTCAGTCGGTTGAGTGTCTGACTTCAGCTCGGGTCATGATCTCACGGTTTGTGGGTTCGAGCCCCACATCGGGCTCTGTACTTATGGCTCAGAGCCTGGAACCTGCTTCGGATTCTGTGTCTTCCTCTCTCTCTGACCCTCCCCTGCTCACGCTGTCTCTCTCTCAGAAATAAATAAAATGTTAAAAAAAAAAAGTAGATTTGGAGCCAAGGTCCAGAGTGTGAGTAGCAACTAGAAAGTGAGAAGGGTCCCTTCCTCTGGGAGGGTGAGGGTCTGGGGTGGCTTCCTTGTCCACTGCCATCCAGACTGGCATGACAATGGAAGAGAGGGACCTTAGGCCACTTTGATTTTGTTCCATTTTATTTTCACTTAAAAGTGATTCTAGGAGCAAAATAAAATTGTTGGGCAAAATGCAAACAGTTGATAAGTATGGATCCATGGGAGTTCCTCGTACTGTTCTTCCATCTTTACGGCAAGTTTAAGAAATTGTAGCAAACTCAGAAGTTTCTTAAATAACAGTGACTGACTCTAAGGGCTTGGTCTCAGTAGCTAACATTTACAGAGCATGGACTTCTTGTGAGCTCGCATTTTGCTAAACTACTTATTTACATGAACTATTTTCCCTGAATCCTGAAGCAGGATAAACCAAAATGCTGATGTAGGAACAGTAATTGCCATTTTATAGGTGACGGAATGGAGTTTTAGAGATTCGTTTAATAAATTTGCCCCCAATCGCAGCTGTTATGGGCAGACTTCAGACTCAGATCAGGACAGGCTCATTTAATAGCCTGGCGTTAGCCTCTCTGCAGAAGTTGCTTTGGATGGTCCCATAGGATGATGCAGGCCTTAGAAAGGCAGGAACGCTGGTCAAGATCTTACAGGCCTGTGCTTTGGAGGGTTCTCTCCTGGACAGAAATTGAGAGGCAGAAAAGTATCTATTAATGAATTATAGTTATGAAGGTTGTTTCCTCAGATGTTGTATCTCACGAATTGCGAGTGGTTCCGACCTAAGAGACGCATGCTCGTTGCAGGACACACTGGTGCTCTAGCCCCACGGTCCTTCATCGGTCAGCTGGCCACACCCCTGCCTTTCCTCCACGCCTCTTGCCAGTGTTTATCCACCATGCACAACACTTACCATCTTGTTCTCCTTACGTAGGACTTGAGTTGCTCAGGAAAGGAGCTGGGACGCTACTTAGGCTCCCAGTCACGTGTTCTTCCCCGTTACCCGAGCTTGGGTGAACGTGCCTCTGCCGTGTAAGGTGTTTCTGCGAACCCAGGACACAGCACACCGGCTTCTGCGGCCGCATGTCGTGTGACTTAAATGGGTATAAAATGCAGATGTGTAAATCAGTAGACTTGTATGTTGGGGGTGGGTTTCTTTCTAGGGGATACAGGAAAAGATAAGGTCCTAAATCCTATGACCTCTTTTCTCTGTAGAAATATTCTATGGTGATGTGTCCCGGTTTTCCCTATTTTACAGGCTTTTCCCCCTTCAGACTGTTGACTAGCTTGAATACCCTGAGCTTCTAGTTAAGACTTCAGCTTTGCTTTTGTGTGTGTGTGTGTGCAATTAAAGTTTTAATTTTTGACTTAATTGTGTTAAGCTTCAGAGCTAGGTTTATCCCTGAAATGAGCATTTTCAGTTTTCCGTTTCCCCTCTCGTTAAAACCCAGAAGCAAACATCTGCGCTGGTGTTTTAAGGGGCTTGTGGCTGGGGTGGGGCTGGGAGCCGTTCCATGTGGCTGCTGGCGTCCGGCAGGGTGACCTCACGTGCCGCCACTACGTCCGCAAGGACACGGTACCGTCACCGAGTAGGGTCCTTTCCCCACGCGGCTGAGCTCACTGCTGGTGGCCCTGCCGTCACTGAACGGCCGGCTGGCAGGCCGCACCCCTGCGCTGCAGCTGGAGAGGGTGTCGTGGCGGCGGTTGGCCATCTTGCGTGGTGACTGCGGGGCGACGTGCTGTGAACCGAGCTGCCCGGAGGCCCGGGCTTTTGCGAGCAGGACGGCTGGCGTTGAAGTCCTCTGCCGCTCAGGCTTCTCACAACTTCGGGAAATGGGTCACATCACTGGTACTTTATGGGTCACTGCCGCAGTACGAACGGCAGCCGCAGCAACGTCTTCCTTGGGCAAAGCTGGAGAATGACTCTTCGTTACCTTTCCCTTCTCTAAAAACAGCTACTGGGGCCAGCTATCGATCTAGTAAGAGATTTGACTTGTTTTACCTACTGACACCAGGCTAGAGGTGAGAAAATGGGTCTTTTGATTCAAAGCACTACGGCGTTCATACGTATCTGTGTGCGCTTTATGTGTGTATTTTTTACTCTGCCAGTATTTTGCTTTGTAAAAGGAACCCCACCTTTCCCTCTTCTCATGTTTTGAGACAGTTGCATAGAAAATGCTCAGCCATCATTTTGGGGGCAGAAAGCAGCTTTTAAACAATGTTTTTTGATCTTCTTCTTTCCACCTTCTACCTCACCAGGGTTCAGAAGGTTGCCTTGCAGAAATAATGTGTCCATTGGTCTTGAAGGAAGAATGGAGTGGTGAGCTGGGCTGAGGTAGCTTTTTCATCTGTTTTCTCTGAGGGACTGTGAAATGAGTCCATTTAGACGACTTTCAGGATTTTATGCAGTTATTTTAAAAGTTGAGGTGATGCGGTACTTGGATGGCTCAGTTGGTTGAGCATCAACTCTTGATTTCTGCTCAGGTTATAACCCCAGTATTGTGGGATTGAGCCCATGTCTTAATGTCAGTGTGGAGCCTACTTAAGATTCTCTCTCTCTCCCTCTGCTCCTCTTCCCATCTCATGCATGCTCTCTCTCTCCCTAAAATAAAGAAAAGGTGGGGCGGGGCACCTGGGCGGATCAGTCAGTTGAGCGTCTGACTTCAGCTCAGGTCATGATCTTGCGGCTCGTGGGTTCAAACCCCGTGTGGGACTCTGTGCTGACAGCTCAGAGCCTGGAATCTGTTTCAGACACTGTGTCTCCCTCTCTTTCTGCCCCTCCTCTGCTCATGCTCTGTCTCTCTCTGTCTCAAAACTAAATAAACATTAAAAAAAAAAAAGGAGCAAGAAGTTTACGACATAGTAAGATTAGAGTAACTAGTATTAAGGTGGATATTTATCAATCTTTAGAATTAACACAGTCACCTGGGATACTTGCTAAAAATGCGGATCCCTCCACTCCCACCCTACCGAATTAGGATCTCTGTGGGCCATCCATCTAAAATCTGATTTCTCATGGATTCTAAAAAGCCACACCTTTGTGTAAATGTTAGTTACACAGTGGGCATACCTGGGCTTTCAGTGTAAAGCAGTTTAGGAAAAAGGAAACTCAATTCATATATTCTTACAATATTTTTTTCAACGTTGCAAGTACTGTTACTCTCATATGTAAATGAGTCAAATGTGGCTGCTCGGCGGCATACCAGTTAATAGGAGAGGTGAAGATGGACAGACAGGTTAAGAGTTTAAAAATCTAGTCCACTTTAAAGGCGGTGTGAAAGGGACAGAGGATAGCTTGTTTTGTATTCATTTGTTACATTTTATTCTCATTCCTGGCACAGAATAATTAAAAACTTGTAGTTTTTATTTATTAACTATTAGATGTGTAGTTCTAGTTTATATGGCGGACGTACAGAAAACGAGTAGGGTAACATACAGCAGTACTATTTTGGGACAGCCCATTTCAAGCCAGTGTCACTTCCAAGGGCACGTAATAACTTTAAAATGAGAGTCATCTCAAAACAGTAATTTGGCGAGTGGGTTAGTGCCGTCTTTGAAGACTTGTTAGCATAATTGTCTGTAAGAGACAGGATGTTTGTGAGGGTGAAAGGAGGCGTCCACACAGAGGCTTTTTCTCTTCTCTCCTCCCTTCCTTTCTGAGTTAGCCCTCACGAGCTCCCCTGCCCTCTTAACATTCGTCTCCCTGGACCTTGGCATGGGCTCACCATTGGGTCCTGGACCTTGCCTCTGATGCCCTCACAGCTCCTCCCTCCTCCTTCCTCTTCCTCTTCTCCCTTCCCCCTGTGGACAGTGTTTTGATCTGAGCCTGCTCTAGCGTCTAGTTGGGGCCCACAGCGTCAGCTCTTGTTTCCATGGGATTAACTCCTGAATCTGCATCTGTGTTTCCAGCATCTCTCCCGTGCTTCTGTCCTTAACATCCCCAACCTGTCTAAAATCCAGTCTTCCTGACACCTCCTCCTTCCTGCCAGAGCATGACAAAAGCCCGAGACGCCAAACCCAGCTCTTGCTCTTGAACTTAGGTTGCACACCTCAAGCCTGCACCGATGTCATCGGTCCCCGGCTCCCCGGATCCTGGCCGCCTTGGTCTATTGCAGGCTCCCTGTCTTTGGAGGGGGCTCTCTCCTGTGTCCTGGCATCCTCACTCCTTCCACTATACTGCGCTCCCCCTGACACCCGCTTGCCTGTTAGAACGCGGTCCGTGGCCTGCTGGACCATTGCCATCGTTGTTACTTGCACTGGAGGAGAGCAGAGGAGAAACCAGTGTCTGGGGGAGGCCTCCCCCCACCCCCCAGCTTCCTGCCCTTCCTCATTGCCTGGGCAGCCGCTGCCTGCCTCCCACCACCATCACTGGGACTTTCGGAGCCTGCTCTGGGGCGCAGCTGCCCGCACAGCGTGGGGCCTGCCTCCACGAGAGAGACCTCTGCACACAGCTGGGCATGCTGGGTTTCATGTTGAGGCTCCGCCTCTGGCAGTGTGAAGCTACCCTGTGCCCAAGGCCTTGCTGGCCTTCTCGGTGACAGGTGGCACCCCTTGCTTGGCAGCCTCCCAGTGTATTCAGAGTGTGTGTGGGGAAGAGGAGGCGAGGCTTGTTTTGGCCTCCTGTCCAGGCGTCTGGACTTTTCCATGGTGGTACTGTTTCGATTAGGTACCTGAGGTGCACCGCGGGTTCCCCGGGGCTTTGGTAGGTGAGCGCAGACAGGAATGTCCGGGTCCCAGTATGGGGTTGGATGGAGAGCTGTTAAACTAGTGACTGAAATCCTTTTGGGAGGGAATCCCTCGCTGAAATGGGCGTGGCCCAAGTGACTACTGGAGTGGGTGATGGTAGCCCTAGGAGGGACCATTTGGTGACACAGGAATCGGGGTGGACGTCTGACTCACAAGCTCACAGCAGTACATCAGGCTCTTAGGAATGGGGTTACAGAAAACCAGGCCTATCCGAATCCATGTTAGAGCGAGCCTTTATGTAAAGGGGCGTAACCACATCAGTGCTGGGAAACACTTTTATTTTTGAGAGAGTGAGTGAGTGAGCCAGAGCGTGCAAGGGAGGGGCAGAGAGTGAGGGAGACAGAGGATCTGAAGCGGGCTTGGTGCTCACAGCCGTGAGCCTGATGCGGGGCTTGAACTTGGGAACTGTGAGATCATGACCTGAGCTGAAGTCGGATGCTCAGCCAACTGAGCCGCTCAGGCGCCCCCTAGGAAGGGCTTAAATGAATGCAAAGTCGTGGCCAGTTAACGACAGAGAAAAATTCAATGTTTTCAGATTTACGTCTCTAAAAAGTAAATGGCAGTTTCTCGGAGGTTTCTGGAAACGCGGGTATGCCTGGTGAAAGCTGTTGTTTCATTAACTCCCTTCAGAGGTAGTAGAATTATGAGGATGCAGGTCTCCGGAGTACCCTTGCTGACTTTTTGGTATGACTTTAATGTTTGTGGAGGTGCCCACGTACAGTTGTAACTGTGCTACGTTCCGTGAGAGACACTGAAGCGGTTATCCCTAGCTAGGAAGTGCAGCTTGCCCCGCACGCGACACTGCAGAACAGGACAGCAAAGTGTGTAATTAAGTGCTGAAGAGGTGTGATGCCGTCAGCGGAGTAGCGCCCGGAGCGGCCGGTGCCGGGCTCCGGGCCGGGCCGGGCGGTGGAGGCGAGACCAGGAGGTGTAACCCGCGCGGACCCTCCGTGGGCTGAAGGAGCTGAGAAGCAGTGTGGACAGACTCGGGACTCTGCCGCCGAGGCTCCTGGCGGGAAACCGCTGGCGGAGCAGCCCGGGGCCGGCACAGGGGCCTCGTCCCCAGTGTCCTCCCGGGGAGAGTAGGAGCTGGGGGCGAGGGCCAGCTGAGCGTGGCCGAGAGCGGCTGTCCAGCTCAGGGCCGCTCACAGCCGGCGGGGGGGAAAGGGTCAGACGAGAAGGGCGTGGGCTGTGCTGAAACTGGAAGTTCAGAGTGTTAGAGCCTGACTGCATTAGGGGGCGGAATGGAGTTGAAAGGTTAGTTTGGCAACATGTGATGGATTGCAGGTGGGGAGGGTGGGCAGGGGCTGGAGGCGGAAAGTCAGGGAGGATGGAGCGCCAGCAGCGCCAGGGCCCCGGGGCGGGGGAAGAGGAGGCGCGAAGAGGGGGGTGTGGGGGCCGGGAGGGGCCGGCTCTGGAGCTGAGAAACGAGGTTGGGGATTCTGAGCTTCCGTTAGATCTAGAAAGAGGAGCATTTGAGGAGGGTAGGATGTATCAAAAGACAAAATGGTAACATAGAAAGGTTCCAAAGTCTAGCTACTTAACGGATGAAGTTGTACAACTTACAAGTCAAGAAATGGCAAAATATTAAACCTTTTTTTTGGTTTGTTTTATGAAAGAAAAAGATCTTATAAAGATGAACTTAGAATTATTTTCACATATAGCTTGACTTTAGTTTTGTAAATGCTTTTTACAGCATGGGCACATTCAGGATAGTGACAGAATTCCAGAGGATATTTAAAAAAAAATTTTTTTTTAAATCTTTTATTTATTTCTAGGAGAGAGAGAGACAGCGTGAGCAGGGGAGGGTCAGAGAGAGAGGGAGTCACAGACCGAACGAGGCTCCAGGCTCTGAGCTGGCAGTCAGCACAGAGCCCGACGCGGGGCTCGAACCCACGAACCGCGAGATCATGACCTAAGCGAAAGTCGGACGCTTAACCGACTAAGCCACCCAGGCGCCCCCAGAATTCCAGAGGATATTAATATTACTCTTTCAGAATCAAAACAGCACAATGATAATTTGGTTGGGAGTCTGTAAGAAGGCCATACAAATATGGTTACTACAAACTGAAGTTCACAGTTTAGTTCAGTTTTCTTTTATTTTTTCCTATTTTTTTTTCTAAGGAGGCTCCAAGCCCAGCATGGAGCCCAAAGCAGGGCTTGAAATCACGTCTCTGAGATCAAGATTTCAGCTCATGTTGACCTGAGCTAATATCAGGAGTCGGATGCTTAGCCAACTTAGCCACCAGGTGCCCCTTCTTTTCTTTTTTTTAAAGTACGGTTTATGCCCAATGTGGGACTTGAACTCACGACCCAGACGTCAAGAGCTCTACCAACTGATCCACCCAGGCACCCCTCAACTGTCTTTTAAATGTGTGTGTTTCAATATTAGGGAGAACGGTTTCGTGTTTTATAATTGATCTACTTTGTGTGTGCGTATAGATCCGTTAAAAAGACTCAGCAGCATATTCTATGAGAGAATACAGCAGAGAAACAGTTGCAGCCCACTGGAAAAGTAGTAAAGGATGTCAGTAGGCAATGCAGAGAAAGAAAATGTGATTGCCAGTGAATATGAAAATTTTCAAATTGTGGAGTGAGTAATGAAAGAAATGCAAATTAAAATGAGATACTCTTTTCTTCCGTATCAAATTAGTAAAAGTAAAAAAAAATCTATTCATTTATTCATTCACTTATTTAAAGTGCAAGCTGGGGAAGAGCAGAGGGAGAGAGAATCTTAAGCAGGCACCACGTTCAGTGTGGAGCCTGATGTCGGGCTTGATCTCACAACCATGAGATCATGACCTGAGTGGAAATCAAGAGTTGGATGCTCAACTGACTGGGCTACTGAGGTGCCCCTAAAATATGTTCTTGATGCTGCTGGAATATTAGTGAAACTTGCATGCTCAGCGCTGGCTGAAGTTCAGTAAGCACAAGCATTTTGGAATGAAACTGGAGATTGTATGTATCAAGACCTTTATAAATGGCCATTGAAGTTGTATCAGCTGTGTATCCTAAGGAAAAATCTGCCATGCAATCAGCTATTACAAATAAGAAGTCACAGCACTTTTTTCTGAGTGAAAAATTACAAATGGTCAAATTGTGTTATATTCATGTTGGAATATTATGCAAGCATTACAGATCATGTTTTTTAAAAATAAAAAGCTTATAAGAGTAGAGTACAAAATAATATTAACTGTGGTTCCAATTTTATACAAATTAAATTATAAGCACAGGATAAGACTGGGGAAAAATGAGTGGTTTTAGGGATTAGCAGTGACACTTAAAGATTCCGATCCCATAGTTAAATAGATCTGATTTGAATCTCTGTCCGACCACTTAATGGCTGTGCGACTTTTGGACGAGGGACTTATTAGCACTGTGACCATAAGCAAGTTTTCTTTTAACTTCTCGAAGACTCAGTTTCTTAAGCTGTAGCAAGAGGATGCTAACAGGTCGTAGACTTACTTAGATTAATGTTAACAGTGCATTTGCATTTAAATACTTCACACAGCACTCGTTGTGTTAGGATTCATTAGATATTAGTTATTTGGATTGCAGGTGTTTTTATTTTAATTTTTATATTTTTAAAAATTTGAACTGAAAGATTAAAAAATGTCTATTTATTTTGAGAGAATGAGAGAGAATGTGCTAGAGCAAGTGGGGGTCGGGGCAGAGAGAGGAGAGAGTCCCAAGCAGGCCTCCGCCACTACCAGCGCAGGCAGGGCCCGACACAGGGCTCCATCTGTTGGACCGTGAGATCATGACCTGAGCTGAAAGCCAGAGTCTGATGCCTGACCAACTGAGCCACCCAGGTGCCCTGAACTGAAAGATATTTTTACAATCAGGAGAAACCACTGCCAAGAAACTATCTGGTACCTTATGTGGGAAGAAGGACTCCGAAAAATTTTCAGTGTTTTGTCCTATAGCCAGGGAAATTTTCTGGGGGAAAAAAATCACCTTAGTTAGTTATATTTTTGAAACAAGTATTTCCAACTTTTCCCTCTCAGGGTTTTTCTTTTTTGTAGATCACTTAGCAGTAATTGGCTCATTTTTTTCTCTCCCAAAGAAATTTTGTTCTGCACTAGGTTGAATTTAAAGAACCTTCCCCACGCCATCCTTTTAAAGTTTTCTAAAGTCAAAGAAAACAAGAATCAACTAAAAAAAAATTCCTGTAGATGAGATCTGAATTTGGTTAATATTAACTGCACATTTAGCACTCAAATTTCAGACATATTTAGTGCTAGCTTCTGTACGTCTCACCTAATTGTTTAAATATGTGAGCATGATTTTGATATTGGGAGGTGGAGGAGAAAGCCCTTGAGGTTTTCGAGCTTGAGTTAAAAGGCTTATTGTGTCTTGGAGCAAGTTGATGTAAGCTAGTAGGAAGACTTTAGCATCTGGAACTCTTTCACCTTGAAATTGTGTCTTTCTCATAGAAGAAACACATTTGGGCTACATGCAGCCAGGAGAAACTTTCAGGCTATACTTTCCTCACAGGAGGGTAACCGCTTTGCACTTAGAGTAAAAGCTTCAAAGCTTTTGTCTCCTTGAAGTTAGGCTGCCCTGCCTTTATCTCCCACGTTCCTTGCTGTACCTTCTGTGACACACGGAGGAGGGTAAGAAAAGGAAGAACACAGACAAGTAGTTAACATTGTCCCCTAAGTTAATTATGAGTAATGAGTTGATGCTAATATAAAACTTGAAAACCATAGGACCCAGAATATGTGCAATTATGATTTACTGTTGTATTTTGTCGAATCTAAGATGGTTGCAAGACCTATTTTTGCTGTACTGAGATGTGGAAAAAAGTATGTCTTAGAATTAATGAAATACAGTAACGAGGAAAAAAATCAAGAACTTTTCAGTTTGCAGGTAGTTGTGTTTTTCTGTTTTGTTTACTGAATAAAAAGGGAAATCACCTGAATGCATCTGAAATCAGACCCTAAGCCTCTGATCTTTAGCAAAAAGGTTTCACAGTTGCATGTCACTGTAGTCACACCTGGGGCCACCTCTGACCTGCCTTGCTCCATACGTTGAGAACGGTACATAGAGTGCGACGTAGATGGACTCATGAATCAGGTATTTCAGCACAACCCTGTTTGGCTACCGGACCTAATGTAAGCAGACAGTGGGCAACTCTTTGTAGAGTTAATCTGCCAGACTGCTGTCAACACATTGGGTACCATAAAACAGTGTCACCAAGACTATTCCACAAGGCTGATGCCAAAATCTATTAAAACTCACAGTAAAACAAGAAACGTACTGTTAACCACTAAAAGCCTGACCTGACAAACAATCAGGTATTTGAGTGTCGATTCCGAGCTTAGTACTAGGCTAGTGCCCACACTTCCATGTGCAAAGGGAGTAAAATGAATGGTTCTTATTCCTAAGGATTTTAAAATCTAATTACTCAGTGATAAAATGCAAGGAAGGATCACCCCCGCCCCCTTTAATATGTTTGTATCTAGGGTAATTGGAGAGGATTTTGCACCAGGTAGCGTGAGGCCCGTATACGAAGGATTCAGGTTTAACAGTAGACTTCTCCCAACCCAAATGGGCCTATTCTAATGAAATCAGAGCTACCACCTCCACTAGCCAGAAGAAAGAAAAACTTCAGACAGAATGACAGCAATTTAATATTCTGTTTTATTTAAATGTTTATTCACCTTGAGAGCACATGCACACTTGCAAGTCGGGGGAGAGGTGGAGAGAGAGGGAGAGACTCTTGAGCGGGCCCTGTGCTGTCGGCTCAGCACAGAGCCCAGTGTGGGGCTCAGTCCCATGAACCACAAGATCATGACCGGGGCCAAAATCAAGAGTTGGGCGCTTAACCGACCGAGCCACCTAGGTGCCCTAAGAGGTTAACAACTTAAAGATACAACTTAAATGCACAATTAGACATCAGAGAGGTAGCATGGCATAAAGGTTCAAACCGAGAACTCCGGAGTCAGACGGCTGGCTTTGAAACTCAGTTCCAACACATAACTACCCTTTGGAACTTGAGGAAGTTAATTAACCTCCGTGCTTCAGTTTCCTCACTTGTAAGACGGGGTTAATAATAGTGCCTTCTTCCATGCTTGGCACATACCAGTCATTCATTCAAATGAGCATTTACTCATATTGTTATGGCTTGCTGTGTTTCTTTATAAGGAGAATGTGAAAGTGAAGGGGGTAAAGATTTGACAGCCCTGGTATCTATTTGCATGCCCGCAGGTTTCAAATAAAGATGGTAGATAATGCCATTCTGGCCTCACAGTGAGCATTAACGCAACTGGAGAACGGTTAGCTATTAAAATCTTTAAAAGAAAAGGTTGAAAGTGTGACTGTGGCAATTACCTGTAGATATTTTGCTAGTAGTATCTTGGTCAGGGTTTTCTGGATGTCTCCCTGCGTCATGTGGTTAAAGGAGGAGTGGTTTTACTTTTTTTTTTTTTTAATGTTTATTTTTGAAAGAGACAGAGTGCAAGCTGGGGAGGGGCAGAGAGAGGGAGACAGAATGCGAGACAGGCCCCAGGCTCTGAGCCGGCAGCACAGAACCGGCTGCCCATGAACCCATGAACCGTGCGATCCTGACCTGAGCCAACGTCAGACGCTTAACCAGCTGAGCCACCCGGGTGCCCAGGAGTGGTTATAAGATGGCAGTGTTAGGGGCGCCTGGGTGGCTTAGTCGGTTAAGCGTCCGACTTTCGCTCAGGTCATGATCTCGCGGTTCGTGGGTTCGGGCCCCGCGTCGGGCTCTGTGCTGACTGCCAGCTCAGAGCCTGGAGCCTGTTTCAGTCTGTGACTCCCTCTCTCTCTGACCCTCCCCTGTTCACGCTGTCCCTCTCTCTCTCCTAGAAATAAATAAAACATTAAAAAAAAAAAAAGATGGCAGTGTGATTTAGGTTGTAGCCAAGTGTAGAAACTGTGCTGTGCACAGAGTGGCAGGGGCATCTCTGTTTTATCCTATAGATTCCTGTATCTTAAGTGATATAACCAAGTATTTGAATGCCACTGAAAAATTATGTGACCATTGAGAAGGACTGAAATGATTTCAAAATTGCCAAGTACTGGGGGTGCCTCGGTGGGTGGCTTAATTGTTTAAGCGTCCGACTCTTGGTTTCGGTTTAGGTCATGGTTCTCACGGCCGGTCATGGGATTGAGCTCCGCTCAGCGCAGAGCCTGCTTGGGATTCTCTCTCCCTTCCTCTCTGCCCTTCCCCTGCTCATGCATGCTTACTCTCTCTCAAATAATTAAAAACAATTGCCAAATACTGGTATTTTAACTGTTGTTTCTAGCTATCTGGAGCAAGCCAGAGCTATGTGATGAGCCCTGTTTTATTACATTTTGGTGATGAGTTCTATTTTATTAGGTTTTACTCTTTGTTTTGTCCTTCCTCCCTCCCTCCCTCCCTCCCTCCCTCCCTTCCTTCCTTCCGCCTAGGTTAACCTGTTCTGCATAGCCAGCCCCGTGTCTCTCCCTCATTGCTGAGGAACATGCCCCCAACTCCTGTGCTTCCTTCCCGAGAGCCTGCCCTGCTGGGGGGTGGGGGTGGGGGGATTGAAAGCCAGAAGAAGACAGAGGGCAGGACTGTAAGGAGCTTACAGTCGAGTTCACGCTCGTCTCCTCAAGCTCATGCCCCACTGACTGGCAGCATCGCCCGCCACACTCCAGCCTCTCAGCCGCGCTGTGGCTCAGGTCAAGTGGGGTTTGCTTCTCTTCGTGGCCCTCTTTTGTTTGTTTTTGTTGTTTCATAGCTAGAGGTTGTCTCTATGGAAATATTTTAGATTCTAAACAGTCAAATTTCTAAAGATCGTCAGGGACAACGCGAACTTCCGAATTGATACTGGGCGATTGCGCACCCCAGGCTCTTTCCAGCCATAACTGGCAGCTTTTCACCTTCACAGACTTGGTCTAGGGCATTTCTAAAAGCTTATTACTATCTTAGCGTAAGTGTAACAGCCGGTGGCTGTTCTGTACTGGGTGCACGCTATCCAGCAGGTCTTTTTATTAGTTGCTCTGCTGAGACTGGATTTTGTCCTGATGAAAGCCAAGCAAAGGTCTATGTGGATCTCAACCCAAGCAACTGAAGACAGCACTAAACCCAAGGAATCAGGCTCACAGAATTGGGGGTTTACTGTCTTTGGGCTCATAGGATGAGGTGATGATACATCAGGTGACTAGTTGTGGAAACTTAAATACTGCAGCCTCAGTGCTGGCTGGGTAGCCATTTAAGCCTTTCGAAAGGTCTAGAAATACAGTGTGTTTTCAGATGCCATGTCTGCTGTCGCTTGCCATCGGAGGCAGTATAACCTCACAGTTCAGAGCCTGGGTTCTGGATTTGGAACCTGGTTCTAATTTAGACGCCTCGCGGTACCACGTGACCTTGGGAAAGCTGCTTAAATCCTCCTGGCTCAGGCTCCGAAGAGAGACCAGTGCCTGGCGCACACCCTCTAGGCGGAACCTCGGGCATGACGACCAGAGGCCTTGGGGTTGCAGCTCAGAAGGCGATACTTCCAGGAACGGTGGGCTGGTGGCACAGATTAGGACAATATGTTCATTTGAATTTTGAGCTGAGGGATTTGTGAATAACGTGTGTTTGGGCTAGAAAATAATGCGATGGAAAATGAGCACACACACGTACACACACTGAAACTTGGGGTGATTCAGAATATCCCTACAATAGGAGCAGATCCGTAGCCGCGGTCTGACCAGATCAGCAGGCTAGGCTGAGTGAAACACAGGTCGTATTAACACACCTTTATAAGCCGCCTCGATGGCTTGGTCACCACGTACGTGAGCCTCCTTGTGTCAGTGTCCGGAGGACTCCGTAAAGCACTCCGCACATGGTAGTCCCGGTGGAAGAGCCGCCTCCCGGCTCAGAGAGCCAGGCTTTTCAGTCACGTGGCCTCATTAATCTCTCGGAGGCCAGCAGCCTGTGTCTATTTGCGGACTGTCCCGTTCATGTTTCTGAACACACACATCCCTTAAAGTGAAGTGGATTACTTTTCCTCCTCCTGTTTTGTACGCGATTACATTTGAATATTTGTTTGGGAATAGATGAATTCACTAGTAATGGAGAGGGTGCTTCTCACCCAAAGATGTGCGCCATCCGTACAGTATGGACTACTGTATTGTGTCGTACACACTTCTTTCTTTTGTGTAGCTGTCTACTGTCTAATGGGAGTGGGCTTTTTTTTAAAGATTTTTTAATGTTTATTTATATTTGAAAAGGAGACAAGAATGCAAGTGGGGGAGGGCAGGGAAGGAGGGGGACACAGAATCTGAAGCAGGTTCCAGGCCCTGAGCTGTCGGCACAGAGCCCCGTGCAGGGCTGGTACCCGTGAACTAAGAGATGATGAGCTGAGCCGAAGTCGGATGTTCAACTGATTGAGCCACCCAGGTGCCTCTGGAGTGTTTCTTAATATGGTTTCCTCTTGGAATAACTTTTTATCAGATACTTAAAATTTTTTTCTAAGCTTTCATTTTTTCAAGTAATTTGTACACCTAACATGGGGCTTGAACTCACAGCCCTGAGAGCAAGTCACATGCTCCACCGACTGAGCCAGCCAGGCACTCCAGATAATCAAAACTTTTAAAGAATGAATTTTATTTGGAAAGCTGGTTTTGGGTGAGAAGCAAACTCTGCTCATTTGAAAGTTATCTGGTTTAGCAGCAGCTCCAAATGAACTTCCGGGATAGTTTTAACCTTCCTGGGTATGTTTAAAACCTTCTCCACAACTCTTTTGGGGGTGGGGTGGGGGCGCCCATCACCACTGTGGCTTGTTTGATTTCTCTGTAAAGGATGTTTACCTTGCTGGAAGGTTGTTTTCTGCCTCTTGTGCAAATCCCGGAGCTCCTGGTGTAGGTCTGCACAGGCGACCACGGGGAGTGAGGCCTGGGCTCTCTCCCCTGCAGCGCTCCGTCTCAGGCAGGCAGGGAAAGAAAAACCAGCTCCGTCCTCACCAGTGTTGTGAGTTGGGGAGTTACTTGATTGCTTTGATTTCATTTTCCTCATCTGCAAAATAGCGGTAGATGACACTTCAGGGGCAGTCGAGGGGATTACACGGGGGGAGGGTGGGGTGTGGGGTGTGTAAAGCACCCTGCACACTGCTTGGGCTAGAGTGCACACATCCTAATGTCGGTTACTTGGCCCTTTTGCTTAGTGGTAATTTTCTACATGTGGTGGGAAAATACTGGATTTTCTTATTATGAATATTACCCTTGTTTTTAGACTGGTTATCCCTCCTGATTCCTACGTAGGTAAATATAGTTACTGCGTCTGTATCACACCTCGCCTCTTGTAGCTCTTATTTTTGCTTCCTCTTGGAGTGGACTTGACTGTCCATCCCAACTTCATAGAGCAACTGGAATCTATTTAGTCCTCTAAGTAAATGTTTCTATTAAGATCCAGCAACAAGCTTGTGAGACGGTGGAGACTGTGGTTTTAGTTGTGAACTTAAAAATAAAGTCTCTTCTCCTACTCCGTTTCCTATCGAGGCATTTCCATTGCTGGTGAGGGGAGAGTGACGAGGAATTAGCTTCTGCTCTGAGATACTAGAGTCTCTGAGTGAATCTCAATGGTTTAGTTCACTTGGCCAGGCAGTGTGGGAGGAGCTCCTCGAGGGCGGTGTGGACAGACCGGGGCCATTGCTGCACCGTCTTCCACGGTGAACGTGCACACGTCTTGCATAAAATGCCTTTGGCCAGGTGACTGGGGATGGTGTCGAAATGGAGGGACTAGGGGAGAACGTGTTAGAATCTCATCGCTTTCTCTTCCCCTCATTGGTCAAGGAAACAGAAGAAAGCAAAACAAGAGACGGAGGCTGTTTGTACTTTCATTTTCCCGTTAGAATACTTACATTTTAGCGGCTCTTGTGGGTGGGTTCTTTAAAACTCCTATTTGGCTTAAACTCTGTCAATGGACATTATATCCCCCCCCCCCAGGAGAAGGAGATTCCCGGCGCTTCGGTAACTGGAACAACTCCAGTTCTCTTCTCCTTTAGCGGCATCGGCATCGGACGGACCAGTCCTGTCCCGCTCCCGGCTTGGAGTGTAAACCACGTGCCGCGCTGATCCCGCCTCCCGCAGTCCTGGGGCCGCCTGGGGCCGCCTCCCCGGATCGCGCCTCCCAGACCGGGCTCCTCTCTGCTTTCGGGCCAGTTACTGATCCCGAGCCGCTGTTCTGCCTCCTCTCTGAAGCCGCTCAGGACCCCTTCCCGTGCACACTTCATTCTGCCAAGTTAGTCTTGATTTAAGCACGTCTCAGCTCCTGTATCTACAGCGTCAGATGTTCCCTGATGCTTTCAAGACCCTCCCTCCCGTTGTGTCTCGGCTGGCTCTTCGTCCCCTCCCCTCCCCTCCCCCGTGACCCACCCTCATACCCTTTTCACCTCCATGCTCCCTCCTGCTCTTTTTGTTTTTTTAAATGTGGTAAACCTACTCATAGAAAAACATCTCCCTTGCGTTTCCTCAGTGCACATGTACTTCATCATGTACCTTATCTTGCCTTCCCTAAGGTGCTGGCTATAGAATTAGTTGTTTCATGCTTATTTGTTGATCCAAAAAGTAATTATGAATGCGGGCCGGGGTGCCTGGCTGGCTCAGTCACGGGAGCATGTGACACTTGATCTCCGGGTTGTGAGTTCAAGCCCACGTTGGGTGTAGAGATCACTTAAAATTTTTTAAAAAAATCTTTAAAAAATGAATGTCTGTGGGCTGGGCACCATGCTGAGTGTAGGATACAGAGGTGAGTAGAAACATAGCCGATGCCCAAGGCTAGTGGGATAGATGGATATTAACCAGGTGACCGCACAAACGTGTGCAAGTGCAGCTGTTAACAATTGCTTCAAAAGGGGAGGGGAAGCTACGGAGTGGGTAACGGGCATTGGCTCAGGCGTGGGAGGGCTGAGTTACAGGGGCGTCAGCCTGAGCCCAGGTACTCCGGCCTGCAGGCTCGGTGGCTGCACTGGGGAGCACTTGGTCTGTGGCGCAGGGGCAGTGGGGAGCAGGTGCTGTGCTTGGGCTGTGCACACAGACGGAGGGGTGGCGGTGGGGGGGGCGGGGAAGCCTGGCCCTGCCTAGGGAGAGCTGACAGTGATCTGATCTAGTGTGGTGGGTGTGGGGACCCGGACAGAGGGGATTTAGCAGGCAGAGTCAGTGCGGTCTGAGGTGGATTGCATGTCGGGAGGCATAGGAGAAAGAAGGTATCCGGGTGACTTTGGGTCTCTGGTTTGCTGAAACGGCTTGCGGGGGGACTGTGCTCACGGGGCCAGCCCCACCCCATAGGGCGCCTGTGCAGACTCAGGAGCGATGCCCTTTCTCTAGGGTAGATGGCTTGGCTAGTGGTGTGTGGCCTGGATTTTCATGCCTGCTTGCTTCCCCTGCCCCTGGGGTAGTGAAGGGACCGTCACCCTACCGGTCACCCAGCTGACTGTAGCAGCCCCGGCCAGTCACCAACATGCAGGTTCACCAGCTTTTTTCTTCCCCCGCCTCCAAACCAGGTGAGATTGGTCTGCTTTTTCTCCTCCTCCTCCTCCTCCTCTGTGTAACGGCAGAGACTTAAGTATGTAGAGGCGAGTGGAAAGGACCCACTGGAGAGATGGATGCTTAGGATTCTGTAGGAGAGCAGAGGATAGTTGATAGAATAAGATTTTTGAGAGAGAGGGAGGGAGGGAGGAGGGATAGATGCGGCTGCTCTGTGGTGCCGGGAAGGAGCGATGGCTGGGGCAGGGCCGTGCTGGGCAGCGTGTTCAGCCTTCAGAGGGCTTCTGTTTTCCCTGCAAGGTAGGAAGTGGGGTTACTTATTTATGCCTTTTGCCCCTTTGAGCAGAGTGTAAATTCAGTGAGGACAAAACGGTGTCTATGTATAAATAGTTTGTTTCATAGCACTAGGTTCATAGATATTAAATTGTTGGGTTTTGTTGAAAACTTGGACTCATTGAAGGTTTAGACTTGCTGCTTGGTTAAATGTGAAATTACGTGTGAAAGGCAACTCAGTGTTTTATCAAGTTTGCAAAAAATGGAAAATGTAAACATGTGCCATGCACCATTATTCCTAGTTACTTTCTGAATATTACTAATTAAATTTATGATTACGTATCTATAAGTAAACCTCATAGGGTAAAAAATGGCAGGATTCTTGCTAATAGTTTCATGCTCGGACTGTAGAGAAATGCACGCCCTCCCCTCTTTGAAATTTTGATAGCAAGTACACATGCAGGAGAGAAAACAGGGAGAAAAGCTACACGGAGTAATCGTTCTTTGCTCCCACCCATGTGCCCTGGCCAACATCATGTGATAAAGGAAGTCACATCTGTACCGTGTTTCATTGCTCACCAGGCACTTTAACACACACTGGCCCCATTATCCATGTGACATTTTATAGAAAAAGAAACTTAGGACTTAACACAGAGCCACATGCGTAGCAGGTGGGTGAGATATACCTGATTCCAGTCCTCAGGACTCCGGAACAGAGTCCAGTGTCTTTCTACCCAGGCGTCCTGAAAGCGTGAGTTACATTTTCTTGGTGGAGCCTGGCTGCGCAGCTCCACGTATGCTGGGGCGTCTCACACACACGGCCCGGCTTATGCAGTGGTGACTGTGCATTTGATCTGATTGCCGCGGGGTGCTGTGGCACGTTTTCTTTCTTTCTTAATTTTTAAAGTTTATTTTGGGAGACAGTGAGTGTGTGCGTACACAGGCGGGGAAGGAGCAGAGAGAGTCCCAAGCAGGCCGTGTGCTGTCGGCACAGAACCCGCGAGATGATAACCTGAGCCGAAATCAAGATGATGCCTAACCAACTGACCTCAGGCACCCCACAAGTTTCCTGAATAACATTTCATTTGTTTCCTAATCATGCTTGTGCAAAATTATTTAAAGTGGTTAAAATTTGAATTTGGATTCGGTGGTTGAGCCATTATAAATGGCTTAATAAGTTGGCAGCACACAGGAAACGGGAATAATTTAGGATGGCACATACTTATAGTATTTGGGGTTTTTTTGCTTACGTTTTTATTTTTAGTATTTAATATTTTTAAACACGTGGTAAAATAGTGAATTTATGATACCAGGGAATTTTTTTTGTGTGTGTGCTTGGATAGAATTTCACATATAATTAAATAGAAAACTGCTGCATGGAAAGTATGTTAAAGCAACGTCTGGACATTGTAGGGAATGAAAAAGCCTAGGAGGACACTAGACCACTTGTTACATAATTGCGTGTCATGGAATTTCTTGTTACTAGAGGGTCTTGCACTAATTATTTGAAGAGTCATAATGAAAAGTGAGAATTGGTGTGGTAAAGACATAAAAAGATTAATTGGAGAGTAACATTTATCTTCAAATTATGAGGACAAAAGTATAGTAATTTAGCTATGATTTCATGATTTAAGAAGTTTAAACCTGTCGTTTAAAATATTTTGCCATTTAAAAATGTCAGTGTGCTGAAAGTTGTTAAAATAGTTTGCTAATCTACAAAGATCTTTGAAAATACCTGTTAGTACCAGGATTTTGCATAGGGGCTCTGGAGCTGTGATAGAAAGTCAGATAATTAATAAAAAAACACTTTTAATGCTAATGTCATCTTGGAACTTGTGTAGTCCTACATCTTCAGAGACTGAAATATGCGAATATTGGGAAAACTAGATTTATTGATCATTATTTCAATTAAAATATTGTGAGTCGGTGCATCTAGGAGTCCTTTCCTGACTGGCAGCTCTCTCTACAGAAAGAAATTTGAGTGCTTTCCTCGTGAGTGACCCTGCTATAGTCCAGTTAAATTTGAAGATTATAATTTTCTGACTTACTCGGAAGTCGTACACTCATTTCCCATGAGACGGTATGTAACTTAGGCATGTCTTGTAATGTAACAGCTGTCTCATTTACTGATCTATGGATTTGATTAACGGAAAGAGTTTGCAAGTTACCCTGTTTTTAAATTTTTACTTAAAAATCTCTTAAAATGTATTCGTCTCAAGAGAGAGCAAGCCGGGGGGGTGGGGGTCAGGGGCAGAGAGTCCCAAGCAGGCTCTGCACTGTCAGCACAGAGCCGGACGCGGGGCTCCAACTCACAGACTGTTAGATCGTGACCTGAACCAAAATCAGGAGTCAACCCAACTGAGCCACTCAGGCACCCCTACAACTCACCCATCTATAAAGTTTACTTTGAGAGGTTTTAACAGTAATAATGAAGAACTGGTTGTCAGAATTGGGTAGCTGTCGATAACTCACCCAGCACGCACTGGCAGTCTGCCCCGGTGAGGCCGGGTGCCTGCAAATTCACATCGGAGTCAAACTTAAACAGTGGTCATACTCGGCCAGTGACCGCGTTGGGACAATCCCCGGAGGAGCTGGCTTCTGTGCAGGATTGAAAGAAAGGGTGATGGAAAGGGGCCGAGGAAAGGCGTGGGCGGAACTGGGAAGGGTCTGCAGTGGGGATTCCCATAAGGAGGGCTTTTTGAACGAGGCTGGTTTTGTTTCGTGTCAGCGGGCACCCCGGAAAGGTGGTGGAGGGAGGGCACCGGGAGCCCAAGTCCGCATCGTGCTTCCACACCCTTCTGCTTTCCAGTCGCCCAGCAGGGCTGTCTCCACCCCCCTCTCTTCTGCTTTGACCGTGTCTCCCCCCACCCCCATCCAGAGTGCTGTCCAAGATTGGTAGATTTGCAGATTCCAGCCCCGATGTGGCCTCGCAGGTCCTGCCCACATTTCAGGGTCTGGCGCCGCCCCTGCGGGACTGTCGCGAAGACCTCTCGCCTACGTTCTCCCCTGTGCGTGATACGGAAGCCGCGCGATGCCCACACCTCCCCGCCTCACACTTCTGCACACCCTTCTTTGTGTTCCCCTCTCGAAAAGCAAATTGCCCGCCTGCACCTGGCGCTCAGGTCTTCCGTTCTCAGTGCCAACCTAACTTTCCAAGCGTGGCACCTCCTCTTCTTTAAATGAGCCCCCTAATCTGGCTTAACGGGATTACTCGTGGTCCCTGAACACACAGGCGCCCTTGACCCGGCTTGGCCTGGGTCTAGTACCCTCGTGTGCAGTCAGACCCGTCTTTGCCTGTCAAAATCCCGCTTGCCTGCCGCCTCTGTTTCGAATGCTCCCTCTTCTGTAAAGCCGTTTCTCATTGTTTTCAGTGGGATGCAGCTTCCTATCACACGCTGGCGGCTCTTTCTAGCTACTGGGGGACGTGTCTCCTTGTAGACGGCTCAGTTGGTAAACAGGCAAACACACACGGGAGGTACAAAGACACATGTGGCAACATCCTGCCCTTGGGCCACTTGAGTGTCCCCGCGGAGCGTGGGCCGCCCGCTCCGTCCTGGGAGGGCCCCTTACTCTGCCCTGGGTGCTCCGCCTCTGCCTGCAGCAGGCTTCTGCCACGTTGGTAAAGTTGCGATTGGTTTACACGGCTGTTTTCTTTTATGTTATAGGCACTTTGAAGGCAGTATAATAATATTTGTTATTAGTAACTTCCTGATTATGCCTGTTAACGGTTAAGTCCTGATCTCTAAAATAGGAACTTGTATCGTACATTCCCTAATAAGTAACCAAGGCGCTTTGTGTAGCTCGTAATATTTTGATTCACTTGAAAAAATGGCAGATTCCCTTAAAGGAGGGAATCCTGTGTATGCTTGACTAGAATTTAGTGTAAAGTTAGAGGAAGTAGGGAAAGTAAATATAGTGTAAAAATCACTGAAGCTTATTGATAACTATTTTTGCATCCCCGTAGAAGCCAGCAAATGGCCTAAAGGAGTAGGTTGATGGGTTTTGGTTTAATTGAACATTAAAAAAAAAACCTCTTAGGTGAAAGTTGTTACCCTATAACTATTATAGTGCTAAATCACACTGTATCATTTTTATAACTATTATAGTGCTAAGTCACATTGTATCATTGCTGTGTTATAACTGTTATAGTGTTAAATCACATTGTATCATTGTTACCTTTTTCTTTGCTCTTCTCACTAGACTGAGTTCATCAAGAGATTATTTACTTTCTATCCCTAGGACCTTGTGCAGTGTGGCTGGCATCCAATACATGTTAAAGTTTTTTATTTTTATTTTTGAGAGAGAGAGAGAGGGGGGCACATGTGTGCCTGTGCATGAGTGAGCAGGGGAGGGGCAGAGAGAGAGGGAGACCGAGAGTCCCAAGCAGGCCCCACCCTGTCAGCTGAGTCTGATGAGAGGCTTGAACCCATGAACTGTGAGTTCATGACCTGAGCTGAAATCAAGACTCAGACGTTCAACTAACTGATTGAGTCACCTAGACTCTTCCGTGTGTGTGTGTGTGTGTGTGTGTGTGTGGTTTTTTTTTTTTTTTTTTTTTTTGAGAGAGGGGGTGTAAGTGAGTGAGTGTCAGAGAAAGAGAAAGAGGGAGAGAGAGAAGACAAATGGGGCTTACCCAAAGCGGGGCTCGAGTTCACCTAATGTGGGACTTGAACTCATGAACCATGAGATCATGACCTGAGCCGAAGTCAAATGCTTAACGACTGAGTCCCCCAAGTGCCCCCCATGTTTAAGTTTTTCAATAGAAATGGAAACTAAGGGTGAAAGGAAACTTAGTTACAATTCTTTTTTTAAATTGAAAAAAGTTTTAAAATGCTTATTCATTTATTTATTTAAATTCTGAGAGAGAGAGAGAGAGAGACAGCATGAGCAGGGGAGGGTCAGAGAGAGAGGGAGACACAGAATCTGAAACAGGCTCCAGGCTCTGAACTGTCAGCACAGAGCCCGACGCAGGGCTCGAACCCAATAACTGTGAGATCATGATCTGAGCTGAAGTCGGATGCGTAACTGACTGAGCCACCCAGGTGCTCCAATGCTTGCTTATTTATTTTTGATACACAGAGAGAGGCAGACTGTGAGCAGGGGAGGGGCAGAGAGAGAGGGAGACACAGAATCTGAAGCAGCTCCAGGCTCTGAGCTGTCAGCACAGAGCCCAATGTGGGGCTCGAATTCATGAACTGCGAGGTCATAACTTGAGCCGAAGTCAAATGCTTAACCGACTGAGCCACCCAGGTGCCCCTTTTTAATTGTTTTTTAAGTTTATCCATTTATTTTGAGAGCGACAGAGACAGCACCAGTGAGGGAAGGGCAGACAGAATCCACTGCCAGTGCAGAGCCCGAACTCAGGAAACCGTGAGATCACAACTTGAGCCGAAACCAAGAGTTGGACGCTTACTGGACTGAGCCACCCAGGCTCTCTGAAATTGACATTTAAAGATAGTGATTTCTTACAGAGAAGTTTAAAGGAGTCTTATAGTAATAATTGTGTAAATTAAAGTATTTTTAATCTGTTATTCATAGTGAGGTATTTAAGACTGGTGGTTTATAAATATAAGTTGGTAGGATGGGTTTTAGAGATTGTTTTAAATCTCAGGTTTTGATCTCCTTAGTTTTATGATAGTTGTTTTTGAAGTGATTACAAAAATTCCCTCTTAGTGTCTGGGAAAGAGTTCTCCGAATCCCAGTTTCTTCCTTACATGTTGTTTAGATGAAAGGCGGTCTTATGTTGGTAAAATGGGGAATGGGAGGGTAGAGTCCTAGACAGAAGTGTTAGATGTCAAAATACCTGTTCTTAACTGATTGTAACTCTTCCTTAGACTTTTAATTTTAAAAGTTGGTCTTTGTCGCACTGATGTCGCGGGTCCCCGTAGCAGTGCCGTCTTCAGGACCACACACACGCTTGAAGCGCTGGCCGGGGGGCGGCGGACACCAGGACCGCCAGGCGCGCCCCGGGAAGTGGGCCAGGGTGGCGCAGTGCGTCGGGCCAGCCCTTTGCCTCTGCCTCGTGGGAAATGACAGCTTGTCTAGTACCGACGGGACTAGAGCCGGTGAATCATCATTCTGTCATACGGTTGATTTAGTCGAGTGTATATTTTTTAAGTATAGCTGATACATAGTGTTATGTTAGTTTCAAGGTGAACAACATGGTGATTTGACAAGTTTATACGTTATACTGTGCTCACCACAAGTGTCGCTGCCACTAGCCACCACACGCCACCACGGCACCACTGACTGTATCCCCTGTGCTGCGCCTTCCATGCCCGGGAGCCCTTGTCCTGAAACTGCGGGATGCACCCCCACTCCCTGCGCCCATGCTGCCCGTTCGCCAGCCCCCAGCCCTTGTGGCAGCCACCAGTTTATTCTCTGGTTTTATGGGTCCGTTTCTGCTTTTTTGCTTTGTTTTTCAGATTCCACATATAAGTGAAATCCTATAGTGTTAGTCTTTCTCTGACTTATTTTACTTAGCAGAAGTAAAACGTGTGTTGTCATTGTCATGCATGTCGAGGTCCATGCATGTTGTCACAAATGGCAAGATCTCATCATTTTTTATGGTGGAGTAATCTTCCTGTGTGTGTGCGTGCGTGTGCGCAGATATCACATCCTTATCCATTTGTCTTGATGGACACTTGGGTTGCTTCTGTGTCTTAGCTGTTATATAGCGTTGCGATAAACAAAGTGATTCTTAGATCTTTTCAACTTAGTGTTTTTATTTTCTTTGGGTAAATACCCAGTAGTGGGATTTCTAGGTCATGGATCATTGTAATTCTAGTTTTAATTTTTTGAGGAATCTCCTACTGCTTGTCACGGTGGCTATACCAATGATTTTGTCAAGTTTAAAATCAAGGTCTAATCAAAACTCAGAAACTCCATGTTTTCTTTAGTTGAGAACATAGATCTGTTTGATCTGCTCTCCATTCCTGCTGGCATTGGAAGAATCCTATAACACCACACCCAAGTCCTTAATCTTGAGATATCTTTAATGTGAGTATTTGTGTCACAGATGATTAACCTGAAACTTTTAGGATTTAATAATGGTGCATTTTTCTAAGAATAGATAAACGTGTGCTGCAAAGGGAGTGTGGTTGCGAGAGGGTGACAGCAAAGCCTCACTGAGGAATGGCTGCCGCTGAGGCGTTGATGGATGGCTGTGATGTCCACCTCCTAAATTCCTGCCTGCAGAGCGTCGGAACAACACCTGCTGTGTGCAGACACCTCTGCGTGTGCACGGATGCGCCGGAAAGGACACATAAGAAATGGTTACGTTGATTATCTTTGGAGAATGGGACGAGGGTTGGTGGTAGAAGACAGAAATAAAACTCATGTTTCAATTTTTACCCCTCTCTACTGGTGGATTTTTTCCCCCTTGTCACATGAGGGACTGTTATTATTACTAAAAAAATTTTTTTAAAGTTTATTTTTGAGAGAGGGAGAGATAGAGTGCAAATCGGGGAGGGGCAGAGAGAGACGGAGACACAGAATCTGAAGCAGCTCCAGGCTCCGAACTGTTAGCACAGAGCCCGACACGGGGCTTGAACTCACGAACCGTGAGATCATGTTCTAAGCTGAAGTCGGTCACTTAACCGACAGAGCCACCCAGGGGCCATGAGAAATTATTATTATTATTTTTAAATGTTTGTTTATTTTAGAGAGAGAGGTCTCAAGAGAAGGAGAGAGAGGTGGAGAGAGAGAGTTGCAGCAGCTCCATGCTGTCAGCACAGAGCCCAACACGAGGCTGGAACCCAGGAGCCCTGAGATCCTGCCTGGAGCTGAAATCAAGAGCCAGGCACTTAAGCGACTGAGCCGCCCAGGTGCCCACGAGGGATTATTTTTATGCTGAATAGGACAGAACTTGCGGTGGATACAATCGGTGTGATAGCACAGCGGTTCCTTCACGTCCCCTGCGTCTTACTGCAGCGTGCTGTCGACAGGCACGGGTGCTGAGCTGGGTGGTGAAGTGTCCGCGCTGGGCCCTGCTTACCTTGTGTAGGGACTTGTGCTGGTAGACGTGTGTGCAGCCCCCCGTCACAATTTGAAAGGAAAGGTGTAACTCCGGGGGCCGCAGCTCTGGGTGCCAAGCTCCATTTCCACACGAGGGGACGGGAATGTTCAGCAGTGGACGTCCAAGCAGTTTTGAGGCGAAGGGTGGCAGCCTCTTCAGATATGGCTTTGCGGCCTCGTGGCTCATAACGAGGGTGGCGTGTAATTAGAAACTGTCCCTGTCTTTTCTAAGTACTGATGAAAACCATGGCTCAGAGGTTAATTCAAATAATAATTAATACTGGTCTTTGTCAGTACAGGGTGGTAATGCAATCTTCCATTATTTGATGACTTTGACTTTAAATGTTGAGCGAGGAGTGGAAATGGTGTTATTCCTCAGACTAGTTGTGGGGAGGTGCCCACAGCTGAACGCAGCACGGGAAAGTACGCCGTTCACAGGGTGCTGGGCACACACTCGCTGTGGCCTGTCACTGCCCCCAATAGGAGCTCTCACGTGACCTAGGGATGTATTCGTGTCATTTCATCGAGTGGTAGTTATTTAGACTGAGGTACTAGGAAGGCACTAGTCGTTGACCCGCCATCGTGGACCCAGCAAGCTTTCCTGGTCCTTCGCATTTCCTACTGTGTGTCGTGTCTGCACGGCGAAGTGGTAAATTACCCGCTGAAGCTCATCCGGTTGCACATGTGTGTTAATCTAAAGACAAACACGTCAAGTGGTTGGTCGACTAGGGAGACTTGAATGTCCTTTTCAGCCTTGGAAGTCAGTGATTCTATAAGCCGGCTTACCACATTTACTGACCACGTTTTACGTATAGAGTTGGGACTTACAAATGAAGCAGAAAATATATAAGTTGGCATAAGAAGGTAGTTGGGAAATGGCGTAAGTAGCTGCTAACACAGGTCATCTGCAGCTTTAGAAATCTGTAATGGTAAGAGTTGTGTGACTAAAATAACTTTGGTGGAAGGAAGATGTTTAGGCAGGCCTGTTTTGTTTTTAGTTAATTTTGAGATTGAGTGTGGGGACAGGGGCAGAGAGAGAGGGAGAGAGAGTCCCAAGGAGGCTCTGCACTGTCAACGACGAGTCCAGTGCGGCCCTCGAACTCAGAACTGTGAGATCCCAACCTGAGCGGAAGTCAGGAGTCAGATGCCCAGCTGAGTGAGCCACCCAGGCGCCTCTAGGCAGGACTTTTAAAAAAATAAACCCAAACGCTTCATTGAGCTCTTTGCTCTAACATTACGGATTTCTCTTTCGAAACATTCGTTGACAGATCACTGTAGTTTAATCTCCGAGGGTTATGTTTGTTGCTCTGTGCAATGTCGTATTTCATGGGGAAGAGTAGAAGGAAGAAGAGGACTTGGTGTCGACTTTGGGTACTTTCAGGTGCTTCAGATGCCCAAATGGTAGAACCTTCCTAACACGTATAAGGAGACAGAATAGTAGAATCAGACATCACAGCCCGATGCCCTTCATTCACATACTTGCCGGCTTCCCTCATGTTCTGTATTACTTAGAGGGCCATCGTAGGCAGCATGTTTCTTTGTTTTAAAATATTTCATGGGGCGCCTGGATGGCTCAGTTGGCTGAGCGCCTGACTCTCGATTTCAGCTCAGGTTGTGATCTCACGGTTTGTGGGATGGAGCCCGGCGTCGGGATCCGAGCAGACAGCGTAGAGCCTCCTTGGGGCTCCCTCTCTCTCCCTCGCTCTGCTCCTCCCCAGCTTGCACGTGCTGTCTCTCTCAAAATAAAGAACCTTGAAAAAAATTTTTTAAATATTTGGAAATCATTCCTTCCAAATTGCTATAGAAGCTTGTGTGAACATTTTCAGGAAGCATTTGCTTGTTTTAATTTAAACGTGGAGCCGTGTCTGAGGCGTGGTTTCCAGCATGCGTTCTTCTCTGGGGCGTTTACGGTACAGTTAGGATCTGTAGGCGTAATTTCATGTCAGAAGCAGTCACAGTCCCGAAATGAGGACGACGGGATCAAAACAGTGTTTTGTGGGAAGGCGGTGCTCGCTCCGGGGCGGCGGTGGCACCCGCGTCCGCGGCCGGAGGCCCTGTCCGGAGCCGCTGCTGTGTCCGGGGGACGAACAGAGACTCTGCAAGAATTCGTGGGGAAAACACCACACTGTAACTCCAGGGACCTTCCCCCCAAGGCCTGATCTTTTCACTTCTCCGCTTAATACCCTGTGTCGCCTTCCCGCCGCCTTCGCACAGGCCGGTGCGACTTCTCGGCGCGGTCAGCCCTCGGGCCTGCCGGCCTCGCCCGCCCTGCGCCCTCGCCCCCCCTGACCCCGGCCCCCCCTGACCCCGGCCCCCCCTGCGCCCTCGCCCCCCCTGACCCCGGCCCCCCCGCCCCCTGCCCCCACCCCCCGCACTGACGGAGGCCGCCCTGCCTGGGCCCCTCTCCTTGTTCCTGGGCCTCAGCCGCCTGTTGCGCTCCCGGGACCCGGGTCCCGCTCGTCCCCCGCGGAGGGACGGAAACCCGAGCGTCCCCAGCAGGCGGACGAAGGAGCGGAGGGAGCCGTGCGGGCGACGGCGACGCGGGAGGAGGGGTCCGGGCAGCCCCCGCAGGGCCCCAGAAGTGGAAACCTGCTGGCTCTGAGTTTGCAGGGTAGGCGAATGCGGTCCCTGTGAGCAGTGAGAAGTCACTGCGGGAGACGTCAGGGTTTACAGGTGACGCCAAGAAAGGGCAGCGACAGCGACACGAGGTACTTGGTGGGAGATCAGGCTTGAGAGCTGACCGCGTGGGGCTGCACCCGGGGGTGCGTTTCCGGGAACGGCCGGTGGTCCGCTGCCGTTCAGGTCGCGTGTGTTCTTCACGGACGCAGCCAGAGCCTGGCCGCGGCAGGGGTGTGTGGGGAAGGGCGGCCCCCACCTCCGCGGAGAAGCCGCTGACGGCCCGGAGCTCGGCTCCCCGTTTTCCGTGGTCTGTGCGTGGCGACTTTCTGCCTTTTAAAAAAAAGGGGGAAACAAAAAACCAGCTACGTGATGTGATGGAAAAACCTAACCTTGGGGAAGGAAAGCTAGGCTCTTGTTTTGTTTCCAAACCTACTGTGTTTGGACCAACCACTTCCCCGTTCAGGCCTCATTCCTGCATTTGCGAAGGTGGGAACCCTGACCCTGCGCAGCCTGCTTCGTAGGACCGAGGCGCGCGGTGACCCGGCGTCCCAGGGCTGGAAGCTGCCTGCTGTCACCGCCCGGGCGGCGCGGAGGCCCCGACGCAGCCCGGGGGGTTCTCGTGGCCCCAACGCCTCGTCTCTTCACACCCTGCGGGCCGGGGGGGTCTGCGCCTGCCGTTCGCCCGGCCGTTCCCAGTGCAGAGCCGCCCCTCACCCCGCTGCACCCTGAGCAGTGGCTGCCCCGACACCCTCAGGGCCGGGGGGCTGGGGGTGGGGGTGGGGGCCTGGGGTCAGGCCTCTGCACCTGGCCGCCCGCCCCGGGGCCAGTCCTAGTGTGCATGCGACCTTTTTCCTTCCGCACCTCACCGTCCTTTCCCCGAGGCTTCCCCGCACTGCCCGCTTGAAAATCCCAGCCCTTCAGGGGCGCCCCGATTTCTCAGCCAGCTGTCCTGCCGCCTCTCGATTTCAGTTCAGGTCATGATCTCTGGGTGGTGGGACTGAGCCCGCATCAGGCTCCGTGCTGAGCGCGACCCTGCTTAGGATTCTTTGTCTCTCCCTCTCCCCTCCCCCCTGCTTTCTATCCGAAATAAAATGAGAAGAAAAAATCACACCCCTTCCTCCAAACTACCTGTCCCCCTTCCGTGCTCTAGGTTTTCTCCTGTTTTGCCTTTTCATTACTTACTTATTTTTACTTATGTACTTGGTTTGGCTCTACCCTCACTCGGACACAGTTCTGCTCCGTGTTGGGGAGGACTGGCCTGTGGCGTTTACGGACGCACCCCCAGCGCGGAGAACAGGGTTTGATATAGGGCAGGTGCTCAGTCAGCATTTGCTGCATGCAGGTATGTGGAAGTTCATCATCGGAGGGAATGTGTCATCGGTTTGTCTCTTTGGCACGTAGCTTTTGCAGGAGTACAGCAGACAAAATGTCCTGACGACAGCCGGTACTGCTACCCTGTAGTAGCTTTCAGAACCCGACGTCTCTTTGAGATGGCCAGAATAGCAACCTGAATAGGGAATTAGATTTCCCCCCTCCTGTTTATATACTTAGAAAAATGCTTTTTAATGTTTTATTTGTATTTTGAGAGAGAGAGACAGAGTGAGAGTGGGGGAGGAGCAGAGAGAGAGGGAGACACAGAATCTGAAGCCGGCTCTGAGCTGTCAGCACAGAGCCCGACACAAGGCTCGAACTCATGAACTGCAGGGTCATGACCTGAGCTGAAGCCGGGTCACTTAACCGACTGAGCGACCCAAGGGCCCCTCCCCTCCTGTTTAGATTTAGGTCAAGCCCTTTTAGACCAGAGAAACGCATGGGTGATGGTGTTTCTTCCTCAGGGCGCCACGTTGGGACACATGACTTCTTGTCTCGTTTACTCGTGACGTGATGTTTAGTTTGGTCACTTGATGAAGGTGCTACATTCTGTCTTGAAAAGGAAACTATTAGAATTCCATTCTTAGCCTTAGTTTGTTGTCACATTACAAATCTGGGATTTGCCTGCTTGAAAATGAAGGAATGTGTGTCGTCGTAGTGTTTTCATTTAGTTACCTTTGGTTATGATGTAAACACCTCGGTTGGTCGTTAGACTTGGCAGCACCTCTTTGTGTAGGACTCTTCTAGGAACTCAGAACTGTGTCACTTTTATTTCACTGTATATTTTGTTTATCTAGAGAAGGGGAGTTACTGGACTCGACAGAGACCCAGTAGCATGTAAGTCCCAACTTCACTAGTGCTTCGTGGTCACACTGCCATGCGAGTGGCTGGGTCGTGAGACCGTCACTGTTGGGTTGGGGGGGAGGGGAGTGCGTGTACAGTAAGTAGCTGTGAAAGTTGACCGATTTAAGTCAGACCACATGTTTGTGTTTAGTGTCTTGCATTCGAGACCATCAGTGGAGTAAATGTGTGACACTTTGGAATGGGAAAGAATTTGTCACTCGTGGGGCAGGGAACTGTGGAGATGACACACTTTCTTTTTGATTTGGATGTGTCTACGTTATGATTTCAGATGGGTGGACTGGAATACTGTTGACTCTTTCACAGCAGAGATGTGGAAAATCTGGGCATCTTTCATTTTGAACCTCCACGATTAAGAATGTAGGTAGGTAGATCAGTTTCATACTTTAACGTACTTGGAACATGTGTGAGGCTTCAAGGATTCATACATCCCCCACCCCCCCAATTCTCTTGAAAGTGAAATATCAGACTGACCCGTCCTTATCAGCATTGGTTAGCTATGCTTGCAGTCGCTTGTCGTCTTTGAGTCACTACTCGATCCGCTCTTTGTACTAGGAATTGGGAGGCCCTGAGAGCACAGGGGTGCCTGGGGCAAGTGCCGGGCCACGTGCGGGCTGCTGTGGGGAGCCCTGCGAACGAAAGCCCAGGACAGATCCTGAGCGCAGACAGCAGGGGTCCTTGTCCCCACTGGTCCCTGCTTGCCCATGAGACCGTCCAGGCTCTGTGAGCTCTGCTAGCCCAGCCGAGGGCCCCAGCTAGCAGAACTTGGAGGGAGGCTAGAGCCGTTTGACATGTGGGGAAAAATTTTAATGAATTTTTTTGTAACATCTGGCTGTTTGTAAGGATGCTTATTCCAAAATATTTTATACTAACAAAGTGTGTAGGAAGTAGAAAGTGCAAGCCCCCATGCCCAGTAAATGTTGGTACAGTAATTATTCCCCTAGGCCTTTTAGCAGAAGGTAGGTTTCCATGCTGTGAGTGTGTCCTAAACGTGTAATTCCCTTTTTTCAGAATAGTGTGGGTGATCTTTTCATATTAATACATAGGGCTGTACCTTATCTTTTCAAGTAGTTCAAACAGTGACATCCTGTACCATGTCACTTCGCTTACCTGTCCTCCTTTAATGGACATTTAGGTCATTTCTAGTGTTTCACTATGGAAAACAGTGCTGCCATAAAGATTAGCCCTTCAAACACATCGCCATGCACCTTTAGGATACATTTCTTGAGAAGATGGTCATGGGGTCACAGGCTGTGTTCTTTTTCTATATGGTGTGTGTTCCTAGATTGCCCTGAAAGGCCACAGCATTTCATAACCTTTTCAGTGGAATGGGAGTTGCCCATTTTTTCTGCACTGGCCAACTCAGCCCATTACTGTCCGTTGCCAATCTGATAGGTGCACGTTGGTGATCAGTAAAGTTGAGTATCTTGCTTGCATGTTTTGGTCTTTTGTGTTTCCTTAATAGCCATCCTGTACCCCTTTGTACTGAATGGCCTCTGGCGCTTGGGATCGTGCTCTCTGATTGGAGATCAAATGCGAGCCTGTGCTCTTCTCTTCCTTCTAGTGGAGAGTGGGGGTTAAGACTGTCTTGGGGATTATTCCCATTGCTGCCTCTTGCCAGCAGGGTGGCTCCTTGGCAGGCTACTTAACCTTTAAATCCTCCCCCGCCCCCATTTCTGTTCCTATAATGGGGGCAACGCGGATTAAATGAACGAGCGCACCATAGCCTTACCACACAGTCGGGCACGAGGTGAATGGCTCTGTAGACGTTTACTGTGGTTGGTCAGTGCTAGGCACCAGTGTGGGCAATGACTTCCCCTCGCTCCTGTGTTCCCGGGGAAGTCCCCGTGGGTCTTCCTCGGCTGCTTGGGATCCATGCTGGGATTCCCACGACAGTTGCTGTTTTCCAAGTAAACTTTCTCTTTGAGCCTCCGTGTCACGCGTTCTGCGGGTGAGGTCCTGGACCAGCAGCAGCAACCTTTGCTGCGACCTGAACACTTACCTTCCGAAGCTGGTTAGGGGCTGAATCTTGTCCCCCCCAAATTTATATGTCGAAGCCCCTGTCTCAGTGTGACTATATTTGGAAATAGGGCCCTTACGGAGATAATTAAGGTTAAGTGAAGTAATATGGTTGTGCCCTGAGTCCCATAGGATCGATGGCTTTGTAAGGTCTAGCTGTATTGTATTGGCTTCAAGTTGTTCGTTCACATTGTCTACATGATTGTCCTGGCGGACGGGTGCCTGCCTGTGGCATCACTGCTTCTAGACCATCAGTTCGTGCACTGGAATGACCGGAAGGCTTTGTGAAATACAGATTACTGGGTCTTCCCCCAAGAATTTCAAATTTAGCAGGTCTGGGTTGGCCTGAGAAGTCACATTCTAACAAGTTCCCCAAGGTGTTGCCGCTGGTGCTGCAGGACCACACTTGGAGAAGAAGTGTGCCAGTGGCGTGTGGAAGAGATTTCACACAAGGGCCCAGGAGACTTGGGGTAGGGATACTGGGTCTTCCACCCAACTATGGCTGTCTTTTAAACTCTCAAGACCCAGTTTCACCATCTGTAAATAGGATATTATTTGCACTGCTTATCTCCTAGGGTTCTTGAAGCTAAGATACACATAAAACCAAGCTTTTGGGTTCTTCTCTGAACTCAGAATAGGAGTGTAAATACAGTGAGAATTGGAGTGTGAATGTCTCGTTCTTTAAAAAAGAACAAATGGCCGAATGCCAAAGTATTTTCATAGTAAGCTATCAAGCAAAAGTAAGGTACTTTCTTCTTTTTTCTACTGGATGCTGCCTAGTCATTTGATTTGCGGGCTCTGGAACTCTCTCTTCTCTGCATTCCCTGCCCCAACGTCTCTGGAAAGCCAGGCATTGTAGCCAAGTAGCCTTTGTTATAGAGTCTGTGGCTCCTTATCCTGGCTCTCCCTTGTCAAGGGTATCTGTGGCTTTTTGGTGATTGTGGCAGTGGTAATTACTGAGATTCAGGTTCTCCCGGGGTAAAGCTTGTGGCCATGCTCTTCGTGTCTAGGGTATCATATTTTCATATTTGAAGGGTCTTTTTGTTTGTTTGTTGGTTTTTTGTTTTGCCATGTTGAAATGTTGTATAATGTGTGAGTTTTCAGTTGTGTTGCATTTTTCAGTGATGCTGCTGACCAGTAATACATTATATGTTAATATAAGTAATGATTTTTATGAAAAATATGTGTTTTTCAAAGCAAAAGTTTGGTGACAATGAAGGGTGTTTTTCTTTATGTTTCTGTAAATCTCTTTTGTGCCTGGTTCAAGAGAAGACCGTTAGATTTTGATAGCTAGTTCTGCATTCTGCCTGCTGTAATATGTTGTTTTGGTGGAAGAACATGAAGAAAACCTGGCATGAGATTTGTAATAGAAAAGGGGCAGATATTTGAATGGCCTTTTTAGATAATTTTATGCTACCCTGAAACTATAAGGAGTTGTTTCTGGAAGGTTAGTTGCAATGTGGAATCTGAAATCATATCAGTGAAATTTTTGTATTTGGTTTCAGGAAAATGCATTGGTGTATCTTGCACTTCGAACGGGTCTTTTATCTGTGTGTGATTTTGTAACATCATGCATTGGCAATTTGGGAAATATTGGTTCAGTGAATTACATAAATCTTTCAGATGTTGACATGTTTCGTTATAGAGTATTTTTAAAAACTTATTTCATTCTCTTACTACATCTAATCAAAAAATTCTTCAAGTATTGGGAAGCTGTCAAGTTCATGATGGTGGACACAGATTTTCCAAAATTCTGATTTTTGCTTGAAAGCCCAAATTTTATCATTGGCAACAAATCTTGTAATGGTTTCCCTTAAGTAGCACAATTACTTTGTCCGTTTTTCAGAAAATGCCTACTACACATTCAAATCTGAATAAACAGAGTTTGTTAGTGGGTTCCCCCCCCCCCAGGAAAAATGGTGTTCTTTGGAAAAACCTTGCAACTTGGTCGCACAAACTCTCCATCTACCTTGAATTGAATGGCTTTATGGCATTAACCGCTGTCAGGAAGATGCGGGCATATAGGAATGATGCACAGAGGGCAAGTAAATGCCTGTGTGTGTAGAAGGGCTTAGCACTCGGAGACGTTTGGGGGAAGCATCTACGCTGCTGGTTAAAAGAAAAAACTCTCGTGACATAGTTGACTTAATACACCAGAAATTATGCAAATGAATGTTGTTTCCTTCAGCACAGTGACCCTGGAGACGCAGCGCCACATTCAGTGACAACGCCAACGGCTAGAACAGAACGGTTTTAGAATGCTACCTTCTTAGGAATCGCTTTAAGTTATGACCTGAGCTTACTCCCTAGATGCTCTTTGGATGTACTCTCTTAAAATGACATTGCCCCGACTTGCTGGTAACACTTTTCCAAGCACACATAGAGTTGTCTAGTCTGAGAGGATGCTGTTGCATCACCCAAAGTAAGGGGATGCGTTCTTTGGCCGTTTAGGGTGTTTATTACAGCAGAATCAGCACTAGTCTTGCAGGGCTGGGTCTTCATTGTCGCTCTGACTCACTGAATGACCTTGAACAAAGCATTTACCTTCTCACTGTTTCCCTGGAAGGTCAAGTGATTGGATTAGGTCTTGAGTCTTGTAGCACACACGTCCTGTGACTCCCAGGTCCTAGAAGCACGAAGCAGGGTCTCCTTCATCGTGCGTGGAGCTGTCTGCCCGGGGCTCTCTGCAGCCGGCTCGTCCCTTTGTGACCACCCTGCCTCTGCCCTGGTGGCGCAACAGGCTTCTGCGGCTGTGACTCTCTGGTTCTTAATACGGCAGAAGAGCTCAGGGCTTGGTGTAATGCCATTGGCGATTGGTGCTGTCAGCTCCTGGGGACACACCTGGTGTGTTTGGGGGTGAAGCGGGAGCAGGGAAATCTAGATGGCGAGGCTCAGGCTGGTGCAGAATGCCAGGGGAACAGCGAACGTTAACCGTGCCTTGGGTTGCAGGGCATCGTGTTGATGGCCACTTGTGACCATCCGGTGAGATCACTTTGAAGCAGCCCTTTGAGCGAGGTGATGGCACATTTATTTTCCTATTTTCATACATGAAGAAGTTGGAGGCCAGAGAGCTGCTGTAACTTGCCGGAAGTAGAGAAAGTGCTCGAGCCAGATCGAGCTGGCTTCACAGCTGGTTTTCCCCAGACTTCTAGATGCTGCTGCCTGCCACTGCCTCCCTGGCCGTGCTCTTCCGCTCTTCTCACTTCCTTATGGCTGTTTTAAGCTCTTCTGAAGTGTTGTAGAGACGTCACAATTGTGCAGCATTCATCTTGGATGAGAGGTGGTGATTTTTGGCTTAATTTTTGACAGTGGTCAATAAAAGATAACGATGAGAAAATGCTGATGTGAAGTTGTACAGGGAGTTCTGCCCGATGCCACTGGATATGTACAATCGAGCGAGGTAAGCTTTGGGATAGGTTCAGAAACCATTGATGGGATTTGCAAATTCAACATTCAGGTGTCTCCAGTTTGCCTTTCTGTATGAAGAACTAGAAACCCCAATTTCTGTGGATTATTTATGGAAAAGAGCTCTTTGGTTTTATGCCTCCTGTAAGCACGTGCGTGCATCCACTTTATCCTAGCGTCCGTGATAAATGCTGGCGGTAAAAGGAGGAAGCATGAGCCTCAGTGACCCAGGGGCAGCAGGCGCAGGGCCCTGCTGTTGATGGCCAAGGTCTCCCCACTCCCCAGGGGGCTTCAGGATGGGGACCTGGTAGGCTTCCCTGATACAACCCTACTGACCACAGAAGTGTCGTTCTAGATTCTGGATATGGGGACATGTGCTGATTAGGTTGTTAGGGAAGGAGAGGTTTTAAAGAAATGTTCTGTGATCTTTTCTGGAAGTTTTTTTATTTTTAAAAAATGTTTTATTTATTTCTAGGAGAGAGAGAGAGCGTGAGCAGGGGAGGGTCAGAGAGAGAGGGAGTCACAGACTGAAACAGGCTCCAGGCTCTGAGCTGGCAGTCAGCACAGAGCCCGACGCGCGGCCCGAACCCACGAACCGCGAGATCATGACCTAAGCGAAAGTCGGACGCTTAACCGACTAAGCCACCCAGGTGCCCCATGGAAGTTTTTAATAACAGTTGTGGAAGCTGAGGTCAAGGATGGCTTGAAGATGAAAGAGTGTGTGTGTGTGTGTGTGTGTGTGTGTGTGTGTGTGTGAGAGAGAGAGAGAGAGAGAGAGAGAGAGAGAGAGAGAGAGATGGGAGAGTTCTTCCATCTGCATAGTCAGGGAATCTGAGGAAAGAAGTGTCCTAAGCTAGACCTTCAAGACTAATCATACCGCATTAGAAAATTTTTAATATATATTTTATATTAAGTATATTGTAGTAGGGATTTGAACTCCCATTCTACTTACAGCGTCCGTGATGACAGCTGACATTAATCTAATTTTGCTTTTGGAAAAGGAAGTTAAAGAGGTCACTTTGCACCCAAGTTTATTGAACAGACAAACGGGGACGTGGGAAGAATGGGATGCTGTGTTACATCCGAACCCCTAAATTGTTCATTTTAACAGAAGGATTACAGTTGTGTGGCCAAGAGTTTGTATTATTGGTGATAAGGGAGAGATTGTGTGCTGCCAGCCTTGCTTAGGAATAAAGAGGGGCACCTGGGTGGCTTAGTCGGTTAAGCGTCCGACTTTCGCGTAGGTCATGATCTCGCGGTTCGTGGGTTCGAGCCCCGCGTCGGGCTCTGTGCTGACTGCCAGCTCAGAGCCTGGAGCCTGTTTCAGAGTCTGTGACTCCCTCTCTCTCTGACCCCCTCCCCTGCTCACACTGTCTCTCTCTCTCTCTCCTAGAAATAAGTAAAAATATTAAAAAAAAAAAAAGGAATAAAGATCGCAGGAGCTCTCATTCTTCTGAGAAATTTGCTGTGGGTGACCGTGTGGTCTTTGGACCAGCACTTCAGACATTTAGGAAAGGCCCTGGCAATCCTGAGGCCTTGTTGGTAGAGAGGTGCCCACAGGTACCCCCTGCCCTGAGCGCTCTTTCTCTAGGCGGGCTGAAGCGGAGGGATCCCTATGATGCCCCGTGGTGGCATTGCGAGCGAATGCCTGCTGAGGTGTGTGTGTTGGGGAGGCGGGGGTGGATTCCTTCTAAAATATATATCTTTCTAAATAGCATAGCTTAAAACTTTTAGAGTGATTTACTTTTCCATGAATTCAGAATGAATCCTGTAGAGTAGTAACTCTAGACTTACTGGATTGTTTATATAATACATGTGTGTTCACTTTATCTGTATAGTCTTTTTTTAAATCAACTATCTGTGCTTTTTGGAATTTTGACTTTTTTCTCTTACTAGAAGTGTGATTTCAGAAGAGGACAGCTCTACTTCTCATTTTTCCAATTGCCGAGTGCCCAGGTTAGTGTCTTAGAGTGGTGGGGTTTTCTTAGAGTGGTGCCATTTTGTTCAGACACCTCTCCACCTCCCTTCCCCACAGATGAGGGACCAAGAACCAGAGAGGCTGACCAACTGGATCAAGGCCACACAGCCTGGTGGACATATTTTGTGTATTTAAATTTCTCACGTTAAAGAAGAAAACATTTGATCATCTACATTGTCTACTAATTTATGTGTCATGGACTGTGTTAAGTGCTTTATAAATACATCTAATGTAGTTCACTTGAATTAGAAATAGGTGCAGTTTTCATATCTGGAACCCACTGTCATTTCAGAGTAGGTCTCAGGCCTTAGCGGGTCCATCGTGCCCTGCGAACAGGCCACTTTGGTTGTTAGTTGCAGGGTCTTTTGTGGCTCCACACAAATTTTGGGATTGTCTGTTCTATTTCTGTGAAAAATGCCATTGGGATTTCGATAGCTTTGGGTGGTGTGGACATTTGAATAACATTAATCCTTACAGTCCATGAGCACAGTCGTGTCTTTCCACTTACTTGTTTCTTCAATTTTGTTTTTTCCAACTTACACCTCCTGACTCCTGCCTCTCTTGAAACGGAACAACCACTCAAAGCCATGGGATTGAAACCACATTTGCTTACTGTTAACTTTGCACCTGTACCCATCCGTTGGCTTGTCCCAGCGGGAGGGGTGCGGGTCTTGTCCCGCTCCTGGCCCCTCCTCAGAGACCCGTGCCCTTAATTGTCCCCTTTTTTTCTCCTTGGACCCCTGGCTATCTATGTCTCTTCCTGTCAACAGTGTTTCATATTTTATCTAACAAAACACTTATATAGTGCTTCCCGCACGGTAGGCACTGTTTTAAGTGCTTTACAAATATTAATGCACTTAATTCTAATAACGCTTTGGAGTAAATGCTATTATTTATCCCCATTTCCTATGGAGGCACAGAGAGACTAAGGGCCTTTCCCAGGGTTGTGTGACTTGTGTTTGAACACAGTCCCATTTCTCTTATGTTGAGTAGACAGATGCCAGGCCTTACTGCTGCCCACTTTTTACCTCCTCTGCCGAAGGCTGGCCGCCATGTCTGCATTTCTCTACTCCTATCACCTGCTTACCTCGAGCACTTGAGCCTCTGCCTCCACTACTTTATAGAAACTGCTTTTTTTAAATTTTTTTAATGGTTTATTTATTTCTGAGAGAGAGAGAGGCACCGTGAGCAGGGAAGGGTCAGAGAGAGAGGGAGACACAGAATCTGAAACAGGCCCCAGGCTCTGAGCTGTCAGCACAGAGCTCGATGCGGGGCTCGAACCCACGAATCGCAGGATCATGACCTGAGCCGAAGTCAGACGCCCAACCAACTGAGCCACCCAGGAGCCCCATAGAAACTGCTTTTTTAAAAAATGTTTGTTTTTGAGAGAGAGAGGTGGGGAGATGGGCAGAGAAAGAGGGAGACACAGAATGTGAAGCAAGCTCCAGGCTCTGAGCTGTCAGCATGGAACCCGATGTAGGGCTTAAACCCTTGAGTCAAGCTGTGAGATCACGACCTGAGCTGAAATTGGACGCTTACCTGACTGAGCCACCCGGGCACCCCGACAGTAACTGCTTTTAACAGAGTTACTGATAACCCGCCTATGGAGTCTGGTGGACACTGTTCTTTATAGCTTTCAAACCTGTTGATCACCTCCTTTTTAAGGCTTTTCTTTTTTATTTTGGTGTTCGCTTCTGCCTTGCTGGCTGACGCTTCTCCTGGCCTTGTAAGTGTTGGTGATCCTCAGAATTCTCCCCTTGTTTTCTCTTATCACTAAACATATTTTCTGGATGATCTTATCGGCTCCGAGGCTTTGCCTTCCTTCTGTTTGTCAGTGACCCAGACAGCCATATCTTCAGCTCAGCCTTCTCTGTTGAGTTCGTCACTTTTATATAGTGTGGCCTCCTGGACGGCTCTGTGTGGATCGTTTCTACACCTGGCCTCCACCCCGTATACACGCTGCCTTTCTTCTGTTCCCAGTGTTCCGGTGATCGGTATTACCCTCTGCTCAGTTGCCCGAGCCAGAGTCATGTCATGCTGGAGTCTTTTTCCTCCTCCAGCATCCAGTCAGAGGCTGAGTCACACAGTCGGGTAGTTCTGTACCTTGAGTGTGTCCCTCTCCTTTTTTGCTGCACCATCATCTTTTACCTGAATTACCTGAATTCGAGATCCTTGAAACTGGGCTTCTTGGCCCTAGTCTTGTACCACTTCCAGCTCTCCCGATCTCTGACCCACATGTCAGCAAGGCGAAGTCTTCCAAAACGTACATCTTTCCTAAACAAAGTGGCTTAAACCCTGGAGAGTGACTCCTCCGTGAATTCAGAATGAATTATAAGGCCCTTTGAAACCCAGCCTCCACTGAAGTTAGGCCACACTGAGGTATTTGCAGACATCCGAGCATATGCTGTTTCCTTCAGTCTCAGGAAGGGGCTTTTCAGTCCTCTCTGCTCCCCTCCACCCGCTTGTCTCCTGCTAGCCCGCTAGGCCTCTGCTCGGGTAGGGTCCTCCGTCTTCCAGAGCTCTGTTTGTTGCGTCCTGTTCACTGGCCCCAAGCCACGTGGGGCTGCCATGCACTTGCACGTGGCTAGTGTGACAGAAGAAGTGGATTTGAAACTCGACATAATTTCCGTTCATTGAAATAGCTGCATGGGGCTAACGAGAAGGTGCCTGTGTGCTTCTCCGTGTTCTGTTCTTATCTCCACCACAACACTTTGCCAAGAACAACAAAATTCTAGCTGATACTACTGGAGGGGTCAGGAGAAATTCACAAAAACAAGCTCAAGAGCTCAAAGTATACTTACATGAAGACGTAAGAGTACTATAATGTGGGAACATAATTTTATTAAAATAGGATTTTGATTTATCAAGGAGCAGTTATTATTTTTAGTATATTCACATGGGTACTTGTTTCATACTGGCTTTCCATCTGAAATGCTTAAATACAAGCTGTGAACCCAAGGGGCCCAGTGAATTAACAATAAACATTTATTTCAGAAATCTTCTTGTTTGTAGATGCCAGGTAACATCATGGTTTTTACTGATACTTGTTATCAGGTTGTTAGTAAATATGGACGGAACTGGAAATATATGAAAAGGCAGTGTGCAGAGAACTTTGGATTTTTTGGAGAAAAGGAGTTCAAATATAATAAGCAATAAATAGCATTTCATGTATTTCTTTCTTTACAGTGTTTTTATTTATTTTGAGACAGAGAGAGAGAATAAATAGGGCAGGGGCAGAAAGAGAGGGAGAGAGGGAATCCCAGGCTGGCAGCACAGAGCCCGACTTGGGGTTTGAACCCGTGAACTGTGAGGTCATGACCTGAGCCGATACCAAGAGTCAGATACTGAACTGACTGAGCCACTCTGGTGCCCTCAATGCATTTGTCTCTTGGGCACCCACGGTGTAGGTAGAATGTAGAGTGGGGAGAAGAGGTTGCTGGGTTCTTCGGACCTTGTTGATGGGGAACATGCCAGACCACATTGTTCGGGGAGGTTCACTCTGAAGGCTGGAGTAGGTCATTACACAAACAGGGACTTGAAGAACGAGAAAATTGTTACCAGGATGCGCCTCCCCTTTTAGACGGCATGGCATCAGTGGAGAAATGGAGATGTTTTAATTCCCTGTCCCAACCCAAGTCTCTCTCTTCCTTTGTGTGAATAAAACCTTAGGGACACAGTACAGCTTATTGACTCTCCTTCATTTTGTGGTGGGAGGAGGGGGCATTAGTGACCTACTGAGATACCGGCTACACAGTGGCTAATTCCTTCCACTGAGGCACGGGGTCTGGCGTTGGGGATACAAAGTGATAGACATAAAATACAGGGTGTTAATGAACTTATGACTCTGGGCACCTTGGGCACATTTATAAAGATACAGTGGGGGAGATTTACATGGTTTACAATGAAAGAAGTAGTGAAATGTATATATTTGCAAGTTCACTTTTCAACAGGACGTCACTTATTTGAATAAAAATATATGCAAAAATGGAAAATTGAAAAGCAAAAACAAAAAATTTAACTTCATCCTACAAAGAAGTTATAAATTTTTCCGATAGGTGAAAAGCTGCTACCTACCAAGTTCGTATGCAGCCAGTAAAAGTTATTTGGGTACTGATGATCTAAGTCAGATACCAAATGGTGTTTTAGAACTTTCCCCTTTATCATGGTGAGAAAAAAAGCTTTAATCTCCCCACTTTAATTTTAGTGCTAAGGAATGTTGGTCGTTGACTATGCAGAGATCTCGACAGGTGCCCAGCCTGGAGCACAGAGGGCTTGGGAGTATGTTTTTGAAGTGGAAACTTGAGCTATATGGTCTTCCTGAACACTTTTTACCCTTTCCAGATACACCTTGCGATCGGGGAAATGTAGTGTAGAGCAGGATTCTATTTAATGGGACACTCCTCCGTAAGGCTATTTTAAGAAATTTGACATCTGTGGGGCACCCGGTGGCTCCGTTTGTCTGGCTCCTGGTTTCAGCGTGGGTGCTGATCTCACAGTCATGGGATGAAGTCCCCTGTGGGGTTCAGTGTGGAGCCTGCTTGGGATTCTGTCTCTCTTCCTCTCCCTTTGTTCCGCCCTTCCCGCTCTGCTGAGCACATGTGCGCGCTCGCTCGCTCTCTCAAAATAAATAAAAGAAATTTGGTGTGTTTGTCATAGCCACTGCTTTTTAAAGGCCACAAACTCTTGGTAGCATGGTTAGAAACCTTTATTCATATTCTCCAGAATTGTTATATAGGAAAAACTCTGAATATTTGCTAATTATTTCTGAGAAAGGGTCATGAAATAGAGATTTTGATATGTTCAGAGGTATAACGAATATGGGGGAGGGAGCATGAGACGGGGGTGGGTGTAGTGTCATGATGAGACTTTATTTAGGTTTCCTTAGCTGCATCATCATTTTATTGGCAAGCGGTGTATACTAGTTAAATTCACTAAAACCATACCAACAAGTGGGTGCAGCAGCCTGAGGCTGTTAGGAGACTGTTAAAAAAAAATTTTTTTTTTAATGTTTGTTTATTTTTGAGAGAGACGGAGACAGAAATGCAAGCTGGGGCGGGTCAGAGAGAGAGGAAGACACAGAATCGGAAGCAGGCTCCAGGCTCTGAGCTGTCAGCACAGAGCCCAACACGGGGCTCAAACCCACACACGGTGAGATCATGACCCGAGCCAAAGTCGGATGCCTAACTGACTGAGCCACCCAGGCTCCCCGAGACTCTGTATTTTATTTATTTATTTATTATTATTTTTTTTAATGTTTTGTTTATTTCTAGGAGAGAGAGAGAGAGACAGCGTGAGCAGGGGAGGGTCAGAGTGAGAGGGAGTCACAGACTGAAACAGGCTCCAGGCTCTGAGCTGGCAGTCAGCACAGAGCCCGACGCGGGGCTCGAACCCACGAACTGTGAGATCATGACCCAAGCGAAAATCGGACGCTTAACCGACTAAGCCACCCAGGCGCCCCGAGACTCTGTATTTTAAACCGATCAGTTCCTTTTGTATTTTTTTTGTTAAACCAGATACCACATTCAGTGATGAGATTTCATTGGTAGCCTTAAATGATCTTGATCGTCTTCATTATGGGAAACGAGTGTCACACTGGATAGTAACCCCTTTCTCACTTTGCCTTTTCTTACATTATATTCTCTTTTACTTGCTAACTTGAGGTGAACTTCATATTGATCTAGGATCAAAATGAACACAAGGTAGGAATTTAGAACTACGTTAGTAGGATTCATTTTCAAAACTGAAATGTAAATTTTACCTGTAAGTTAGAACGCTGTCCTGTTATCAGGAATCTTGTACACTCGTGTAAAAAGTACTTAACATTAGAATTGGTTAATGAAGTGATTTTTAGGAATACGTGAGTCAGAAGTGGGTCATTAGAGTCAGCGTTCAACAACATAGAGTAGTAAGGCGCTTTATAGTAAAATAACAACAGAGTTTGTTACAGAGTGTATTGTAATTGCAGGGGGGGCAGATTTAGGCTTATGAAATAATTTTCTTAGAATAACATAAAAGATACCTTGTTTTTCCCACAGTGCTCAGCTAATTGAGGAAAGAAGTTCAGAAAATTTCTGGGTAATGAGGAAAGGGGCCAGTTTAGGGCCGAGCCTTTGCTGTGGGTGCAGGAAAACATAAAATTAGGGCTACAGAGTCTGTGGGTGAAACTGTCGTGCTTTCTTACGTGCCAGTAGGAATGAAGACATTTAACTTTGCTAAAACCAGGCTTACTTAGCTGCACAAAATTGATAGTTTTGATTATCAGTAGTTACATTTTAGAACAGTGCTGATGATCAAGTAGTGCTGATGACCGTGGTGCTGTAGAACCTCCTCACATTCACATCAAGTGTCATAGGCACCGAGAGAACGGTCCCCGCTTCGTCATGTCAGTGATCACGGAACCACGGATGCGAAGCTCTCAGCTGCACGTTCCGGACTTACTTCCACTGACTTTGTCAGATATCGTTTCTGCTGAAGGAGAAATTTAATGCCGCAGTCCCCGAGTAACTTACAGTTGTTTCCGTCCCTTCCCCCCTGCACTGTTACCTTTTTGAGTGTACGTGCAGTTTTCCAAAATAACTTTTCTGATCCTCTTCCAACGACCGCTGCTTCGGCCCTGCTTTGCAGCTCTGTGTCGCTCTTCTATTGCTTGCTTCCCTGATGGAAATTTAGGCTTTTCTCATTCCAGTGTATTCCTCTTTTGCATGAAATACGGGATCTTAAAAAACCTTCCAGGTTACCGCATGGCCTCTACCCTCCCCCTGTGGCACTCTGCCTGTCTCTGTGCTGGGGGCTATTCATGATGGCTCAGGCTTCTCGTCGCGTGTGCTCTGCTCTGGCAGAGAAAACAGACGCAGGATTTTCAGCTGTGGCCGCGCTCCCTCCTCTAAGGAAAAGAATGCGGGTAGTGTGTGTCCGAGAAGGCTGTTTACTACAACCTTTCTTTCCCTGTATTTCAAACCAGGCGGAGTTGGGTACAGAACTGGGGAGTTTTAAACCCCCTTCTGGAATATGAGACAAGATCCTCTTTTCAACTTTTTAGAACCCTCGAAAATGCAAAAGAATGTAGGCGATTGTCAGCTCCGTTCATCAGGGGCAACTGTAGTAAATACACAGAGAGCGCGGTGCTTACGAGAGCAGTTGGCCCTCGGCCTTCTTTTCCAGCCCCTCGGCATCCTCCAGTGCTTCTCGGTCAGCTTATAGGAGTCCCCTCCTCGACGGAGGGTGGTCCCAGGCGGCTCCTTCCTTCCCTCCTTCTAGTCTGTTCTCACTTTCTGTAGGCCTGACATCACCTAGATGGGGTGGGCGCGTGCGTGTGGTCAGTTGTTTGAAGTAGGTCTAGATAGAGTGAATAGAGCAGTGTATTTTTAATTTTTTTTTTTAATGTTTTATTTATTTCTAGGGGAGAGAGAGACAGCGTGAGCAGGGGAGGGTCAGAGAGAGAGGGAGTCACAGACTGAAACAGGCTCCAGGCTCCGAGCTGGCAGTCGGCACAGAGCCCGATGCGGGGCCCGAACCCACGAACCGCGAGATCATGACCCAAGCGAAAGTCGGTCGCCTAACCGACTAAGCCACCCAGGCGCCCCAGAGCAGTGTATTTTTAAATAATGACTTTTTATTATGCTAACAAATACGTGGAATCATTTGCCTTTATAGATCAACCATGTTTTGTTTGTTTAAACTATGTCGAGATATTTTACGATAATAAGCAGGATGTACCAGCAATCACCAAATTTGTAAAATTTATATTCCTCTTCCATTGGCCTGCATGTCAGACATCCTTGCCAGGGGGACTGAAGTACATTTCTGAAGTTTAATTTTTCCCTATCTCAAATAAATTACATTTAAAAAATTCCATTTACCTATTTCTGGACCTGTGTCTGTCTGTTTTCTTCTTATCTATAATAAAATTAATTAAGATAGCATTAAAAAGGGGCACCTGGGCGGCTCAGTTGGCTAAGCCTCCGACTTTGGCTCAGGTCATGATCTCACAGGTCATGAGTTTGAGCCCCACATCGGGCTCTGTGCTGACAGCTCAGAGCCTGGAGCTGCTTCGGATTCTTTGCCTCCGTCTCTCTTTCCCTCTCTTGCTCCTGCTCTGTCTCTCACTCTCTCTCAAAAATAAACATTAGGAAAAAAAAAAAAAGATAACATTAAAACGATACCGGATAGAGGCACCTGGGTGGCTCAGTCAGTTAAGCGTCTGACTTGATTTCAGCTCAAGTTATGATCTTGAGGTTTATGGATTCAAGCCCTGCGTTGGGCTCTGTGCTCACACTTATAGATTCTTCTTAGGATTCTCCCCCCCACCCCCGACCCCCTGCCACACTCGAAATAAATAAATTTAGATTGCACAGTTTGCAGAGACACGTATCTTACACATGTGGCGTGTATAGATGTGTATATGTGTTCTTCTTTGCCACATTATGTTGAATACTCTGAGTGCTTTTAGAACGTATAGTGGTCTGTTGCTGGCCCATGTGAAGTTGTGTACGGAAAGAAGGTCACCCTACATGTGTTCTTCTTACGTCTGGGTGGGGGATGAGCAGATCAGCTGGCTGCCTTCTCAGTGGGCTTAGTCTTTGAAGGAGCTAATTTCAGAGAGTGGTATTTCCATGTGGAATCGCAGGGTGTAGAGGTTGTTCTCTAAAGGGCATTGATTTCCATGATTCTGTGGTTTAGTGATACAACTTCTATAGGAGACAGGATGCGCCTTTTGGCCAATTTAGAAAAAATAAATTAGTGTTGTGGCTGTGTGCCTGGTGTGAGCTGTGAGCTGAGTGCTGTTTCATTAGTTGCCTTGAAGGAAAACATTGGCCCCAGCACCTTATACAGAAAAAAACCCCATCTTTATCTGAAAGGCAGCTCAGAATATCCAGACTCTCAAAGTGTGTAGAAATAACTGAAAGGTTTCTGCAAGAAGCCTGTGAAATGGCGTGTTATGTAATGTAGCATTAGTTTTTAATGCCAGCTGCGGGTTGCTTTTTGTTTTGTTCTTTTGTTTTTTTGGTCATGCAAAGTGATTGGCAAGCAGATGGATATATCTTTAAAATGAAACCGCTTATAGATGTCCACTCCTTGGAAGCCATTACAAATGGAACTCTGTCACTAATTCATAATTCTTTGGATGAGGTCAGTATTAGTATTGTTTCTTGTCTGTTAGGGATGCCCAGGCTTTCCTTAAGGTCTAAGAGAGCATGTCTTTGTGTTACCTACCCTGTAATTCTTTGGGATGAGTTACTTGCTGCTGGTTATTCATTCTCGTGTTACGTGAGGAGGCGCGGGGTCCCAGCGGGGCTCCCCAGATTTTCACTGGCTCAGGAATCAGCAGAGGGCCTTGTTAATAAAACACAGATTTCTGGGTCAGGAGGTCTGGGTTAGGACCCAGGATTCCGCACCTCTCACCAGCTCCCCGGGAGGGCCCAGGACCCCCTTGCGATGGCGAGGCTCTCGTCTGCGGGGGGAGAGGCTGGCAAGAAAGTGCTTGGTGCTTTTGCAGCCCTTCGCTCCGTGCAGCGCCAGTGCTGGGGAGGACTTCAGAGTCCGGGCTGAGGGCCAGGAGGTTCCCCCAGACGGGTGGTACCAGGAGAACGGAGATGAAAACGAGCCTGGACTGCACAGCGAGGGCCAAGGTGCCAGGTGCGGAGGCCAGGGCGGACGGTGCGAGGGGCTGAACGGACGGCTGGTTGTTGGTAAACTTCCTGTGGGTGCACAGACCTAGGCCGGGCGTTTGTGCACGTTCGGGGGCCGGGTGGGGATCGGGGAAGCTAGAATTCAGGGTTCTGATTATGAAGTGCCTTCCACCCACGCTGGAGCGGTGGGACTTGATGGAAAGCTATGGAAACTCCTCTGAGGACTTTAATCAGGGGAGACACATGGTGTGTTTTGAGTTTTGGAAGATCATTCAGCTCTTCAGCTGTGTGAACCCGTCGAGACCTGACTTGGGAGAGAGAGACCGTCGGACTTTAATGTGTCCCTGACGAGCACAGGAAGGCCTGACTCCATCAGAGATGCTGTGGACTGAGAGGAAGAGGCGGGCTCGGGGGTAACTGGGAGGCAGAGTTAGCGGGTCAGTTGGCGGGTGGAGCGTGTCGGAGGTGGGAGGGTTAGAACAGCAAGCTGCATGGGCTGGGGCCACGTCTGTCTTCTCAGCTCTGCGCCCCCGTGTCCAGTAAACGTGTTACGCAAGGTAGGCACTCATTAAACATTTTTAAATGAATGGGTGATGGGAAGGATAGAGGGTTATTGCCCGTTGTTTGGCTGGGTCAGAGGGGTGGATGGAGTTAGTATTGCTGCCATGGGGGAGGCTGATGTAACACACCGCATCACTCTGTACAACATTGATCCTGAGTACAGTTTTTCCTATAAAAAATACGTATCTCTTCAATTAGTATCAGCATATTTGGGGGTTATCTCGTGTTGTAAGTGGAAGCTAACTGTGTAAATGTAATTCTTCTTTTTTTCTTTGGTTTAATTTTTCATATGGTGCTTGGACCAACATAGACCTTTTGAAACTCTCTGAATACTTCTTTGTTCTCTTTATATCTTTTTCTTCCAATAAAATAGAGAATAAAAAGAATGTACAGGGATGTCTCGGTGGCTCAGTCGGTTAAGCATCTAACTTCGGCTCAGGTCATGATCTCACGGTTCGTGGGTTCAAGCCCCGCATCGGGCTCTGTGCTGGCAGCTTGGAGCCTGGAGTCCGCTTCAGATTCTGTGTCTCCCTCTCTCTCTGCCACTCACCTGCTCACACTCTGTCTCTTTCTCTGTCTCTCAAAAAAACATTAAAAAAATTCTTAAAAATTAGTGCACAAAGCCACTGAGAGAAATAGTGGCCTTACTATATAGGTATGTGGATTCTTGGTTGTAAAAGTTAAGTTTGCAGGTACTTTACTAAAGGACAATGGTAATATGGCAGTTGTAAGTGAAAAGGATTATGAAGTTAATCATTCCTAAGTGTTGCATTTTGTATAGTTGAGAATCATTCTTGACAATAAAAAGTACTCATTAATAAATAGAAATACATGTTGGGAGATATTATAGAAAGGAGAAAAATTATATGTTGAAAATAGAGTTAATTAAACATAAAATGTGACAAATGGAACAAATGCTGTGAATTTCATGACCTGGGGTAGGTGTGGACCTTTGAAAGGATCTTTGAAAGAATTCACCCAACAGGAGAAAATAATTTTTGTTAGAATTGCTACTCTCTCATGTGGTCTCTGTCTAAAAGTGTTACCTCTAAGAAGAAACCTAGTAGCTGTCGAGTTGGCCGTAGAATTTTCTGCACTGATGGAAATGATGCATGGACAACGGACTGTGCAGATATGCATAGTGAGCACTTGAAATGTAGCTCCTGTGACTGAGCTACTGAATTTTAAATTTTGTTTCGTTTTAATTTGAAGAGCAACACGTGGCTCAACGGCTGTTGTGAGGGACGGCACATTCATAGCGGGTTGGCACTGCCCGAACGTACTAATGAGGAAGAAAGTGTGGTCTTTTCAGGGCAGGGCTGGGTCGTTCAGGAATGGCACCATTTGGTCCGTGAGGCCGATCTGGAGCTGACTAGCGGTGACTTGGAAGCATCTCTCGATTCCTTATCTGGGTCGCCGTCTATTGGGTAGTTCCTTCTCCGCAGCGAGCCCTAGCCTGGGTAGACTTTCTGCCTTCCTGGGCGGCTCTCGGGAGCGTTAGTGGGCGCTGATGTCCACAGGCCTCGTGACCCAGCAGAGCCATGAATATGGTTATTCAGTGGCGCTGAGCCCTTGGTCTTTTGAGTGACCACCCGTCAGCTATGGGTCCTCCTCCCTTTGATACGATTTGTGACTGTCCCCGCTGACCTGCGTTTCTCCAGCTGCCAGCCACTGCCTTGGCAGTGCCGATGCGCGCCTACCCCGATCCCAGGGGCCATTGTACAGGCCCCAGGCTCTCGGGAGGTGCAGGAGACCCACTTCACGAGAACAATTACGAATCAAGCTGGAGCACCCCGAATGGTCGTCCCCAACCGAAAGGCAGTTCTCTTGAACCCACGCTTGCCCATGTGTTAGGTACTGACGAAAAAGGTTTCCTTTGGACGGCATGCTGCCGGCACAGCTGGATGAGAAGTGGGTGCGCCGGGGAAGGTGTTGGCACGTGACGGTGCTTTGTGCTCACTCACTTCCTTGCCAGTGTCCCAGGTCACTGTGATACCAAACTGCACCGTGGCTGCAGAAATGCCAGATTACTTTGGGAAGAGCAATGTCATTAGGCTTGTTTATGTAAGTTTTGGAAGTCAGAGATTCACTTCAAAATGTTAGTATATATATTTGCACGACTTATTTCTCTCAGCTTGGTTTGTTGGATGCTCTTTGCTTTCAGCCATGATTCTCTGTGTTCTGCTCACTTGTTTTTTTTTTTTTTTTTTTAAATGTTTTATTTACTTCTAGGAGAGAGAGAGACAGCGTGAGCAGGGGAGGGTCAGAGAGAGAGGGAGTCACAGACTGAAACAGGCTCCAGGCTCTGAGCTGGCAGTCAGCACAGAGCCCGACGCGGGGCTCGAACCCACGAACCGCGAGATCATGACCTAAGCGAAAGTCGGACGCTTAACCGACTAAGCCACCCGGGCGCCCCTGTTTTTGAGCTCTGCCTAGTTTTCATCCTGAGTGTTGACCCCCAAATTGCCCAGTAGCCTCAATGCACTAATATGCATTTGCTTCCTCCAAGTTATAGATGGGATAATTAGGAATGTTGGTTTGAAAGGAAACTCTTCTTCTGTTTGCAGAAGAAGTTTGTTTTAGTTAGTTTAGTTTAGTTTGCACTAAACTGTCTGCACAGTTTAGTGACTGATCTCTGAATAAGACAGACCCAACTTAGGCCTTTAATAAGTTGCACTTGCTGGTAAGCTGCCATTCCTTCTGGAATGGTTTCTCTTTTGTCTTTGGGAGTCATTCCATCTTGAAAATATTTTGTAGAAGGTGTTTGCTTCTCGCAGTCTACAGAAAGGTTTTTTATTCTGTTAGAGAAAGCGGGTTTGGATTAGAAGGTCTCCAGAGTACTTGCCAGCTCTCAGCTTTTCCTCGTCGGTATCCCGGTGAGTGTCCGCTGCGCCATCCCGTGGAGTCCTCGTCACCCACCCAGACGCCTGCACTGTCGTCCTCGTCTCCAAAAACACGTGCCAGCAGCGCACTGAGTGGAGCTCACGTTACTCTGTCTTCCCTGTATGTTTCTGGCCTGTTTAGTGTGTGATATCACGCGTCGTTAAATACTTGTCGTCGTAAATTCCCAAGAAATATTTTGTAAGATGGCATCCAAAATTTTCTGAATCTTCTTCTTTTTAAGGTTTATCACTTGCAGATGGGCTGCATGAGGACAAGGGGATTTTGCTGGTTTTTATTCACTGAGCTGTTTCTAGACCAATCCCTAGGTCACAAGTAGGTACTCTAAAGGTAGTTTGAATAAGTGCGTGAGATTTGAGATTTAGCTTGAGTTTTATTTAAAGCCAAATCAAACATAAGTACATCTTGAGTGACCCGTGATAATTATGAGAATTGTTTCATAACACTGACAACTTGTATTTCTGATTCTTTTTAATAATCTGTAACTAGGCCTTGAGAGCCGTAGCCACTGCCCCCACGTGCACATTTTTACGTGAAACGTGGCTAGTAGAACCAGAGACGTGCCGTGTGCAACACGTACTGGGTTTCTTTCTCTCTCTCTTTTTTTAAAAATGTTTTTTTTTTAATTTATTTTTGAGAGAGAAAGGGAGAGACAGCATGAGCAGGGGAGGGTCAGAGAGAGAGGGAGACACAGAATTGGAAGCAGGCTCCAGGCTCTGAGCTGTCAGCACAGAGCCCGACGCGGGGCTCGAACCCACGAACTGTGAGATTATGACCTGAGCAAACTGCCTAAACCACCCAGGCACCCCCCATACATACTGGGTTTCAAAAGACTCAGTACCACACAGTATAAAGTCTTATTCTTAATGTTGATTACATGTGGAAGTGATAGTATTTTGCATATAATTGGTTAAATAAAAATTATGAAAAATAATTTCACTCTCTTCTGATTACTTTTAAATGTGGCTAATACAAAATTTAAAATGACACTGATGGCTCCAATTTGATGGCTCATGTAACAGCTGATCGTAGGTAAACCTAGGAAACGTAGGTACCGAGTGCACAGAACGGGGCAGCCCAGCTCCAAAAAAGAGTTTTAAATGAGCATCTTTGCTAGAAACAAAATTAGATGCTGCAGCTGTGACTGGGAAAAATGGGCATGCAAATGGACCTGATCAAATTAAAAAAGACCAAATAAATTAATTAGATTAGCTCAGATCAGAAATATGAAATCCAGCGACCAGATGGATTCCTAGCACAGTTCCCAGCCAAGTCCTGAGGTCAGAGAAGGGGCAGGAAGGCGGTGGTGGCTGTCTGAGCAAGCGGCAGCCATCACCGGTGACAGCCCCGAGGCATAGTTTTTGAGTCCCGTGCCCAGATCCCCCCCTCCCCTGGTGGTCTCGGTGGTGGTGGGTGGCACATTTACCTGCGGCTGTGAAATGGACTCTTAGTCGAAAAGATTGGGGGCCTGGAAGCCCGTCTGTGTCAGATAGGATCACTGACTCTCCGTGAGTGCTCTGTTCTGTTCCTTCCCACGCTTGTAAGGCCCGTTCTTTTTTCTCTTTCTGCTCAGCCTTCGCTGGTACAAAGTCAGCTCAGCTCCATAGCTGCCGCTCCAGGCTGGTGTGCCTCCGGGCTCCGTGGACCAGGCCATTCCCTTCCCCTGGGGTGCTCCCCACTCCCCACGAGCTGGCTGGGACCCCCATGCAGTCAGGTAGTGGTGCTTCCCGTGACACACGGGCAGCCCTGGAGGATGGAGCCGTTATCCTATAAAACAAGGCCATCCATGTATATAAGTAGACATTACCTTCCTTAAGCTAATTCGAAAGGTTCTTTTGGTAAGCGGTTAGTCTGCATGGCTGGTTTACGCTCTTATCAAGTCCATTCCAGTATTCATTTCCTTGAAAGCCAGAATGAGTCTTGCATAAATGAAGACTGGCTGCTGAGGCTGTTGGGGAGTAAATTCAGTTTATAAATATTTGTTTCACTTGGCACCGGAAATTTCTGCTTCTCTTGATTTTGGATTTGAAGGTAGCTGTGTAGTAAAGCAGCGTGTCGGTAACTAAAACGGCTTTCACGCCCACCTTAGTCTCACCCTTCTGACCTCTGTTTTGAGAAAGTCGATCAGAAAATTCATGGCAGTTAGCGGCGGAGTGAGGAGACCTTTGACTTTAGCTGACAGCTGTCACCTGGAAACTACAGACCTGGGGACCTTCTCAGGTGGTGCGTCTGTAGTTCTGACAGTGAACAGCGATGTTGTTTACGGTTTCTGTACGCAAAAGTCTCCCCTTGTTAGGAATATGTTGGCGCAGAACATGCGGGAACGGGGGCTCCTCTCCCTCTGGTGCGTTCTCAGCGTGCAGGTCGCCCATCGTTCATGCCCACGCGCGTGGGGAAGGGGCTCAGCAGACTTCATGACTCAGCCTGTTTGGAACATCACTTTTGAAATCTTTCACCAAAGTCCCGCTCTTTCCAAGCTGGGCATATCGCGCATGCTTAATGTGCTTATGAAAGAGGGAGAAAAATGAGTTAAATTCCAAAGATGTTTAAGATTTCGGACATTTTTCCTGCGTGAATTAGTTCTTTATTAGGTCGTTGATTTAATTAGCATTCAACAAAAACGCTTTCCTGTTTCGATGGGTGAAGCATTCTTGAAACTGGTTGTTCTAGTCAGATGCAAGGTCCGTCAGGAGCCGTTTGAGCGCTAGGCCGCGCGCACTTGTGCTGTAGACGCGGCGCTGGCCGTGCGCGTTCCCTCCGCCGGCTCGCTCCCAGCAGAGGTCAAGGCAAGGGTGAAGCCTGCACGGATATTTTGAACTTTATTATGTTAAAGTAATTTCCAGTTTCGACCAGTTTGGGGGAAAGTTTCTGGGTCTCTCTGATGAGCACCGTCGCCTTCTCGAAGCTGCCCATAGCCGTCCAGCTGCAGGTGCTCCGAGTGGGCACGCGGGCTCTGGGTCCGTCCTCAGAGCCGGGCGCCTGCCGGCGAATGACGACCTGTGACTGGGCTTCTCCGCCGGGTGCCACGGGCCCAGAGCCACGAGTGAAATCGGCCCTCCTGGGGAGCGACAGCTTGTATTCTGGGGTCTTTCTGCGTCTCGTGTATTTCTGCCGTGAAACATGAAGGAGTTACGAATTTATCGTCCCGTTTGTGAGCTTGCCTTCCAGCGCCACCGAGGGCGCGCCCTCGTTTGAACACGGCCGAGGACACTTACTTGTTCGACGCCTCCGTCGCCGTTGCGTGCTTGTCTGTGGGGCCGTAAATATCTAATTTGTACGAAATGACTGATTTTGGTATTTGTATAATCCTCTAGTCAATTTAACTAAGTTGAGCTTTTCACAGCCCTCGGTGCCGCGGCTGCTCATCTGATTACACTGCTCAGGGGAATGAGGTGAAGGGCGGGCTGTTGGTAACCAGAGCATTTCCAGGGCTTTAGTTCAGCAGATGGGCTGCTCGGCTATATTCATACATCTGCTTTCCTGCTGTGGCAGCTGCTGCTGCTTCATGTTGTGTTCTTTTGTTCTGTTCCATCCAAGAATGGAGCGCTAGGAAGTGCAGTGAATGGATTAATTTAAGGTTAAGGTTAGTGTTTTGCTTGCTTTCTAAGTAACCGATCATAATAACGCTTCTGGTAGAAGCTAATGACTTTCTCTTAAAGTGAACTAGATTTATAAAATACAGCCCAGCGAGGGGGCTAGATTAGTATTGTCGGTGGAGACCGAAATCAAATGCGTAAAAATACTGGCAGGTTTTTATCATTTGTTCCTAATTCTTTGTTTTCTTCCTCCCTCCCCCTGCCCCCCCTCCCCCCTCCCACTCTCTTCCAGGACCTATATCCAGACTTGGCCTGACACTGCAGGGTCCAAGAGAATTAAAGAAATGCGGAATGACATGAAGACGATTAGTTCAGGATTATAGGCTCTGAGGACACACACCTCAGCGAGGCGGAGCACAGACACGTTCCTGAGCTGTGGGCTGGGGGGCCGCGCGCGGGAAGAAGATGGCGGATCCAGGGATGATGAGTCTTTTTGGCGAGGATGGGAATATTTTCAGCGAAGGCCTCGAAGGCCTCGGAGAGTGTGGTTACCCCGAAAATCCAGTGAACCCCATGGGTCAGCAGATGCCGATAGACCAAGGCTTTGCCTCCTTGCAGCCCTCCCTCCATCACCCCCCCACGAATCAGAATCAAACCAAGCTGACCCACTTCGATCACTATAACCAGTACGAACAGCAAAAGATGCACCTGATGGATCAGCCAAACCGAATGATGAGCAGCGCCCCCGGGAACGGGCTCGCGTCTCCTCACTCGCAGTACCACGCCCCTCCCGTCCCTCAGGTCCCCCACGGCGGCGGCGGCGGCGGCGGGCAGATGGGAGTCTACCCTGGCATGCAGAACGAAAGGCACGGGCCGTCTTTCGTGGACAGCGGCTCCCTGTGGGGCCCCCGGGCTGTTCAGGTGCCGGACCAGACCCGGGCGCCCTACCAGCCGCAGCCCCCGGCGCAGCAGCCCCCGCCCGCTCCGTCGGGGCCCCCGGCGCAGGCCCACCCGCAGCACCTGCAGCCGATGGGCAGCTACATAGCGCGCGGGGACTTCTCCATGCCGCAGCACGGCCAGCCGCAGCAGAGGATGGGCCAGTTTGCCCAGGGCCCGGAGGGCCTCGCCCAGGGCGGTCCTTTCATCGCCACCTCGGGCCCCGGCCACTTGTCCCACGTGCCCCAGCAGAGCCCCAGCATGGCCCCTTCCCTGCGCCACTCGGTGCAGCAGTTCCACCACCACCCCCCGGCCGCTCTCCACGGAGAATCCGTCGCCCACAGTCCCAGATTCTCCCCGAATCCTCCTCAGCAAGGGGCTGGTAGGCCGCAGACCCTTAACTTTAGTTCTCGGAGCCAGACAGTCCCCTCACCTACTATAAACAACTCAGGGCAGTATTCTCGATATCCTTACAGTAACCTAAATCAGGGATTAGTTAACAATACAGGGATGAATCAAAATTTAGGCCTTACAAATAATACTCCAATGAATCAGTCCGTACCAAGATACCCCAATGCTGTAGGATTCCCCTCGAACAGTGGTCAAGGACTAATGCACCAGCAGCCCATCCACCCCAGCGGCTCACTTAACCAAATGAACACACAAACTATGCATCCTTCACAGCCTCAGGGAACTTACGCCTCTCCACCTCCCATGTCACCCATGAAAGCAATGAGCAATCCGGCCGGCACGCCGCCTCCGCAGGTCAGGCCCGGAAGCGCCGGGATACCAATGGAAGTTGGCAGTTATCCAAATATGCCTCCCCCTCAGCCGTCTCACCAGCCCCCCGGTGCCATGGCGATCGGACAGAGGAGCCTGGGCCCCAGGAACATGCAGCAGTCCCGTCCGTTCATGGGCATGTCCTCGGCGCCCAGGGAGCTGGCCGGCCACCTGAGGCCCAATGGCTGTCCCGCCGTCGGCCTCGCAGACCCCCAAGCGATCCAGGAGCGGCTGCTGCCCGGCCAGCAGCACCCCGGCCAGCAGCACCCCGGCCAGCAGCCGTCTTTCCCGCAGCTGCCAACCTGCCCGCCGCTGCAGCCGCACCCGGGCCTGCACCACCAGTCTTCGCCCCCGCACCCGCACCACCAGCCGTGGGCGCCGCTCCACCCGTCGCCCCAGAGCACCCCGCAGAAAGTGCCTCTGCCTCAGGTAAGGGGGCGCGGGCCCCGGCCGCCTCGCCCTGCCGGACGCAACCCGGAGAACTCCTCCGAGAGGCGTTTCCTTTGAATGTCGTGAAAAGCGCTTGCTTTCTGAGTCCCTCACTTTCCGTCTCGGAAGCTGCGCCAGAATCTCGTTTTGTTTTTCTCCCTCTTAGTCTCTCACTGAACTGGCCTCCGCATTCACTCACTTGTTCGGAAAGCCCGGAAGCCTCCCGCCCCGGGCGTCGTGCTCGGTGCTGTGGGTGCACCAGGGACGGCTCGCCCCCGGTCCCTGCCAGTGAGGGTCGTCTCGGCCAGCGGGGACCCAGAGAGACACGGATTCCTGCTCGTCTTCTCTTCTCTCTCGGGTTTAAAAATACGCCGAAACTTGGTTTCTGGCAAAGTTTTCTGCGTTTGTGCCAGTCCCTCCCACCTCTTTTAGAAAATTACAATTTTTTCCCCCTTGGGGAGCTTCAAAATGTGTCCTTCTGTAGTATTTATTTTACCGGCTGCTGAATGCTAGTGTGAACTTCAGTGGCCAAGGGTAGGGGATCACAGGTGACATTAGCGCACGGAACACGTTTGGTCTCTAAGAGGTGTGGGTGCCTGACGCTGACACAGGAGTCCTCCTTCTTGAAGCTGGGATCTTTGTGATCCTGCGGAGTTTATAGGCCGACATTTCCGTTTCAGGCTCTTGCATTCACAGAGACGGTTTGCCATTGTAAATGTGGTGTTTGTGCCCTAGGCCTAGGAGAAATAAGTTAATGCCTGTATGTACAGATCGTTGTGATTGCAACTTGAGTTTGGATGGGACAGGAAGTGATTTTAGAGGTGTTCTTTTTTTTTTTTTTTAATGTTTGTTTATTTTGAGGGACAGAGAGAAAGAGAGAATCCCAAGCAGGCTCCCAAGCAGAACCCGATGCAGGGCTTGAACTCGTGAACCGTGAGATCATGATCTGAGCTCAAACCCAAGAGTCAGATGCTTAACGGACGCACCACTCACGTGCCCCTAGAGCTGTTTTTAATGAACTTATAATCAGTGTGGGAAAACATGACCAATGTGTGGAAGGAAAAGTAGAGTGAATGAAAGACCACACACAGGTACGTGACAGGTGTCCAGAGAGAGGAGGCGCCTGAGGCTGTGAGGGCTTGACGTCTGGCTAGGACGTGGCCCAGGGCAAGCGAACCAAAGACGGCGTTTCAGGCTTGGGGTGACTTGGTAAACGGGACCCCGGGGCCCGGGCTCGCTGCGGGGCAAGCCAGGTGGTTGAAGTCTTGTGTTCTGTTTTAAGGAATTTGGACTTCAGTGGGGAGCTTGTGATACTGATTAGACAGTACACAGGTGGGTGGGAGCCCGGAAGTTCACCTGTGAGCCTGCGGTTCAGGCGGGTACGGACAGTTTGGAACAAGGATCGGGGAGCAGAAGCAGGAAGGATTGCAGCACCGTGAAAGTAAAAAGCTTGGTGAGGAAATCCATCCGTGTGAGGCATCCCCGCATTTAGAACAGAGACTTAAAAGCCTCCGCCTCGGTGGGAGCGGGAAGGCGGAGATCGGGAAGGTCTGCTCCCGGGGACCGAGGACGCCACGACACGTAGGGGTGTATGGGAAGCTGATACTTGCATATCGTTCGGAGGAGCCCCGAGCTCAGTGGGGGCTGCCTGGGGGAGAGCTGCTCCCTGTCTCCTCTGGGAGACCCCGCCCGGCCTGCAGCCCGTTGGAAAGGGCCTCTGGGCCCTGCGGTGCCCGGACCACATGACGGGAAAGGTGAGAAAGCCAGTCTGACAGAGCCTGGGAGCGGAGGGCCCCCAGGGAAACCAGGCTGCGGAATGGATGGCGAAGACCAAACCCCGCCCATCGTGGTCCCTGGATATCAACCTCCAGGCAAGATGCCCCTGTTCAGAACCACCGGCAAGCGCAGTCCCTGAGGCCGGCCAACCTGCGTGGCTTCATTCATCTAGAAATGAATGTGACTTAGTTTCCAGAAGTTGTTCTTTTCTTGTTCCTGGGAATGCATCTTATTGGACAGGGCATCTTTCCAGGGTGGTGACTCTGACTTCTTGTTCCAGCACCTTCTCACTTTGCTGGAGGACAAGCACAGTTCGGAGAAGGTGCCCTGCGATTGTGATAGGGTCCCTGGGTGGGAGTTGTGGGTGAGCTTTCCCTGGTTTTAAGAGCACGAAACACCTCAGTAGGCATTTCGGAGGATGGACACGAATATGTGGTGTTCACGACGCCGAAAACTAGAGGGTTTTGTGTGCTAGACTCTGGGGGACCCAAGGTGTGGTTCCGCTTCTCTCCCACTCCACCTTCTTCAGTACGCCATTATAGACCAGCTCAGAATGGGTTCTGGGGTGTACACAGGTGCATTCGAGGTGTTTCTGTTTAAGTTTAGTTGCCTTTAAAAATATTTGTTCGTGGTATTTGCCTTCTTATTTCTGCTTAACTTTGTAGCGTCTTCAGATTTTGAAGCACTCAGCTCTGAAAATAATAGTAGAGAGGCATAAAGTCTTGTTCCTGAGAGCGGACACTTTACGGTCGGAAAAGTGTTTGAAGTTCAGTTGCTACTTACTAGCTTGGTGACCTCAACCAGATTCTTCATCAGTAAAATGGGAGCGATAGGACCTATCACAAAAGGTGCTGACGTTAATATGTAGCAAGTGGCTAGTGTAATGCCCGCTCGTGGTGTCTGTTCGTGTTAATTCTCCTCCAGGCGTTAGTTCTGATCCCCCGCAAGGTAGACCTTACTTTGTGTCATTTCCCATGTAAATACAATGTAAAATTACTTTTATTTTTAAGGAACAGGCTACATGTTATTAAATACCACCTTAGTTATGAAGCATTAAATTTGATTTGTGCAAATATTTCCCCTCCTCAGCCCATGCTGACAGGTGTGATGACGATAATGATGTGGGTAATTCAAGACGCTGTCACATAATCCTAAAACCTGTCCCTCCCTGTGAATGGCTCACACGCTACTCTAGCAAATCCATCCATCTAATTATGTTTTGCTTTAGACCAACTAAAATTATTGCGCATTTCACAGATGATGATAGAATGGTGGTTCAGAGCCATGCTGTGTTGCAGGGAAACAGCCAGATCAAGCTGAAATATATTTGCTGAATTACCGCACTCAGATAGGCTTCTTGGCTTTCTTACATTGAGTGTTTCACCTCTTAAACGATGTTTATCTTGGAAAGGGAGAGTGAGCGCAGGCACACATGCCGGGGAGGGGCGGAGGCAGCGAGAGAGGGGAGAGGGGATCCCCAGCAGGCTCTGTGCTGTCAGTGTGGCGCCCAGCGTGGGGCTCAACCCCATGAACTGAACCGAGGGGGCGTGACCTGGGCTGAAATCCAGACTTGGATGCCTAACCAACTGAGCCACCCAGGCACCCCCCACTTTTTCACTTTTTAAAGATGGAAGTTAGGCTTTTTTGAATGTCGCAGGGGCTCTGAACAGGTACTTTTTAAATTATATAACACGCTTAAGTATCTTTAAAGATAAGTTTAACCTCATATTGAAGAGTCCACAAAAGGAAAATGTTAGAAAAACCAGAGCTCACTGGACCATAGTGTTCATGGTGGAGTGTGGACACGTTCTTGGGTGCAAGCGCCAGCCTCCCCTGATTGTTTGATGGGGTTTATAGTGGAACAAGGGCCTGCCTGCCTGTATTTCTTTTTGGTAGCTGAGAAGGTTACTGATCCCTGAACCTTTTCATCTCAGACCCATTTACAGGTTAAGGACTGTGGAGGCCCCCAAGATCTTTTGTATATGTGGGTTACACGCAAGGCTGTGTATTGTCTTAGAAATTTAAACCGAGGACAGTTTGAAATATTTACTTGTTGATCATTTAAAAATAATAAACCAGGACGGCCCAGTTGGAAGAGTATGTGTGAGGTCGAGCCCCATGTTGGATGTAGAGATTACTTAAAAATAAATAAGCAAGTAAGCTCTAAGAGGAATAAGCCATTATGTGTTAACAGGTAATATTTTTAATTGAAAAATAATTATTTTCCAAAGCAAAAACACTTAACGGCACTGTTTCGCATTTTGTCACATGCTGGGTCCCCACCTCTGCTGGGGCACACAGCCTGGGTGCACCTCGTGAGCCTTTGGCACGGCCTGCTGATGTTTAGACAGAGTGGGAGACGGGTAACCTCTCACGAGACCCAGGGTCAGAGCCACCGGCCTGAAGGGAAGCGTGCCGACTTTCGAGTGGATGTACCACCAACCGATCGCTGGCCCCGTGACCTTGGGCAGGGGACTTCACCTCAGGGCCTCGATCACATTCTCCCTCAACTGAGAACAGGTTTACCCCTCTGATCAGAGGCACAGCAAGATTAGCAATAGTATCTTTTAATATTGAACATGGTATCGGATACACGGTGGGGACTCAAAAGTGTCTTCTCATCATTGGGTAAATGCTCAGAGTTGCTTGTTGCAAAGTTTAAAAAATAAAGCACTGATTTCGATGATAACCATTGTCAAGGTTGTTTGCTTTTGTTGCCCTGGTTTTAGGGGAACAGTTTTCAGGCTTCGAGGCTCCCGGTGGTGGTGGGAGGTGGCGCGGGCGAGCACCTGCCACAGACGACGGGGAGGGAGAAGAATTTAAGGCTTAGGGAGTCATGAGCGCACAGAATGTAGGGCTGGGGTGTGGGAGGGGAAGCTGCGAACCCCCCTCCCCCGGGACCTTGTCGTCACAGTGAGGTGCCTCGGGTGGGTCCTGTGTCCATGGGGTGCCCAGGGAGGGCACGGCACAGCTGGGGCGCCTGCAGTGCGTCGGGAGCGGGAAGACAGAATGGGGTGTTTATCGGTGCCCGGTGGAGCGCTCAGAACACCGTTCTGTTCACTCGAAGAGCTTATCTAGAAAGTCTGGTTGAGTGCATTGTGCTTCAGGTTTACGCCAATCCCGGCCTTTCTGAACAGGTTAACTACTGCCCCGGACGCAGGCGTCTCTGCGCACAGAACCTGCTCGCGCAGGGGGCCTGGGGGGCAGCTTCTGGTGGACTTGACAGTCTGCAGTGTTGTGTCCTTAGAATATTTTGAATACATTTGTACCCTTTTCATTAATTTGGGCCTGAAATACAGTCATGGTGGAGAAAAACAGAAGCAGGAAAAAATTAAGTGCCTCTAAGATTGAGGTGAGGGGTAATAATTTCTGTGTCCTGATTTTCCCCCAGGAGATTTTTTTTTCGAAAAAGGAAAAACGCCTAGAAAAATCAGTGGTTGTAACTGTCCCAGTGCTCTGTCATTCCGTGACATCTTATAAATATTTAAAAAACAGCCTTTCTGGGAAAACCTTTTCCAGGTAAATTTCGAGTAGAGCAACTACTCTGCTGAAATTCTCTCAGTTCACTGAGTAAAGAACCCCAGACGTGAGCCGAGTAATTGGCAACCAGTAAATAAATGTTATGGAAAATGTGGCCCTGCATCTCGAGCTCTACTTATGCAAATTGTGATCGGAAGTAGAGAAAAAGACGATGATAACAGCGAGTGCGTGTGTCTGTACGACCATCCCTCTTGACGGACTCGCTCACACTCCCGCGCCCCCAGAGATGTGCGGCGGAGATGGGGAAAGCAGAACATCTCTGAAGAAAACCCGGCCCCGACCCCCGTGGCATTCGGGGGCAGCTCTGCGTGTCCCCACGCTCAGAGACCAGGCGCCCGTGGTTAGACCTGGCCGCAGCGGGCTGTCCCACTGTGCCTGCGGAGGCCCGGCCGGGGCCGCTGCTTCCCCGCGTGCCGGAGGTGGCCGGCCGCTGTGCCTTCCTGATGCCTTTGGACGCAGCAGACCGGCCGCCCTCGGCTGCCCTTGCCGTTGCGGGTCGGTCTGGTGCCCTCAGAGCCTGTCGCGCCTCCGTGAGGACGCCGAGGTGTTCCTTGTGTCGCGGGCGTGCGTGCTGCGGCTTGGTGAGGGCCTCCTCGCCTCCCTCCAGCGCTTCTGGTCTATCCCAGAGGTCAGGCTCCGTGGGCTAAGGTGGAAAATACCAAGCGTGGAGTGAAAGCAAAGGAAAACATTCTGCCTCGTCTCTCCTTTCACCCCACTGTCTGAAAGCATGAAGTGAGCTGCATACTAAACGGTAGCCTGGTCTCCTGGTGCCTTTTATTTTGTAAACGAGTATTGTTTTCTGTGAGTCTCAAAAATGTTGCAGGCATAAGAAGTTAGTTTTTAAAAAATTTATTTAATGTTTATTTTTGAGAGAGAGAGAGAGAGAGAGAGAGAGGGGAAGGGGCCGAGACAGAGGGAGACACAGAATCTGAAGCAGGCTCCAGGCTCTGAGCTGTCAGCACAGAGCCTGATGCGCGGCCTGAACTCACAAACTATGAGACCATGGCCTGAGCTGAAGTCGGACGCTCAACCAACTGAGCCACCCGGGCGCCCCAGAAGTTAGTTTTTTAACTTATTCTTCAAGCCTGGATATTAACCATCAGCTAAGTGTCCTAAGCAGCCAGTGAGTTTTCTTAACCTCTAAGAAGCCACGTTTAGGTACTGCATTTTAATGTTGTATCTTGTTGCTTTCGTTCAACTCCGTTAAATACATATTTATTGAGTGTTATGTGCTAAGCACTGTATTAAGGGCGGAGATTGGCGATGCGGTAGAAGGCATGGGGGGGTGGGTAAAGGCCTTCACTGAGATGGACGGGACGCTTGCTATGTAGGTATGATCTTCTGGCTGTCATGTCTTCATGTACCAACTGTGTTCTGGGCCAGCGCTGTCCAGCAGAAATGTAGTGGCAGTTGCAGATGAAGGCAGCGTGTGTTATTTTCTAATAGTCACGTTAAAAAAAAAATGGGTAAAATTAATTTTAGTAGTATATTTAATTAACCCAGTGTATCAAAAATACTATTCCAACACATCAGTATAAAATTACTCATTAGGCGTTTTACACAGGATTTGAAATCCAGTGTGTATCTTAAACACATTTCTTATTTCAGTCAGTCTGCACTTACGTCTCCATAGAGTGCAAACTGAGCCCCGTGTGACTGGTGGCTGCCATATTGAAGACTCTTTCAATAGCAGTTGCTTCAAATTCTTTTTGAAAACAAGTCAGAATATAAATAAATCTCTGCACATAGAAATAAATTTTAGGGGCGCTGGGGTGGCTCAGCCGGGCGTGTCCGACTTTGGCTCAGGTCATGATCTCACGACTCGTGAGTTTGAGCCCCACATTGGGCTCGCTGTTAGCACAGAGTAGAGTCAGGCTTGGGACCTCTGTCCCCCTCTCTCTCCACCCCTCCCCTATTCATGTGTGCACCCTCTCAAGAAACACCAAACATTTTTTATATAAACAATGTATATGTAAGAAAATGTATATAATATAAAAATAAATTTTAAATTGTTTAGTATATAATAGTACACTTGAACACAGGTGTTATTAGTTATTACCTGCCTTGTAAGGTTGGAGTAGAAGCATTTCTTAGATATCAACAATACATGAAGTGTGTGTGTGTGTGTGTGTGTGTGTGTGTGTGTGTGTGTGTGTGTGTAGTATCCTCAACACTTCATGAAAAGATAGATTATCAAAGTGAAGTGTCATTTGTTTGGATTTCAGATGGTGGCTGAATGTCTTTCTACTTTCTTGTAGGAAAAAATAGCATTTCTCTTCCCCATTTCTCTTATAATCTCCTCCAGGATTTTAGCTTCAAGTGGCTTTTGGATACTTTTAGTAGTTATGCACCCCCCCACCCCCATCTCTCCGCCTCTCCATCACTAATGCTTATTTATGAAATTGTTCACCCAGGATAAGGGAGAAAGCCCTCGTTTTACTATTATGCACGCCCTCCCCCTTCTCACCTTTTTCTTCTTTGCTTTTTCCTTCTGCATTTTTTTTTTTTAGGAGAGAGAGAGAGAGAGAGACAGCGTGAGCAGGGGAGGGTCAGAGAGAGAGGGAGTCACAGGCTGAAACAGGCTCCAGGCTCTGAGCTGGCAGTCAGCACAGAGCCCGACGCGGGGCTCGAACCCACGAACCGCGAGATCATGACCTAAGCGAAAGCCGGACGCTCAACCGACTAAGTCACCCAGGCGCCCTGTCCCTTCTGTTTAATTTTAAGTAATCCCTGCCACCAGGGTCAGGAGAGTTCTTCTGTGCGAAGGCCAAAAGAAGTCCATTTTAATTTGAAGTAAGAGGAGGCTCATTTGAGAGCTGCTGTGTTTGGGGTAGGAGCAGAGAGATGGAGGAGACTGCGGAGGTTCAAGTAGTGGTGTTGGCGACCTTGCTGAGTGTCTCGAATGGGGTCCCTGCGTCATGTGTGACCTTCCCGTCTCCTCCTGGGCAGGCTGGGGCGGCCGCGTGGCTCTGTGGTAGGAGAGCCACCCCTCAGCCTTTCGCTGGGCCTTCCAGTCCCTGCTTCTTCCTTATCAGAGGAGCGGGGGGCACTGAATGGGTGAGGGCTCGCACCTCATCCTTCCTGCAGAACTTTTTTTGAGGCTATATTTCTGAACTTTTTAATGGAGGGGCCGTGGATCAATTTAAAGTTCTTATGGAATATAGTTCTTAGTGAATATAGGAACATACATTCACTAAGAATATATATATTTATATATATGTGTGTGTGTGTATATATATATGTATATGTTCTTATTGAATAAAGTTCACGATCCTAAATTTTTAGATCATGCTTCTTTGTGGACTCTTACTGCGTGAACATTCTCTTTACCTTAAAAAAAAAAGCAGTCCTATAAAATCGTGGAGTATTTGGTTACGATGTGTTTGCTTTCACTGTTAACGTTAAAACCACCTCAAAATGTCAGCGTGAAGCGATGGCTAAACTTGAATGCCACTGTGGAGGCTGACAGAAATGGACGGTAGGGACGAATAGGGAATTTCCCTCAGTCTTGACACGTTAACGTTCCTCTCCGTTCTCTGTATCCACGGCTGTAAATCTACAGATAATCTGTCAGTAACCACAGGCAGACGTGGAACTGGAGTGGTCACCAAGTAGGATGTGCTGACGTTGCTTTAAATTGGTCCATTACCAAGCTAACTCCATCTCTGGCTGCTCGAATGTTGCAGAGAGATTTTTCACAAAAGAGAGCTATTGACACGCACGGAGGCATACTGTGGGCTAAAGGAGACAAGTGAGAATCCTTCAGGGACAAAGTTTGATGACTTAGAGGGAGCTAAGTAGTATTTCATTTTTATCAGCTCTTCCTGCGACGCTTTCCCTGCGCACGTTAGCTGTGTCCCCTGGACATCGGGGACTGTCAGCGGGCCACACTCGCCCCCCAGGCCGTGGGCAGATGCGACAGCACTGGCGTCAGTGTCTTTTGCACTTCGATGTCGGGTTCGGCCAGTGTCCCCCTTACTTTGAAACAACGGTAGAAGATGGCTGAAGCCAGGGAAGACTCCAGATCCGTCCTTAGAGCTGAGCTTCAAGCTTGTGCGTAGCTTTCATGTTTGCAAGGAAGTGAAACACCATTGTTTACTGATAAATAAGTTCTGTAGGCTGACGGTATCACTGGTGAGGGGGAAAAAAGCAAAACAACAGACCGGGCAGTCTTGGAGCAAAAATGAGCCAGATCGTAAGATCATTTTTTTTTTAATGTTTTAATTTATTTCTAGGAGAGAAAGAGAAAGCGTGAGCAGGGGAGGGTCAGAGAGAGAGGGAGTCACAGACTGAAACAGGCTTCAGGCTCTGAGCTGGCAGTCAGCACAGAGCCCGACGCGGGGCTCGAACCCACGAACTGTGAGATCATGACCCAAGAGAAAGTCGGACGCTCAACCGACTAACCCACCCAGGCGCCCCTCGTAATATCATTTTTAATACGTTGCCCTCACCGGAGACTGGAGTGAGAATCCTTTTAATGCCAGGCTGTGGTTGAGGCTAGAGTAATATTTCGTATTAAATATAAATTTGATGCTAAGAGTGAGTTAGTGGGAAGAGGTGTCAGTTTACTTGTTTCATTCAGTATTTCCCTGGTCATTTTTTCAACATGCCACACCTCTGCTCTTCTGTCCAGCGGGCCACATGGTAGCTGGCGTGGCCAGGTGCTGCTGGCCACTGCGGGCGAGTCAGGGCGCACGGTGTGGAGGTCGTGGGCCTCACCGGAACGGGAACGCATCAGACTCTCAGTCTTCCAGCTTTTTGCTTGGTCAGAAAATTGCCTACTTAGTTAGTGTCCCTAAACTTGTTTCCGGAGGGTGATAGGTACCAGGTACCCGATCATTATGAGGGTTACCAGGTAGTGGCTGTCACAGTGTCAGCGCCGGGTGTGGCATGCCGTAAATCTCCGATGAAAGTTACATGTTTTATTACAGCTGCTGCTACGGTGGTTTGCTGAACTCTTAGAATTTCTCCCCCAGTTTCTGGGGCGCCTGAGTGGCTCAGTCAATTGAGCGTCCAACTTCGGCTCGGGTCATGATCTCACGGTTCGTGGGTTCGAGCCCCACGTCCGGCTCTGTGCTGACTGTTTCAGATTCTGTGTCTTCTCTCTCTGCCCCTCCCCTGCTCACGCTCACTCTAGCTGTCCCTCACTCTTTTAAAAATAAACATTAAGAAGGTGCCTAGGTGGCTCAGTTGGTTAGGTGTTCAATTTCAGCTCAGGTCATGATCTCACAGTTCATGGGTTCAAGCTCCACATCGGGCTCTGTGCTGACAGCTCAGAGTCCGGAGCTGCTTCAGATTCTGTCTCAGCCTCTCTCTGTTCCTCCTACACTCATGCTCTGTCTCTGTCACTCTCAAATATAAATAAACATTAAAAAGGTTTTTAATTAACATCAAAAAATAATCGTTAAAAAATAAAATGTAACTTGATGTTTCAAAGTGAGATGGTCACAAAAGGAAAATTAAAAGGTTTTATTTTTGCAGTTTGATTTAGTAGCTATATGTTTTTAAAGTTTTATTTATTTTGAGAGAGAAAGCATGTGAGCGTGCACGCATACAGACGCGTGAGCAGGGGCGGGACAGAGAGGGAGAGAGAGTCCCAAGCAGGCTCTGCACTCTGCATGGAGCCTGACACAGGGCTGGATCTCACAATGATGAGATCATGGCCTGAGCTGAAATCAAGAGTCAGACACTTAACCAACTGAGCCACCCAGACTCCCCTACTAGCTACATTTCTTTAAAAAAGTGGCCAAAGAAGGTGAGTCCCGTCTTTTAGATGTGAGGTTTGCAATTTTGGAAACAATGTTTGTGCAACTCAATACTGTTGCCACTTTTAAAAGGTTTCTATTTAGAGCCATAGAATTTTAGAGCTAGGTAGGAGACTCCTGCTCTTTAGGAAAGATCACATAGCTTTGCTTCAATTTGAATATAAAAGGAAAGGGGCCTCTTCGCCTATTCTCTTCAAACTTCGTACACTACAGTTTTTTCCTTTTTACAAAAATATTGAAGAATGGGGTTAAAAGAAGAAAATCGAAAATCTGTTCATTATTATCTAATATCCATCAGATAGGTGTCTACCAAATACCATGTGCAATGCTTATATATGGTAATTTATTGAACTGTAATCTGCACACAGCCTGTGTATGAAATGAAATGCTCCCTTCATACTAAGGAAATACTATAGAGTGGCCGCATTCCAGGCCTGTCATATACTTTTCATTTAATTCAAGATTTAACACCTTTTAAATATACATAACGATGTACTGAAGTTTGTCACAAAGTATCTAGTATTTTCCAAGTAATTTCTCAAAAAGTTTACCGTTTGTTCTTTGATATCACACTCATAACGTGCTTATAGAAAATGTGTAAACTTGTACTGTCTGTGAACTTCCCTGTGATGACGAGAATGTTCTGTATTTGCTCTGTTTGGTACAGTAACCATTAGCCACAGGTGGCTGTTGAGTACCAGAAATGAGGCTAGTGAGAATTTTTTTTTTCTTTTGGAATCTCTCACCTCTTTGCAGATGGCATTAGCACCATGGGTGCCCCATATCTTTTGGCTCTGCCAGGCGGTGACAGAACATAGTGATTCATACATGGTAACGCCTCCACAGCTCACCTTGTCATTCCCGGAATAAATCTTTGCAGTGTATCGGCCCATTGTCGCCAAACACAGCATGCTATTTTAAATAACGTGAGTAGAGTGCCTTGGCTTAAAAGTATAAGTGATATTTCAGAAACTCATTACTTAATTTCCCCCCCCCAAAGAAGTCCTACCCATAAATAGTTTATATGAAACATTTGCTGTTTGCTTTCATAAGTTAAAAGCCATCGCAAGTGATAGGATTGTTTGTTTTTTTTTTCCTTTCCCTGAAAAAGATTTCTCACAATTTGATATTAAATTCAGCTTCATCATTCCTGGAAGAAAACTTCAAAATATTTTCTCAGGTGCTTATGGCTGAGCTATATGTTGCTTATTGGTCTCCTGGGCTACACTGTTCATAGTTCCAGGTGGGTGTATATACCTGTGTGAATCTTTTCTTCTTTTTTAAGGCAGTCTCTACACCCATCGTGGGGCTCAAACTCGCAGCCCCGAGTTCCGGAGTCACATGCTCTACCGAGCAAGCCAGCCAGCCGCCCATCTGTGGATCTCTTTTGTTCAGAAGCTGCTAGTATCTGTTTAGCATTGGACAAGCAGAGAAATGTTAGTTGTTATAAGCTGTTCTTTCAGGGTAAATTAGTCCTAAACTAAGATTGATATTGATGTCCCCAGTGTTTATAATGTATGATTAGTGGCAGAGAGTAAATGGAATAATGGATATCTGCATTATGCTCTTAGTTGATAATTTTCCAAAAACAGTTACACCGGGGTTGGGGTATTGAGAGAGAGAGAGGGAGAGGGAGAGGAAATGGGGTCCTGGATGTGTCAGGACGAGGAAGTATGCTAATAATAGCCTTGGTTGTGGGGACTCAGCACCACATTATATTCTGAGCTTCCTGGTGAGTGTGCAAAGGGAAACAGGACAAGATGTGTAATTCTCCTCATCAGAAAGAAGGAAAACATTTTTTCTCAGAAAGATGTTTTTTTTTTTCCTGGCATCAAATCCTAAAATTTTTGTGTGACATGGTTTATATACGTAGGAAGTACTGACTGGCATCAGAGATAACTTTTTGTGGACACAGGTATTTTTATAACGAATGTACAAATAGTGTTTCCCCCTCATATGATAGTTACTTCCATGCCCCTTGATAATCCCATCTGAGAGTGACAGGGCTACATGGTGACAGCTGTCCTGTGAAGCTTACGTCGATCTGACCTGGGCGTTGCATCTCGGAGATCCTGCTCCGTAGCTGAACTGGACCTAAGTTTCCTACCGCAGATGGGCCGCGGGTCCTAGGCAGTTCCCCGTAGACTTGTGTGCTGGTCATTAGGTTACAATCTTGAGGGAAGATAATTTGACAGATTCTTCAGGTCATCAAGAGTCTAAGTTACTGTGAATATATTAAATGCCACTAAATCACTTGCTTTAAAATGGTTTACTTTATATATTTTGCGTTATGTGAATGTCAGCTCGATAACAGTTTTCAAAAAAGAGGCGAAAGCGCTCGTTTCTGATCTAACTGGTGGAGAGTAGAGCCCCCTTCTTTGAAAACCAGATAAGAGGGATGTAGGGTGAACATTCTGTTCTGAAAGTTGAATTCCTAACGTGCGTTGTCACCTCGGTGGAAATCTGTCACCTTCTCATGGCACCTGGGTCACAGAAATGATGGTAGGTACATCCAGGATCTCTGGTACGAAGGAACTCAGCCCTTATTCAACAACTGATCAAAATTCCAGGGTAGCTCTGTGCAGTGGGGTTTTCTGGAATGACGGGAATGTTCTGTGCACTGCCCATTATAACAAGATGCATAAACACTTGTGGTCATGAAGACTTGAAACGTGGCTGGAGTGACCGAGCAACCAAATTTTAAATTTTCTTTAATTTGAATCCATTTGACCTTAAATAGCCACATCTGGCTACTGACTACTGTATTGGACAGTGCAGTTCTAGTCATATTTGATGGAACGGTTCTACTCAAAAGTCCTCTGTCCCTTAAAAGAACTTTGAAAATTCAAAAAAAATTTTTGTTTTAGATTTTTCAGTGAGAGTAGATGCATTAACATGCTGGTATGACCATCATTTCTTTACACCTCCTATAGCGGAAGGTATTCATTCTCAAGTCACACTTGATTGGTGCCCCAGATGTTTGTTTTCTTTTTTTTTTTCCCCAGGCCAATGTACTGTATTAAGGTTTGGGATGAAAGGCATTTTGGTAAAAAGAAACAACTGTGAAAAGGAGACGCAGCAGGAGGCTGGTGGTTTTCAGTAGAGCGCGTGCTCCTTAGGAAATTGGAAAATGACCCTCAGACTATCCCTGTCCGTTGGAAACTCTTCGGCCTTCTCCAGGGTGGCATGTGTCCTGCTTTGAAGACCACTAGAATGTCGGGCTAACTCTGCTGTGGCCTCCTCCCATCTTCTGCACACCCGTGTTCCCCAAACGTTATCTAATCAGAGACGCACAAGCTGCTGGCTGGGGCCTCACGGCCGGAGTTGCGAGGAAGCTTATTAGGGACTCCCGTGGGCTTCGGGGCTGCGGGAACCTGACTGCTAGAACAGGGTGGGGGTGGTTTTGGCCTGAGAGGACTTGAGAGCAGGTCACCGCCATTGTCGCTCTGTAGAAGATCCTGCGTGCCCGTAGGTGGTTGGGTCGCATCGCCTTCTAGTACACGCGCTGTGACGACTTAGGTAACTGACCGGGCCGATTTGCTGCATCCACTTATTTAGAAGAGAGTAACCAAGAATCTTTAGTAACTATTTAGAGGGAGAGGAGCATGCTGCTCAGGTGGGCCTCAGAGGGTGGCCCGGCCGTAGTGGTGTGTTCCTTCTTCCTTCCTTCCTCCATCCGTGAAACGTTTAGTGGCCGGCAGCTACGCAGTAAATGTGGAGAACGTAAAGATAAACAGTACCTTTTTCCTGCCCCCCATCTCGCTTGTCGCTAGTACTGAGTAGTAAGCGTGGGCAGTAAATGTTGGTAGAGAGCAAGCAGCGGGCAGGTTACGGCACAAAGAGAAGCCATTTTGTTTGGGTTACAGAGCATCACAGAGGCTCCTAACTGGAAATCTGGACGAGATCCCCAGTCAGAGGTGATGAGAGTATTGGGATTGGCCCAGTTCGATGAGATGGTACTTGGATTTAGAAAGACAGGGGAGGCCACTCGGAAGTTTACGTTACTTACAAATTTAGTTTCCACTGTCACTTCTTTTGCTGTCAACGTACACGGGAGCCCAGTTTCGTAATCAGACTTTGGTGAGAATATAGTTGCAACAAAGGGTGTCCGTTTTCTTGAAGTTTATTTCATTTAGGACTGATCTCTGCCATGTGGCTGAGCTGCTCTTCTTGGTCGAGTTTTCCTTGATCCCTTGTATCATTTGGACCTTATTGACTAAAGGGCTTAAACAAATGTCCTGTGGCTCCCTAGCGGACTATACCTTTCCTGTTCATACCTTCTTTCTTCTGATTAGGTTTGATAAACTTGATTATTATGCAACGTTTCATTTACTTTCTTTTTCTTTTTTTTATGTTTTATTTATTTCTGAGGGGGGCAGGAGAGAGAGAGAGCGCGCGAGCGTGAGCAGGGGAGGGGCAGAGAGAGAGAGGGAGACACAGAATCCAAAACAGGCTCCAGGCTCCAGGCTCCGAAGTCAGACGCTTAACCGACTAAGCCACCCAGGTGCCCCTACTTTATTTTTCTTGAGTGCACTTGGCTGTTAGTGTTTTCAGAACTTACTTAGGTACCTCTTTACTATTCTTTAGGATACATTGCTTTGGTGGATATTCCTCTCATCTATTTATTTTATTAATTGAACAACACTCAATAAATATGTATTACTGCCCGTTCTGTACCGAGGATTGTTCTAGGCATAGCAATGAGCATAGCAGTGATCATGAAGTTAACATTCTAGTCAGACAACCAACCAGCTAACCAGTGTGTGTGTGTGTGTGTGTGTGTGTGTGTGTGTGTGTGTGTGTGTGTTTGTAAAATACTAAGTGATACGAGTTCTGAGGAAAAATAAAACTGGATGAGGGGAGGGAATAGTGAACTACAGAGTGATATTATGGTAAGTTGGGTAAGGAATGCGTCCTTGGAGGGTAACACTGAGCAGAAAACCTGAATAAAGGGAGCAAGCAAGTTATGTAAATATCTGGTGGATGTGAATGTATTTTGTGCAAAGGCCCTGAGGCAGGAATGTGCGTGGTATGTTTGAGGGGCAGTTGAGAGGCCAGCGTACTTGGAGTATAGTGAGTGAGGAGTGGTGAGGGCTTTGGGTAAGAGGAGCACCTGGTGGTCAGATCAAGTAGGGTGTTGTGAGCCACAGGGTAAGGGGTTTAGGTTTTACGACGAGTGAGATAGAAAGTTTCGGAGGAGTTCTGAGCACGATGTGATGTATTATGTATTTTAGCAGGCTAGCTCTGCTCTCTTCTATGAGGTCTAGATAGGGCATATGTGGCACGCAAGGGGGCAGTTGCTCAGGCAAGATATAAAGGTGGCTTCAGTTAGGGTTGTGGGAGTAGGAAGTGGGGACAGATTTCAAGGTAGCGTTGACAGCATTCGCTGATGGATTGGAAGTGGCGTTTGGGAGCGTTTTAGCTTAAGCAGTTGGGAGAACGAGGTGAGGGCCCAAAACTCTCATTGGATCCAGACATGTTAATTTGGTGGTGCTTACTACCTAGACTCAAGTAGGTGTTTTAGATAAGCACTCACATACGGGACTTTAGGATTTAGGGGAGGAAATAGAGTTCTCATGCTACAAATGGCATTTTCTGTCACAAGCCTGGAAGGGGTTGTTTAGGGTGGACAGGTGGAGGAGAAACGTGGGGATGGGGCCCTTGTGAGCCCCTCACTTACTGTTCTAGACCAGGGATCCGGGGAACTACGAGAAGCGTAGTCGGGGAGGTGGAACACCACCAGGGTGTGTGTCCTGGGCCCAAGTGTGGACAGGGTGGTGTAAGCAGAGAGTAACGAGTTGTGTCAGGTGCTACTGTGAGGTTGAATAAGATGAAGACAGACTCTTACCTGTCTCAGTCTTTTTTTTTTTAACGTTTGACTTATATCTGAGAGAGAGAGAGAGGGAGAGAGAGACAGCGTGAGCAGGGGAGGGTCAGAAAGAGAGGCAGACACAGAATCTGAAGCAGCTCCAGGCTCTGAGCTGTCAGCACAGAGCCCGACCCGGGGCTCGAACTCATGAACCGTGAGATCATGACCTGAGCCGAAGTCGGACATTTAACCCACTGAGCCACCCAGGCACACCCCCCCCACCCCGCCTTTTTTAAGACTTTGTTTTTAAGTGATCTTTCACACCTAATGTGGGGCTCGGGCCCACAACCCCGAGATCAAGGGTCGCACGCTCTGCGTGACTGACAGCCAGGCGCCCCTTACCCCTCTCAGTCCTAAAGGCCACTGTTTTCAGGTTTCCTTATACCCCTACAATGTAACAACTTAACCCTTGTTGAATTTTAGCAGAATTCTGCATTTGAGTAGCAGTTCACCAGGGGTCATTATAATAGCACTTAGTATCTGCCGTGTACTAGGCGGGATTGGGTCTTGAGACAAAGATGAGTAAGAAAAACCCTCCTAAACTTACTTCTCTGACTTGTGATCTGAGGAGCGAGCGTGTGTGCATGTGTTAGTGCAGTGCTCGGCGCCGTAAATGTGAGGTTTGGACGGGTAGCATGCCGATGAAGTGGCTGCGGTGAGTCGGTGGCACGGCAGCACCTGCGGTGTCTAGGCTCCTTCCTCCAGCGGACGGCATCTTTAGACATGTGGAAATAGCCATCTTAAAGCTTCTGAAGAGATTTACGGGAGGATGTCCCCTTGACAAGCAAGTTACTGTACTTCCACGGTACCGCACAGCAGTAGAAAGCTTTCAGTCGAGGTGAGAAGTCAGATTCCCACGAAGGCCTTGGATAGGGATCATCTCGGGTTTTGTGCATTGCTTTCCCCCCTTACGCGTTGTCCGCTTCCACTAAAAGCAACGGAGAATGAACCCGAGGTGGGGGCCGGGGGGAAGGGGTCTGTGGTGTTGCTTGAATTGGCAAGATAAGCACTTCTTTGAAATCTTTTAAATTCTTTTAAAAGCATTCTTTCACCTTTAAAATGGATTTAGGGGAACCTGGGTGGCTCAGTCGGTTAAGTGTCCGCCCGGCTCAGGTCATGATGTCACGGTTCGTGGGTTCGAGCCCCGCGTCGGGCTCTGTGCTGACAGCTCAGAGCCTGGAGCTGCTTCAGAGTCTGTGTCTGCCTCTCTGCCTCTGATCCTTCCCCACTTGTGTTCTGTCTGTTTCTGTCTCAAAAATAAATAAACATACATTTTTAAGAAATATAAATAAAACGGGTGTAAATTTTGCAGGCCGCTTAGGTGCATCGTATTTGCTTAGCTGTCCGGTTATTCAGTCCCCTGCTCCAAGCAGATAGGTGCTTTGTATCTCTGTTCGCACACTTGGCTTGTGCTCTTGGGGAAGTACTTGTGCCAGTGGCTTCATAACGTTTTTACTTCGCAGCCTCGTAATCAGAAATTTTCTTTAAAGTTTAGATGCATGTCCCAGTTGTGTGGAGTTAGTAAAACCCTCAGAAGCCCTTGGCCAATGCTGCTGGAGACCTCTGCCTGGGAATTCCTTCTCGAGGACTAGGGATGTCCCGGTTCCCCTGCGGTAAGAGACGGAAGGTTCTGGCTGGGCCACCAGGATGAGGAATGAAGATCGCGGTGTTCCTTTCTCTTACCTTGTCTCCGTTTGCCATGGGAGGGGGCCTTGCAGTCAGCGCTTCACCCGACCTCTGGGGCTTCACCCGTCTTGTGTCTTCATGGACTCTCTGTGCACGTTCTCGCAAAAAGCTCCCCCCTGCCCCCCCTTTTAAAGTTTTATTTATTTATTTATTTATTTTTAATTTTTTTTTTAATGTTTTTTATTTATTTCTAGGAGAGAGAGAGAGACAGCGTGAGCAGGGGAGGGTCAGAGAGAGAGGGAGTCACAGACTGAAACAGGCTCCAGGCTCTGAGCTGGCAGTCAGCACAGAGCCTGACGCGGGGCTCGAACGCTCGAACCCACGAACCCGCGAGATCATGACCTAAGCGAAAGTCGGACGCTTAACCGACTAAGCCACCCAGGCGCCCCAAAGTTTTATTTATTTAAGTAACCTTTACACCTAACGTGGGGCTCGAGCTCACCATCCCTATGTCAAGAGTCGCATGCTCCTCCGACCAAGCCAGCCAGGCACCTCCCCCAAAAAGTTTATTCTTAAACCACAAATAGAGACCTGTCTTCCTCTAGCTACAGCCCCTTGTCGTCTTCTCAGGCCCCGTGAACCACTTTCGTCTCTTCCAGACCTCCTCACCCCTGGGCTTTTGGCCCAGAACACCCACCTGACGTTTAGAAATCTCTTCCTCTGCAAAGCCTTTGCTGACGTCCCCGGGTGGGCTCTGGCCGGCTCCTCCGAGCCCCACAGCGGGTCACGGGCTCCCGCGCCCCACCCCTCCCCTCGGAAGGCCGCACGGCACAGTGTTGAGCAGCGTCGCCTGGGGGTCCTGCTCCTGTCACTGGGAAGTTGTGTGACCCTGGTGAGTTCCGGGCCTCAGTTTCTCACCTCTCACACGGGACTCACTAGTGTCTCTCACGGCGCTGTCAGGAGGCTCGGGTGAGGTGACACACGTAGTGCGCGTACGGCTGCGGCCGGTGCCTACTTTGGACGTGGCTCTATTACTACTACGACTGTGACTATATTTTTACTAACATACGTCGCTTCCTGTGTGCTCTAAACTGAGTGAGGTCAGGGCTCCCGTCCCCCATCTTCTTTCATACCCATCAGAGCGCGACACATACGTTCTCCAGGTGTTCGTCCCGTGTGCACCGTGTGCAGTGGGTGTGGGAGAGAGGGGGCGTGGGGGGAGGGCTCTGGGGACAACGACATTCGGGGACCTCCTGTGGAGCCTCCTCCTGGGCCGGGGTGCACCCAGTGCGTGGAAGCCCGCTGGGACCGCGGGGCGCGGCGCAGCAGCTTGGAGGACGAGAGTGCAGGGGTGCGGCCAGCAGAGGAGCGGAGCGGTGTCCCCGGGCAGTGCTGTCCAGGCGCACAGGATGTGAGCCACGCAGGTTGTATAAAATCTACATGTGAAAAAAGCAAAAAAAAAAAAAAGGGACAGTGAAATTGATTTTAATATATTGTATTTACTGTAATATTTCAAAAATAATTTTCGAGCATGTAATAGTTGGCTATCCTTTCAACAAAGAGTATTTAATGTAAAACTATTAATGAGATGGAGGCAGTTTCCTTTTGTTGCTGTATTTATACTTCTGGCGCTTGTCACTTCAGACCTGACACGTTCCAAGTGCTTGGTAGCTATGTGGCACGTCAGTGGGGGAGGAATGGGTCTGGGAAAGAGGCGGCGGCAGCGTGCCTGGGGCCGGGGGGGAGGCTGAGGACGGAGAGCACCCCACGTTTCCTCCTTGGGTGCGTGAGTGGTGGCCTCAACAGTTAGGTAGAAGAATTCAGGAGAAAGAACACAAACTTTTTTGTTTGTTTTCAAGAATAGAGGGGCAGGAAGTGAAGACGGTGAGTTGGGCCTTGGAGTCGGAGGGTTAGTTAGGACCTCGGGCTTCGTGGGTAGGGAGCCGTGTGAGCTTGCGGTGCGCTGGGTGGAAACGAAGCTCTGCGTACCCAGCAGAGTTACGGCCCCCTGGGCCAAGCACCCACTCAGGCATCCTCTCTGGCTCAAGGGCTCTCTTCCTGGGCTTCAGGGGAAGACAGATAATAACCCCTCCCCCCAGGAGATGGGTTGTGGTCAGAGCAAAAACGAGAAGCATACGTGTGACTAAATTTGCAAACATGTTTTAACCTTCCATCTAAAATGGCTGAAGGGTTTCACAGTTCATAAGCCATCAGAGTTTTAAAGTTTATTTTAAAATGTACGTTCACTAAAGTCATAAGCCATTTTTGATAAAAATACATGATCGGTGTACTTTCAGCAATCACTAGAAAGTGTACAGCTTTCGTTTTCAGAGGGCAGATGCTGAGCACTTTCTCTAGGTGTCCTTCCAGGGCGCTGCTGCTGGGAATGTGATGAGTGATCTCCGCTCAGAGTCCAGAGGCAGCATTTGTTGCTCGTTGAGTCATATTTAGGAAATTCGGAGGTGAGGTGATCGCTCCATCCGTCCATCCATCCGTCCGTCCATCCGTCCATCCATCCATCCATCCATCCATTCATCAGGAACATTGTGCATTTACAAGGTGCCAGTCACTCTGTGAGGTTGAGGAAGTATAAAAATAAGCCACTCTCCCCTTTAAAAAGCCCCGTGTATACAGTGATGTAACTGTGATGAAAAGAGAGAAATGCAGACGTGTATGGGAGTAGGTAATTGTTTGTTGGGCCAAGAGGAGAAGTGATGTTTGAGTTGGGGAAAAGAGTGATGGACAAGTTAGTGCAGACACAACACACGTCCTGTTGAAAGATGGCGAACGTGCCCACCTCGCCTTGGAGCAGCCGACCCAGTGTGTGCTTACTTGTGCGCGCACTTGTCAGGCCCGCAGCAGCCGAAGGCACTCTTCCCGTCCCTCAGGGGTACAAGGTCCAAAGGTGGAGGGCACGCCTGCGATCGGGACGGAAGGGAGGGTGTGATGTCTCCGCTACACCTGAGTGAGGCTCCGAAAGACTTTGGCATTCAGTCAGTAAATACTAAGCCTATGTTTATTTCAGTCCCTGCTTCGGGAGTTAGGAACACACACACACACACACACACACACACACACACACACACACGTATGCATATACATGTACTATATTCGTAGAAACGGGCATAGCATGTTGCTTTCCTTCAGGGGCTCACGGAAGGAGCAGAGGGCTAGAAGGATCTAATAATAAGCAGTCGAGCAGTGTGGTAAATGGTACCCTTAAGTGGAAGAGAATTTGACTCCACCTGGGGAGATCAGGGAAGACGCTACGTCCAGTTGTAGTTCAAAGACTGAGTAGGATTTACCTGGGAAGAGAGAGGTAGGAGCGAGCATTCCGGGCAGGCGGAGTGACATGTCCGCAGGCGCTAAGCCGGGAAAGCCTGAAGTGCCGTTTGTCAGCACGTGGTGGAGGCTGGACGTGGACTCGGCGGGCACAGCGCGGGCCCTGACCAGCGACACTGAGAGTCTCAGCTCCAAATGTGCTTGATGGGGATCGTTGACAAATCGTACAAAGCAAAGCAGCAGGGGGGTTTAGAAGGATCTCCCCGCCACAGAGGCCACTGGGGAGGCCAGCCCGGGAGGAAGAAGCCGGAGGAAGACCTCTGGAGCTGGCCTGGCCTGGAGCAGTGTGGACGGGGCGGCGAGGTGAGGAAGGAGCGTGGCTGCGTGGCTGGGAGGCGTACCGGCGGCGACCAAGGGAGGAAGGCAAGTTTTTAGCGGAGGAAAGTGATTGTGATCTTTGGCCTGCTAATGTCAAGGTGCCCAAGGGGGTATCCAGTGTCGGGTGGAAGCATCTGCTTCTGCTGCGAATGAGGGAGGGACGGGCGAAGACGAGGTAGAAGAGAGAATAACGTTGTGGTAGCAAAGAGGTTTTCCCCTCCAACCTGGATTTTTGAAAACTTTTAAACCTACAGAAGAGTTGAAGGAATAATGCAATGAGCACCTGTATGTCCTTCACCTAAACCCAGCAAGTATTAGCACTGTCTCCTATTTCCTTTAATCTGTTACTGCCTGAGCCTCCTTGAAGGAAGCCAAGGGAGATAGCCGTGGAGATGTTTGGGTAAAGAGCTCTGAGGGCAGAGGCAGCCTGTGCAAAGGCCCTGAGGTAGGAGGGCCTTTATTCTCTGTCGTTTGTAAACAAGGAATCTCCGTGGTTGGGGTGGGAGAGCACAGAGGAGGGTAGTGGGAGGTGGGTTAGGGAAGGGGCAGGAGCCCCTTGTGTAGGGCCTTGTGGGCTGTGGTGAGGACTCTAGATTTTACTGTGAATGAAGCGAGCAGATATTGGAGGACTTGTTATTGTTTTTATTTATTTTGAGAGAGACAGAGAGAGTGTGCACCTACAAGTGGGGGAGGGGCAGAGCGAGACGGAGAGAGAGAATCCCAAGCAGGCTCCTAGCTGTGAGCACAGAGCCCAGCACAGGGCTTGATCCCATGACCGTGAGATCATGAGCTGAGCTGCAGTCAGGAGCTGGATGCATAACACTGAGCCACCTGGGTTTTGAGTAGAGGTGTGAGGTGGTTTGATTTAAATTTCTAAAGATCAGTCAGCAGATGGGGGCAGAGGGCAAAGCAAGGATTGGATCTGCCGCAGGAGCCCGGGTGGGGGTCACAGTCCCTGGGCGAGGTGGGGGGAGGTTGTCGAAGGGCGTTTTCAGTGTGTGTGGAAGGTGCGGCCAGCAGGACTTCACAGACGGGACTGAGGGAGGCCAGGCGAGGAGCCAGGGGCACCCCGTGTTTTGGGCTGCGTCTGCCGCCACAGCGATCCTGTGTGCAGCTGGGGTTTGGTGGAGACAGTTCAGAATGACTTGCACCGGAGGCACCTGTTGGGGCCTCCAAGTGGACGTGTCAGGTAGACACTTGGATAGAGCAGTGTGGTGTTCAGGGGGTGGTCTGGGTTCCAGAAGGAACTGCGGGTCTCCTTCGTCTGTAGGTCGTGTTTAGGGCGATGGTGCCTGAAGAGAGAGGAGGCGTGGACAGAGCTGAGAGCCCAGCATGAAGGCTGGGGGCGTCTCGGCGGTCACAGGTTGAGAAGTTGATGAGAAACCAGTAAAGAAAGAGCCCGTAAGGAAGGAGGGGAGACGCCGTGCTGGAGGTGGAGGTCGCGTGGAGAAGCCCGGGCTCCGCGGTCAGGTCGGGTGCAGTGACAGGCCCAGGAGCCCCGGAGGCCCCCTGACGAGACGTTGGCGTGGTCAGACAGGACGGAGCCGGGTGAGCGGAGGGGGCGGAGGACGGCAGACCGTGTTCCCGCTCCAAGAGGGAGCAGGCAAGGTGGCGGGAGCTGGAGGGAGACGTGGGCTCAAGAAGGGCTTGGTAAATATTTTGAGACGCTGACTGTAGGTGGAGGGAAGTGTGTAAAGGCAGGAGGCTAACTCAAAAGTAGGTTGGCAGATAAACGTGCAGGAAACGGCTACCTCGTTCTGCGTGGCCGACTTCTTTTGGGAGCGGGGCCAGGCTTACTGGAAACCACTAGAGTGTGGCTGCAGGGCGCCATGTGTCTGGGGAGGGGCCGGCACGGAGTTGCCTGCCCGGGTCCTGGCGGCGTGCAGGGCTCACGGCACCGGCAGCGTGTCTGTCCCCCGCAGCGGGCGCCCTCAGCTGTGCCCCAAGGCGTCCGGGTCCCCGCCCGGCGTGTGTCCTTCCTTCCCTGGACTCGGCACTAAGCGCCAGCACACCTTGCCGGGTGGGACATGTCGCTCCCGAACGTGATTTCTCGTGGTCTTGGGGCTCCTGCTCGTGACTTCTGGGTTTTGTTCTTTCTGCCTTTCCTTTGTTCTTCCCTTTTCCCTGTCACCTCTGCAGGGGTGTTTGGTTCGGATCGACAGCTCCAGAGGCGCACATGCCGGGGTGCAGTTCATATGCCTCAGCACGACCGTTTGTGCACCCCGAGCTGTCCGATGAGCATGACTTTACGACACGTGGTGTCGAGCAGAGGCTAAGTTTACTGCGGGCAAGCCCAGTAGGTGTTCTGTGTCGAGGAAGTGAGGTTATGTAGGATTGGAATACTGTTCTCAGTTTCCTCTTTTTTTTTTTTTTAATGGGAAAAGCAAGTTGTCTATTAGCATTTTGTTACAGCAATTCTGCTGTATCTTATTTAATTTTGTGCTTTCTGGCATAGCTTTTCAAATCAGTTTTAGTTTCTGTGCCTATCCGAGAAACTTTCTTTTTTTTTTTTAAATATTTTTATTTATTTCTAGGAGAGAGAGAGAGAGAGAGAGAGAGACAGCGTGAGCGGGGAAGGGTCAGAGAGAGAGGGAGACACAGACTCTGAAATAGGCTCCAGGCTCTGAGCCAGCAGTCAGCACAGAGCCCGAGGTGGGGCTCGAACCCACGAACCGCGAGATCATGACCTAGGCGAAAGTCGGACGCTTAACCGACTAAGCCACCCAGGCGCCCCGTATCCGAGAAACTTTCTTAATATTCCCATCTGAAATTGCCTTCATGTCCCCAGTCCACCTTTACAAATACTCACTTCTTCTTAGACGACTGGAGCAGTTACCATTCGAGCAGGGCTCAAGTCTGATTTTAACAGCAGAGACCCGAGTCTGTGGAGTTAGAAGGGATTTTATAGATCGGCTCACCCACCTTCCTCATCTTGCAGATTTTGAGATGATTGGCTTGCCACTGGATTGTTAAAGCCCCACAGAGTAAATGGTCAAAACCCAGCCCTGATAGTGTTCCCGTCCATCCTGCTGGTCTTCCTTCTGACAACTTGTCTGAAAAGAGCTGCCAGCACATAAAGGAATATGCGCGAGTCAGCGTCTGGCACCCTTCAGCCAATGCTGGGGTGCTCAGTGAGGCTGCGGGCCCACGTACCCCTGAGGACCGCGGCCATCCGAGCCAAGGCCACTCGGGCCGCCCTGCCGTCCTGTTAGCTGGCTCGTTCCCAGTTGGAGGTAAATCCATTCTGCATGTTGTTTCCTGTTTGCCAGCGGTCCCTGGAGACGGTGATGGTAACAGACACAAAAGCTTGTGAGATCGTCCCCAAGACAGGTTCTGATTCCGTTTCTGAATTTGCTCTGATAGAAGCTGGAGAGAACATCTTTAGGTTCTTGAATTGGAGAAGTGGTTGGTGTCGGGCCAGACATTAGAGGAATACTACGTTTTGCAGCTCAGGGCTTGTTATCCTCACACTTTGAGAAGCAGTGTTAAATTATCACGAAAAATCCCCACCCTCTTGTTGGCTGGTGTTCTTTATTGCCGAAACACACCATCTTACTGCGAACAATTATTTGTTCGCTCTAAATGGTGCCTTAAAAGAGACTATCATAGTGTAAATACTTAGATTTTAGGCACAAATGATGATTTTGTCAGAAGTCATCTCCGGTTCCACATTTTCAAACCAGATGGATTGTTTCAGCATAAATAAGTTAAAATAGAAACAAATTACTTACATACAAGTTGTTATACAGTAGCATCTTTGTAGCATTTTCAGATTGTTCAAATACTTTCAAATAGATACAAGTATCTAAGGCCTGTAAAGAAGGTTGCGCAGTGGATGTTGACATGAAGGCCCCGGGTAAATCACACAGCAGTTTGAAACTGAAACAGCTTAGTTCAGAGGGGACTGCTGTTTTATAACCATATTTAAAAATCTGTTCCTCTTTTACTCCCTCAAACTGAGTTCAGGGATATAATGGATCCCATTATAGGTAAAAGGTCTGTGACTCAGCCATCGAGCTACTCAAACTCTTGGCTGTTTTAATTGCCACCATTAAAGCTTTAGTACTTTTATCTCATAAAAATAGATATCATTGATGTAAAATGTGTGCCTGTTGAAGATACATTTGTACCTCTGCCCTGATGGTTAGCTAATCATCCATTTGTGTTTGAAGTTAGTTAGGTTTTTATGCAGAAGGGAACTTGACATAGATCACTGACTTGTTCAGATTCAGGCGTTTAACTAAGAAAAAGAAATCCATGTGGTGATAAGGATAACATCTGGATAGGATATTTTCGCAAAAGAAACTTACTTTGTTTTGGCGTGTATTTTAACTACATTTAATTGACGGGAGGATGGTGGGCTTTTACCAAGCGTAGTCTTGAACCCAAGAGAAGAATGTTTCTCCAATTCAAATGCTGTGACTTCAACTCAAGGGAACTCTGGGAGTCACTCTTTTTGTGACATGTCTGTGTAAATTCAACTGTGGTAGTTGGCAGTACTTCTCTGCCCATCTTCTGCAAAGGGGAAGATATCAAGGTGCGAAGGAAACTCAGGAACACCACAGGAGCTAAAGGTGAATGTGTGAAAAGCTACTTTGTTCCGGGCTTTTCCGCCCAGTGCGCTACCACGTCACAGTCATTCGTTATTCATACTGCTGGGCATGAACGAGGTACAGCGTCCTCATCTGAAATGAATACAGCTCCAGAAAGTTTAAGTTCCTAATCACTGTGCGCACGGTCATTCCTCCATAGCATGAATAGAACAGCAAACTGGTGGGGCAGTTCGTCCTTTCCTGCTCTGCAGTTGTAATTGTGGAATTATAACCAGCTAAGGGGGGAAAAATCTGACTTTATAAAAGAGACTCAAATCAGAAACAGTTCTAAAACTAAAACCTACCCCCACGAAGCGTTTGTGAGCTAATATACATAACCAGGCTTCTATTCTTGCCCAGCTGTGTAGATTCAATTATAATAATTTTCTCAGTTGCATAACATTGCTGTTTGTTTATTACTGCGTTATTAGTCAGTGAATGAACCTCCCTCTTTTTGACCCCTCAGCAGTGTTTATAAAATACTTAATTGCTTTGGTGTCTTCTGTTTCATGTGTAATTCCAGCTGGAACGAGTCATGGGGACACCATCCCCTTTAAGTGTTAAACAGACTGTTTCTAACGTGCAGAGAAGTTTCTCTGAAAATAACCATCAGGAGCCTTTCATATTGTTTAGAGTGCAGTTTCTTGTATTTTTTACTTGAAAGCTGAGCGATTTCCTCGTACAGACCCTCTCCCTGCGGTCACGCCGGAGGCCGTTGGCTGTGCAGCGGCTCCGGGCTCCAGCCTGCCTCGGGCAGCCGCGCCCAGCTGTCCCTGCCCCACGGCTCCCTCCTTGCCGGAGAGACTTTAACAGGTGTTAGGAGCAGGTGTGGCTGAGATGTGGGTCGTCCAGAGAGGTGGCCTGGGTTGAACCCTGGCTCTTCTTACAGCCAACTTTTTGTGACCTTGGGCAAACTGATTAAAATCTCTTCATGTGCCTTAGTTTTCCCATTTGTAAAATGGGGGTGACTTCCCAAGGTTGTCGTGAGCCTGGAACGGTGCTCGGCACAAAAATTCTCAGAGTTCCCATCAGCAGCGTCAGCCTCCCGAAGGCGTAAAGAAATATGTGTGTGCTGTGTTTATATGCAAGGAGAAATGTCTAGTGTGGGAAAGGGGGCATTAGGTGTTAACCGCTGTGGAACAAATCATCACACATTTCCTGGGTGAAACAATACTGCTTCCTTATCTCCTCGTTTCTGTGCGTCGGGGTTTGAGCACGGCTTCGCTGGGTCCAGTAGCCAGAGTCTCACAAGGCTGCGGTCAGGGGCAAGGCCTGCGTTCTCATCTGGAGGCTGAGCCGGGGAAGAATCGGCTTCCAAGTCCATGCTGCTTGTTGACAGAGTTCACTTCCCGTGGCTGTCTGGCCAGGGGCTTCAGCTTCTGCCACCCGTCACCCAGGCCCCTCCACCCTTTGAGGCTGCCTGCAGCTTCTGACCACGGTGGGTTCCCCGCTGCGGTCACCTCGCTCTGGTCCTTGCTTCCTCGGCACCAGCAACGGAGACTCTCTGACCCTCAGGAAGAGCCCACACCCTCGTTACAAACCTCCCTGAATGAAGCCGTGCGTACCCAGGGAAATCTGCCCCTTGAGCAGCTTAAAACCAACTGATTTGGTACCTTAGTCGCACCTACAGGGTCTTGTTCTCTTTGCCCTGTCCTGTCGCGTGGCAGACACAGGTCCCCAGGGGCCAGGAAGCGGAGCTCACAGGGCCCTCTTGGAATTCCGCCTCCTGTAAGAAGTGAATGAGTTTTTACGGGACTAAAGTAGTTCATCATTAAGCATTTATTGCCAACTAAATTTGCTAGACTCACAGTCGCTGAGTTCTAGAGAACTTGCCTGCTTCAAGTGTATAAATTAGCTTTATCACCGAGCTCTTTACAAATCGATTTTTTTTCTTTAAATTGTTCTGTTCCCCTTTCTACACAGACACTTGAGATTGTCCAGTGTTGGATAAATACACATCTTCCTTTCAGTCTGTTGCAGTTTGACTTTTTAAATTCATAGGAATAGCATAGGTAGTTGCATTTAATAGTAACATCTCTAGAGTTGTAGAAAGGTAAATGCAAACTCAGTATAAATTGCTTTTTCAGAGCCAAAGTGTGTGTGTGTCACCTTTCCAGTCTAAGGATCAAACTTGATATTGGCCATACCAGCGGTAGCTAAATACAGCGTGAAGTGTACGGTAAAAAGTGATCAAAGTGAACTTAACGGTTTTTATTTATTTTTAAAAACACGTTTATTTTGAGAGAGCATGTGCACACATGCTTGTATATGAGCAGGGGAGAGGGAGGGAGGGGGAGAGAGAGAGAGAGAGAGAGAGGGAGAGGGAATTCCAAGCAAGTTCCTTGCTGTTAGGGCAGAGCCCGACATGGGACTTCATCCCACGAGCTGCGAGATCATGACCTGAGCCGAAATCAGGAGGCAGACACTTAACCCAGGCGCCCTGAACTTAAATAGTTTTAGTATTAGTGTGATGAAATTTGGTCTCCATCCTTAAGTGTCTCTGAATAGGATATGTTTCTGCAAAACAGTGGACCACCTGGAAGCGGTGTCTTGTGTTTTGTGGAGTTCGGTCCCCGTGAGCCGGCTCGCTTCAGGGCACGGGGGCCGCTGCCATATTCAAGCTCCTAGACACCTGTCTCTGAGGATAGTGTGGACCTAAGAGCTGACTGGAAACAAAACCAGTGCGCGTGAACTGGGAAATCTGTTCTGCGGGTTCTCGTTCGTTGTCATTTGTGGAGTTGAGCCTATGAAAGGAGGACAGAATGAGGGAAGGGAGAGACCGAAGGATGGACTTTGCTGAGGCCCCTGAGCATATTCGTAATCATTTCTGCTTCTAGAAAGTAGTGTAGTGTCTGCCAAAAGATAGCACTTGATGATTTACCACTGTAAGGAACTAAGCAAGGAATTCAGAACGAGAAGCTGAAAATGTGACCGTGTTTGAGAGTCCTTAATGGGTTCTGCTTTTTGTACATCAGGCGCACCAAGGTGCCCACACTGTAGACCCTGTCTTTTCTTGGGGGTTTGCACTGGGGGAGAATGGACGTAGTCTGTGCGGATAGGCTGGCCTGCTTCCCAGAGGGGGCCACCCCTTCTGCTTGTGGCCCAGGAGACCCACGATGTGAGTGTGAGTGTGCGGGGCTTTGGATTATGTTACGTTTGTGGTGGCTTCCGTCTCCAGTGCCCGGGGCAGCTCTCTTCTCTAGCACGAGCACTTCAGGGCTGGGAGAGTCTCATGACCAGGAATGCGGTCTGATTACCTGTATATGCTTTTGGGAAAGTGAACACATGTAAAAACATATTTCAAGTCTTGTATAAACAATTAAGCTAATTTTTCCAGGCATTTATGAAGCGGTGGTGGTACATCAAAAGTATGTGCAATTTACATCAGTTCAACTCTGTGCCCTAGGGGTGCACGTGTGTGTGTGTGTGTGTGTGTGTGTAAACATGTTATTTCAAATACATCGTCCTTAGATGCAAGTCTACTATTTCATCTGGTGCTTTTCCTAAGAAGTAGAATGCTCTGTTACCAAACGGGGCAAAGAACTATGTTAGGTTCCATGAAATAGTGTAGATTGAATTTTACTGTTTCAATTAATTAGCCTATTTTATTTTATTTTATTTTATTTTATTTTTTTTTTTTTAATGTTTTATTTATTTCTATGTCTTTATTTTATTTTGAGAGACAGAGACAGGGATGAATGGCTATTTTAAATTTTTATTTATTTTTATTTATTTTATGTCTTTATTTTATTTTGAGAGACAGAGACAGGGATGAATGGGGAAGGGGCAGAGAGAGAGGGAGACAGAGTCTGAGGCCGGCTCCAGGCTCTGAGCTGTCAGCACAGAGCTTGACGCAGGGCTCGAACCCACGGACTGTGAGACATGACCTGAGCCGAAGTCAGACATTTAACCGACTGAGCCACCCAGGTGCCCTGATTAATCTGTTTTTTAAAGTTTATTTGTCTTGAGAAAGGGAGAGAGCACAAGTAGGGGAGAGGCGGAGAGAGAGAATCTCAGGCAGGCTCCATGCTGTCAGCGTCGAGCCTGATGTGGGGCTCGAATTCATGAACTCTGAGATCATGACCTGAGCCAAAACCAAAAGTCAGTTGCTTAACCAACTGAGCCACCCAAGGGGCCCATAGAGTAGACTGAATTTTTAAGAATCATGTCAGCCATTCTTTTTAAGTGTTTTTGGGGAGAGTTTTCAGGGCAAGGCAGAGAGTGGGCTTATTTTCTTCCGGTTCTGGAAGACTGCTCACTCCCTGGGACAAAGCAGATTGAATTGAACTGAATTGAACTTCTACCAGACACGGTGGTTCTGATATTCAGATGGGCTAAGGTTTGTTAGCAGCGGCGTAAATGTCAGTTCTCATCCGCAGTTTTCTCTTCAGGAGAAAACTTAGTGACTCTTCGCAGCTTTAGTTTAGAATTAAACTAGAGTTCTCCCCTAATCCTTTGAAGGCGATAGTCCCAAACCGATATCAAATTAAAAGCCATTTTAACCTGTAGATTATGGTCAGGGTCTTAAAAGTAAGGCCTTCCTGGTTTTGGAGGAAGACAGCAAGCTGCTTCCTGGGCTCCCTCACCTGGGCTCCGGGCGTGCCTGGCCACATCCACACCGGCTTGTAGCCACATCGGGGTTAGACTTTTAAGGTTTGCCTTTTCCTAGCTGTGTGACTTTGGGTAAGTCCATCTGAAAGCCTCAGTTTCTGTATCTATCACAGAGCAGCGGTGTCACCCACCTGGGCAACCTCACGGGGTCACGTGTAGGCACCGAAGAAGAGGGGTGCAAAGTGCACACGGAGTGTATGTGGAACGTGGCTTACGGACTTGCAGGACGGTGTCCCAGGATGCTTCAGGGCTGCCCGGCCCTGGTCCGCGCCCCCCACCCCCCCAGCTGCAAGGCCGTCCCTGACCCATCCCGGGTGGGGGCGGGTGCCCGGCGCGGGTCCCTTCCCCCAGCACCTCTGCAGGTAGCTCCCGCCCAGTGTGGCCGCGTGCGGCACGGAGACCCAGCAGGGAGGGGCAGCGGTGGGGTGGCGGAGAGTGAGGTGCTGGGCGCTCGCCCCGTCCCCCCGGGGCGTCTGCTGCGCTGAGGATTCCTCAGACGCGTGGAAAGGGTTTGGCGCCCGGGGGTGTGACTGCAGTGTCATTCTCGTTCGAGCGACTGTGGCAGCGCCCCCACGGAGAGCCGCGCGTATTAAGGATGCTGTCCGGCCGCACCTTGTGTGCTTTACTCTCCAGTGCACGGAAGGCGTGCAGCATTCCGTCTCCGATGTAAACCATTTAATGTGAAATATAACAGGATCGCTTGGTTCGTTAGTTTCATTTTTCTGGATTCTACTTAAAGTCAAAATGTGTTTATAATGTAGGTGCCATTAGAGTAGCGGATGTTAATTTGTAGCTATTTAAGATTTGGTTTGTATGGCAAATCTAGTCTAAGGACAGATTAAAAACACAAGCAGAAAACCAAAGGTCTGAAGATGTCTTCAGATGACTTTTAAATGAGATATTTTGGCAGTAATTAAAAACAATTTTTTCAGTTTTAAAATTTAATGGTTCTGAGGTACTTACAAGGATAATTTCTTGCATTATGATATTTCAGCATTCATAATATTTAGCTTGGCAATTATCTTGAGTGTAATATAATAAAAATTATATAAGCCACCCTTATAGGATTATGCCACTGTTCCTATTTTATTCCTACCAGTGACTTAAATTGAGCATAAAAAGCCCTGCCATTTCAGTGAGCTGCTTGAGCACATTTTATAAAAAGTTAGATTTGTTGATAGTCACGTGCTATGTTGTAAAACATTGGTAACCTTGAGACAGACAGACAGACACATACTTTTCCCCCACCTCAGAGGAGCAGGTGAATTTGCCCTGCTTTAGCTAAATCAGTATAATCGGAAGTATAGTTTGAAGAATATTTTTATTCAAGTTATTCTTAGAAAAAAGGGACGCAATCAATGATTAAATACCTTTAGGACACACTGTGTGTTATCCCCCACTCAAATATAGGAAGGGCTTGGAGGGTTTCGTAGTAAAGAAAACTATCTGTTTGGTTAGCTCAGAATTCTCTCAACTTACGTGATCTGAGTCATCTTTTCACGTAACACGTTTTAATGTCCACAAATTTAAAGAATGTGGTTCTATACGTTTTGCTTTCTTAATTCCTGTGACTGGCAAGCTTGATAATTTATTCGTGTGTGCTTGCTCATAAATGTACTCATTCAGTAAATAATAGTTCCTGGAAATTAAGAATGAGCTTATAAAAGGCTTGAACTCGAAGCCCTGACTCAAATGCCAAGTTTAGCCAAGCAGAAAATAGTCCAACCCCTGATCATCTTAAGAATATTTTTATACTTATTGCATGTTAAATAGTCAGAGTTGAAAAGTGTATCAGTTGACCATTCAAACTAATTACCCGTCTTGGATCTGCTCCTCCGTAATCAGGGCTTCAAAAGCTTGCTTGTCATATACTTCTGTGCTTTCAGTCACCCGATCTCAGGCACGACTCAGTGTTCAGGCTGGGTCCACGGAGAAGGTGACCTCTGGCCGGCACCTGGGTGACTTTTTTCAGGAAGCCTCCTTAGTGTCAGCCTGGTACTGTGGCTGGCTTGTTGACTGCTCTAGCCCCACATATTTGTTGAGTGAATGAATGAATTGGGCACCAGATACTGAGCGCATCTTCTTGCTCTCAATGTCACGGACAGAAAAGGCTGTTACAGTCTCAACAGGGCATACGGAGCCTTCGCCAAATGCGCTTTTGAACGCCGTGCACTCTGGGCTGAAGGTTGGGCTCCGGTGTCCGTCCTGGGATTCCTTTCTGAAAGTGTGTCAAGGGATCAGAAACCTAGAGGCTACTGGGAAAATACAAGTGAAGAGCATCAGGATAAAGGTGTGTTTTCAAAGCCAGTAATAAAAAGGGAGCGATTAGTGAGTACCTTATACTTGAATGTTTACAAATCATTTAAATCATAGGTTAGCGTGTTCTAAGCCCGTATTTGTTGTTCCTTCGGTTTGAACTGGCCACTCGTCCCCCAGAACACCGGTGGCCCTGCAGCCCGGCACCCCTTCAGCTCAAGGTGTGGGGACGGGACGCGTCCCAGAAGCACCATGTCACTCTCGCCCAGCTGCTAGCTTTTCTCTCTCATGAATCGTATTTTGATTTGCGGCTTGTTTGTATCACTCAGTAAGTAAAATGTTGGTCCGTAGGTGCCCTACACTGCAGGGTGTTGGGAGTTCGCAGAGATCCTAGGTGTTGGAAACACTGCACAGCGCTGATACCACGTTGCTTACTCCCGTTACTACTGCTAACAGGTTGAGGCTTTACGGAATATAATTAAGGCAAACCATGAGTAAATATGATAGCTTTTTAAGCCACAGGAAGCTGATGAATATTGGATGAAAGGCACACTTGAGATAGATGAAGAGTGTTTTCTCTATACACTTTTTCCTTTTCTTGTGAAAGCTCCTGAGTGGTTTGGGGCCTGATCGCTTAAAGGTCAGAGAGGGATTGGCCTAACCCCCTTCGTCACAGCTCTCCTTTGGTCAACTTTGCATCCTGACTATTCTGGTGACTTGGTGTGTTTGTCTCATGTACACATTTGGAACAATGGAGTGAAGGATAAAAGTTTATGGTAATTTTATGGTAAACTTACGGTAATTTTTCGACAACACACGCACACACCTTGGTTCACTTATTTATTTGCAGTTTAAATATTAGTTACTTGTTTCAGTTCCAAAAGTCTACGGCACACTCCTTTTATATCTCATATTCCAACAGGCAGATAGAATTCTGATAGAAAGTGTGTCAAGTGAAAGTCCTGTAGGGTTTATTTAAAAATGCCTTTGGTAGCTAACGTTCTCCACGTTTGGTCTAATAAATGGGAGGTTTTAGCAGTGCCCTATATGGTAATATCAGATGTTAATGGCATTGATTACCTGTCAGGCAGTGGGAATTGATGGGAAAATGTCCGCTGTAAAATTAAATAGCATTAGAGAAGACTGTACCATGCGGGGGTGGGGGGGGGCATGGCTGGGCCTGGGAGACTTTTGTCAGGGTATTACTGTGAGCTCCAGGTTTTTCCCCCACATGATTAAGGCAGGCCATCTGTTCTTTGTTAAATGTTTACAAAAACAGCTTTTCTCTAAAAGATTTAAGGAGATGTGGGTCTGGTAAACACTATAATATTTCTGAGCACCTTTTTCACCCTATTTCATATAGTACCACAACATAATTCTGCTGCATATCAAATAGGATTAATCCCTGTTTTGTATTTAATCTTTATATATATTTTTTCCTTATGGAAGATTAAAAATTTTGAGGGATACTAATTTATGGCTTCATTTGTTACCAAAAGGAGCATCTAAAATTGTTTGTATGCTAATGTGTGTAGATAAATTTTCAGTCTTTTTGTATTAGACGTTATACGCGTTTTCTAGTTCATAGATGTGTGCCAGGTACACAGTTCATTCTCATTACAAGCTGGCACCTCGTTACCGGGGTTAATGCCATGAAGATTAAAGCAAGGTATGCATACCTGGGATTAATTCACTGTCCTAAGCCTCAAGCGTTGTTTACTGGTAGACTTTTCTCTCTGCTTCCCTTTCCGGGAAACACTTTTTCTCCCATTTCCTGAAAAATAGTTTATCCCAAATAAGTTTGATCTCTAAGTCCCGTGCTGGTGTGTTTGTGTGTGTGTGTGTGGGTGGGGGGGGCGATATGGCCTTTTCCTTTTTATTTATGTTAGGAAATAATATGTAACAGTTAAACTCAACTTCAGCAACTGCACTAATCACGCAGTTAAATCAGATCCTGTTAATTCTTGGGTACTGGGGCCTTGGACAGCACCTTGGCTGACGTTTATTGAGAGCGGGTGAGGGAGGAGCGCAGAGAGAGGGAGGGAGGCTGTTTTCAGCCCTTGGTTAGTGGCGCTGTTGCTGGGGGAGCCCACTCACGCGGCCGCACCGGGCACCCGGGCGCTCTTCCTCGACTCCTGCCCCTGCGGCTTTCTCTTTCCTCCAGCCGTTCTCTCTCAGGTTCAGCCTCTTCCAGCTGTGACCAAGGGCCGTACATAGTTCAAGATTTTCTAATACCACTGGATTTCAAAAGCGACTTTGGAAACCATGTAACCCCAACCCTTCATTTTGCAAATGAGGAAAACAAACCCTCAATGAGAAAAACGATTCCTGCTGCTGACAAAGCACGTGGGAGGGCCTGCGCTGGGGTCTGCGTCTGCGCCCGCATAATCCTGGGCTCCGTCTCTTACGCTCGTGCAGATAGAGAATCGAATGGGGGCTCCCTTAGGAACCATCGCAGGGGGCCCGGGGAATAGTATGACCTCTTTCTTCTCAGGTAGTGATGTCTTAAACATTGGGGGCCAGTGTGATGGCGGGGGTGGGGGGGAGGTGTCACCGAAAACTTTGGAAATCAAATGAAACCTGAGGGGCCTTTCCCGGAAGGATGCCCATATGTAGGGTTCCAGGAGAAGCACAGAGACCGAAGAAACCTGGTTTAGAAAATCTAGACTCCAATCACAGCTCTCTCCTGCTGTGTGGCCTTGTGATCGCATAACCTCCTCCAACTTTGCTTCCTTCCTTTTTGAAAGACAGGAGCATCTTATCACATGTTTGCCCTGGGAGTCAGGTGAACTGACTCCTGAAAGCACCTAGCTCCACAGGGCATAAAATAGAGGCTCATTAAATGTTAGTCGAACCGGAATCTAACTTACAGGACTTGGCGGAAGGCAAGCCGTGACTTCTGGGTTACTCCCTAGTCCTCTGCAGACCTCGACCTGGGCTCTCGTGCCCTCTCCCTTTCTGGCCGTGCCGTGACCGGGGTGGGGGTGGGGGTGCTGTAAGTCCTCGGGCGCGCTGCTGCATCCTAGGGTGTCCGCGTCCATCCCTAGCTCCTAATCAGGGCTGGTGTGGGGACTACATGATGTCAGGGGTGTAAAGAGCTTAACCCGTGCCTGGCACATAGTAAGATTGTTCAGAAAACACTGGCAGCCATTAGTGTTGCTGTTTCTATTATACTTGCTATTGAGTGTCTGGAGAAGCAGGTGAAAAAGGCAAAAAACTGAGTGGCATTTGCAGATACATTATTAAGTCATTTTGTTGAAAGGTAAAGGGTCATTAGATGTCACTATTTACCGTGGAGATGATACCCCTGTCCTGGTTCGGAGCAGACTCTGATCTCAGCTGACCGCTGAGCATCCCGTATGAATTGTTACTGTTCTCTACAGCATTGAAGCCGTCACTGGGTATGTGCCCTCGGAGAGTCCAGAGTCTCCCGCGGGGCATACCGGCTTGACTGTTGGGTTTTCTGTTCCTCAGTAAAATTGGAAAATGTAAAGCTTTACATTTACATGTAACTGAAGAAAAACACCCTCTGCATTTCATATAAGTACAAGAAATTCAACAAATCCGAGGTCATTAAGTTTGGGTGTGTGCTTTTAATTTGGTATTTTAATGGGATTTAAATCAGGAATGACCTGTGCTGTTGTATGATTGATGTGTGATAACCTTGATTTCAAGGTTTTAGTACCTGAATGTTTCAGTGCTCTTGATTTTGTTGAAAATGGCTTGATTATTTGTCTTTATCTTGGGTTCTCAGTCCCGTAAGGAGAAAAGAGTGCCGCCTACATTCCTTCTTCGGGTTTAGCTTTTGCTGCCGTTTGTCATTCGCCACGTCCTGCATAACGTAGAGGCTGTTAAGAAAGTGGACGGTGGCCTCGGCCCAACGAGAATTATTTTTCTTCCTGGACTAGAATTTTTTTTTACTGTATTCCCCGAGTTGCCCCTTTTTACTGTTGGTGTAAAAGCTTTCTTGGTTTTTGGATGAGAGACGATGATAGATTTTACAACTGTACAGTTGGGAAAATATTTGCTGCTCTGAGTATAGAGTAAGTTTCAGAAGCATCAGCTACTAACTTTCAGTTCCTTTCTTCAGTATGAAGACTGATCAACTAATTTCAATTCCTATTTCTGTCTCTCAGCATTCTCCATCGGAGCCCTTTCTAGAGAAGCCAGTGCCGGATATGACTCAGGTTAGTGGGCCGAACGCGCAGCTCGTGAAGAGTGAGGATTACCTGCCGTCAGTGGACCAGCAGCCACCGCAGAAGAAGAAGAAAAAGAAGAACAACCACATTGTTGCCGAGGATCCCAGTAAAAGTTTTGGTAAAGACGACTTCCCTGGCGGGGTTGATAACCAGGAGCTAAATAGGAACTCACTAGATGGGTCCCAAGAAGACAAGAAGAAGAAGAAAAGGCCGAAGGTAAAAAAAGATCCGAAGGAACCTAAAGAACCCAAGGAGAAAAAAGAGCCCAAGGAGCCCAAGACCCCGAAAGCCCCTAAGATTCCCAAAGAGCCAAAGGAAAAGAAAGCAAAAACTGCCACGCCAAAACCCAAATCCAGCAAAAAGTCAAGGTAGGCTGCGGGCAGAAACCACCAGCACCAAAACACAGTCCACAAATGAGCACCACACAGTTGCAGCCCATGAAAGGGGGCGGGGGGCGGGGGGGCGGGGGGGAGGAAGGGGCGGGGGAGGGGCAGCCCCTTGGTCTTCATCGTTGTCGGGTTCCTTTCCCTCACACCCAAGCTAAAAAGTTAACAGGTTTATGCATTCTGAAATTTAGGACTCAATTACTATGAACTCTTTATTTGGATGGTACCTTTTAAACTTCACTGGGCAAAAATTCCTTATTATCTTCGAATCATTTGTTTGCATTTCTGTAGAAATTTGTCATTTAACAAATGGAACCAAATTGCCAGCACAGTTATTTGTAAGTATAGGCCAGCAACCTCATTTTCAAGGACAATGCAAAACAGGAGAAGAAGGATTATAGCGGCAAGACAGGTCACTATATTTCACTAAGCTTTTCGGCCCTGTTTCCCAGAAATTGAAACAGGAGAATTAATTCCCTCCACTTGGTGGAGTAAGCCTCGCAGGGGCAGGGTTGAAATGCTAGTGGGCAACGCGGGAGAAATCAAATCGCAGTTATCCATTAGATATGCATGCAAGAATAGCACGAGGTTTAGCTTCTAGGAAATACCCTCCTCCGCTCCATACTTCCCTCTGTACTTCCCCCACCAACTCTGACCCCCCAGAAGGCATATTTACTCAGTAAGAAAAGCTGAGAGGAGAAGACATTGAAGACTAATTTTTTTCATTTGTACCGAACATTTCTTACAACTGTTCTGAACCAATTCCAAACATCTGAATCTATTTTTCAGAATATGGCTCATGTTAGAAAATATAGTTTCCAGATGGAAGTATGGTCAGACTTGGTTAATCTGAACCCATTTGTAAACCCCATTAGGAAACACGCCCCGCGTCCGTCCTGCGTGTGCATATGCGCATGCTCAGTTCTGCGACGGACATGCTTGATGTGAACTTTTCGAGCTCGCTGGCCTGTAAACCTTTGACTCATGGGCTTTCCTGTGTGTGTGTGTGGATACAGAGAGGGGACATGACTTCTGTGGCCACGAAAGTGCTCCTGCAAAGGAAAGGGCAAAGCTGGGTTGTCAACTTCTGCTAAAAATACCTAGACAGCCCCAAATACGTTATTCCGTAGTGTTTGAAAGTTTGTGTCAAAGTCCTTTAAAAATTTTTGTCATCGGTACTTTTTATGGTGCCAGAATAACTGAATTATATTCAGTACCTCATTCTTTATTTTTTTTTTTTTTTACAAATAGTTTATTGTCAAATTAGTTTCCACATAACACCCAGTGCTCATCCCCACAAGTGCCCTCCTCCATGCCCACCCTCCTCCCCCCCACATCCATCAGTCCTCAGTTTTTGTCAGCATTCAAGAGTCTCTCATGGTTTGCCTCTCTCCCTTTCCCCCACCATTTCCACCCTTCTTCTCCCCCTTGGTCCTCTGTCAAGTTCCTCCTAATCCTCCTATACGTGCACACATATGATATTTGTCCTTCTCTGCCTGACTTATTTCGCTCAGCATAACACCCTCAAGGTCCATCCATGTTGCTACACAGGCCAGATTTCATTGTTTCTCATTGCCATGTAGTATTCCATGGTATAGATAAACCACATCTTCTTGATCCATTCATCTGTTGATGGACACTTAGGCTCTTTCCAGGTTTTAGCTATTGTGGAGAGTGCTGCTATGAACATTGGGGTCCATGTGCTCCTATGCATCAGCATTTCTGTATCCCTTGGGTAAATTCCTAGCAGTGCTATTGCTGGGTCATAGGGGAGTTCTATTCAGTACCTCATTCTTATAGGTAACAATGTTTGCATTTACTTATGAACGTTCTTGGATGCCTCAGTCTGTGGTCTCTTAATTGAAAACCATTATTTTCCCCCCCGTATGAACACTCTTTTCTAAACCTGCAACCCATTATAAGTTTTGTTCATTTAATTGAGAAATATTCCATTAAGTCCTCCTTCTTTGTAGGGACCGTGTTGAGTGTTAGGATGTGAGCAGGGACGATAGGGGTAGAATTGGGGTCTGACTCGCCAGGGACTTTTTTTAGAAATATAATTGCCAAAAAGCTAAGGATGGTGCTTTTGATGGGAGGAGGCATGTGCTTATTTTTCCCACAGAGAAAGAAATTGAAGCAAAATTTTAAAAGAATATATTATCATTTTTTTAAAAACTTGAAATGTTAAGAATCTGTGCTAAAGAAGCTTTCTAGAATTCAGAAAATCACCAAGACTCGCTTTAGCCTCAAGATACATCTGTCTTCTGTTTGTATTTTTAATATTTTGAATGTAGCACCGGGTGATAAAAATTGATTGAAGAAAAAAGAAAAAAAAGACCCACCGTATCTTGGATCTTGTCATGAATTTCCAAGTATACTATTTTCTGATTCTGAGTCTACATGGACCTAGTCCTGTTTTTGAAAACAAACTTTAGCGTCCCCTTACCCCCTGTGGGATACGCGGGGGCAGATATTGGCATGCTGTGCTTAACAGTGACACTTGTTAGAATGTTTCCAACAACTGTAAACAAGTGTTAGGAACTTAGGGCACCGGATCCGCTCCGCTCTGGGCGCCCATGCTGTCTGATAAGAAGATGGCCTGTCTTTACCCACGAGAGAAAAATCCCAGCGCAGACCTCTGCATGCTCTCAGCTGCTCATCCCGAAGTTTGAATGGTCTGTGCGGAGTAAATTTTTGGCATTCCTGAATCCGAGTAATGGTTTTGCATTCGAGTGACACGCTTTTGAGAGGCAGAAGGGCATGCGATTATTTTCTTCCTAGAGAAACGTTTGGTACTTTTCCCCCTGCCTTTGCTTTAGACTCATCGTCTCAGTGGATGCCTCCTAGAGGTGATAGTTGTTTTTCTCCAAGTGGTGTGGAAATACTTGGAACGTTTCTGTTGAGGGTGGAGATATGCACGCGGAAAGGGAGACCCGGGCTGTGCTGAGGGGTGTGCCAGAAGTGTTTGGAGTGACTCTTCTGGCCCCACTGACTTGACCACGTGTAGGGACGCTTGCTGATTTGTGACAAAGTGTGTTGGGGACATTCCTAAGAGGCTTTCTTGTCGTTGAGGGTCAGATGGGGATGGCTGTCCCAGAATATGGTAATTGAATAGAGATCTTCGGTAAAGTAGCAAACCGACCCATTAGTTTATTGAGCCGCAGTTTCTATTGGGCAGATGAATCGAGTACGTCGAGTCCTGGTCTTGTGTGCCGCTAAGTCGAGAAAGGAAATAGCATCCCTGAAGCACAGATCAGTAGAATGCATACAACTACATGTAAATTCTGAATAGCATAGCAGAATAATTATGTAAATTGAATATGCAGTGATGAAGGTAATAGGCGGTTTGGGTTATGTTAGTGCTGGGGTTGAATTGCCGTAGCAGTTTGCTTTTAAGCACTGGAATACAGCAGTGGCAATTTTGTTTTGCAAAATGTTATGTGATACCAGTTATTTCCATCCTTGAATAAGTTAACTTGATGAATTTGTTTATACAGAAAATAATTTTCCTACAGAGGGCTGAAATAGGAGGGAATAAACAGAAGCGAGATGAAAAATTTGGTGTAGAGCCACTCACGTCTTCCGTGTTCAGTTCTGCACGCCCTGTCACTGGTGACGTCCTCCGAGCGGGCGGTGACGCAAGTGACCCACTGGTGGCCGGGCCCCCGCTGCATTACATCTGTAGCAGGGAGACGGCGCGTTTCGCATCTTTCAACGTGCTCTCTGTGATAAAGGACATCCAGAGGGGGTGGCTGTTATCACTGGGCTGATTTTGTGTGCCTTTAAGATGTCCCTCTCACTATTGCCATTCCATAAAGTGGCTGAGGCTTGACTGGTGGCCATTCTACATGAATTGGCCGTTTTGGCCACGAAAATATAATTCTGGTCGTCTTGTCCGCGGGAGAGCCTAAAAGCCTCTACCGGAGGCTGTTACATAGCATGGTAGAGAGGCAAGAGAAGGTATTAAGCATTTCAGAAAAAGACTTTTAAAATCTTAATAAGAAGAAAAAGGGGCCACATTCCACTTTTCTGTTAGAAATAGAAATGGTATTTTTCTTTCCCCTTTCCCTTTTATGTTAAATATGTATTTTTCTACCCATTTTTTTTCTGAGTGCTCTCCCCAGGTGTCCTTATAGCTTTCAAATATTGGCAGTAAATACTGAAAATAAAAGCTAAGACATTTGTGGGCTGGAGAGGATGCCATTTTGCGTACAGAAGGATTCAAGGAGCTGCAGCAGGAGGAGTTGCGTTGTGTTGTGTATGCAGGGCCCGCGAAAGGCGGGGCAATGTGGAGGGAGCGCTTCCTTTGAATGACTCTTGAAGGATTTAGTGGTCCATTTAGCTATATAAAGATTCTTGGAATGTACATAAAGAAGGGAACTTGGCCAAAGATTGTGACTTGACTAGTGAAGCCCCATGGACGAAGCCATGGGAGGTTTGCTGCTGGTGCAAGATTTCCTTGCTCCCATTTCCACTCCCAGTATTAAAGGTAGCAGGAGACTGAGATGCTGTTTCTCAGTTAAGAGTGATGAACATATTTTATTTTAACGTGGACAGTAAACATACTGCTACTATTTTTGGAAAAACACAAAGTATACACAAAGTACCAAAAACATGTAAAGACCATTTTTTGCAAAGTGCGCTATCATCATCATTAATATTTATGTGGCCACTTTCTTCTGAGGGACTTTGCTTTCCAGATACTGTCTTCTCGGTTATGATCTAAGAAAGTAGCAGCATTGTACCTGAGGAATGTTTTTAGTCAACCAGCAAGCCCAATGGCCGTATATTTTGGCAACCCAATACATATTTTATAGTGTGCTCTTTCTTATACATGTAAAACTTTCCAGTAAAGAACCATAGCCTTTGAACTAGTTTTGCTTAATAAGTACAGAAAACCCGGAGAGTCAGATAGCTCTCCATCAGTTGCATAGCTAATAAAATAAATTAAACCCACACCTTTTCTTCTGTTTTCTTGTTCTTTCCTTTACGCCCAGTGATTTAATTTTGACCTACAACATTGGATAATTGAAAATACTGAATTAAGTATTTTGGACACCGAGCCTCCAGAGAAGGATACAGACTTTTTAAATAATCTGGTCACAAAATGGACTTCTGAGCCCTTTCAGTATTGGAGAGGAGCAAGGGAGGAAAGGTACCTGCGAGCGGCAGGCGTCTCTACGCACTGGCCTGCCCTGCCGGGTCTCTGGGTCATTAACCAAGCTCCCGGCAAGGGATGGAAGCAGGTGGTCCCTTTCCTGGTCTCAAAAGTTATCCTCTCTTGGGGCGCCTGGGTGGCTTAGTCGGTTAAGCGTCCGACTTTTGCTTAGGTCATGATCTCGCGGTTCGTGGGTTCGAGCCCCGCGTCGGGCTCTGTGCTGACTGCAAGCTCAGAGCCTGGAGCCTGTTTCAAAGTCTGTGTCTCTCTCTCTCACTGACCCTCCCCTGCTCACGCTGTCTCTCTCTCTCTAGCTCCTAGAAATAAATAAAAATATTAAAAAAAAAAAGTTATCTTCTCTTTCAAAAGGGGGCCATTAGGTCTTTTTAGCCCCCAATCCTTTTTTTCCTTCAGGATGGCCACCTCAGAAATCTTTCGCTTGCTAGTGACAGGCCACATTATGTCCCTTCCTCTATCTGATGTGTCTTAAGTCTGCTGAATGAGCAGGCAGGGAAAGTCGTCAGCCACTCTAGAGTACACACTGTGCTATCTTTAGCAACCTGTGGTTCAGTTCGTAGCCCTTGGGGGAAGAGAGTGCCCACTGACACTGACCCTTAAGCAGCAGGCTCTGCTGAGTCCTCTCTGTGCCAGATGCAGGGGTGGCCCCACTGGGACTCCTGCCCCTCCGGGAGCCGCAGGAGACTCGAAAGCGGTGGCCTGCCGCCACTGTGGTTTTGTGTGGGAGAGGGTGCCTCGACCCCACCTCCACCCCTCGCAGCACCCATGCGTTGAGAGTTGAGGGGTGAGGAGGCCATGGGCGGCAGTGCTACGCTGAAGGGGGAGTTTTCTGGAGGCACGTTCCTTTGCAGTCTTTCTCAGGTGGAATTTAGGGTGGAGCGTCCACTGCCGTGGCGTACGTGGTCGCGATGTTAGAACTGGAAGATAAAGGGCGGAAGGAATCATGGGTTCACTTCTTCAATGATGATTAAAAATACCTACATATGAAAATACTTTGGAAAAGTGTGAAGTTCTGTGCAGATGCGAAATGTGTCGCACGATCCACAGAGCTCTCTCTGCCCCGGCGAGGGCCCCTTCGAGTCTGGGTGCGGGGAGAGCCGCTGGGCTGCCCCCGTGGCCTCTCAGAAGTCTGCGTGGCTCAGCGGCAACATGTTAACTGGGGAAACTGTGAATCAAGACAAGTGACGCCGTTCTTCTTTATTTCGATGCTAGAGAGAGAACACCCTTGGACGCCGTGGGAACACTGGCTGTGAACGTAGGCCTCGCTCTGCAGGAGCACGGTCATGTCCCGGCACCTTGGCTTCTCCTGTTGGGGGTGGGCGGGGAGATCTCCTCCTTGTTGGTTCGGCCGTTTGCTCTGCCTAATTCCCCGCCTCCCTGCAGGTGGGTGGCAGCTGAATAAAGTGTGGGCGAGCAGTGGGTCTCGTTTGCGTGCCGGTCACTGGCGGGTCAGAGAAGATCTAGGGAACCTCGGGAGTGGGCTCTGACTGCCCGCGTCAGCCCGATGTCCCGCTTCCTGAGTCACGGGAATGCTGTGCAGACACGAGTGGCACTTAGAATGTGGCCCGAGCAGCCGCGTTCTGCCTGCCGCCTGGCTCCTGGGGAGGCATACGCCGCAGTCCGAGGGCGTGCTTTCTGCGACACTGCTGTGCCGCGTCGTGTGCTCAGTTCTGTCACGCTGCGGCGCCGGGTGGTGCCGCGTAGCCAAAGCAGCGAACGTTTGTGTTGAGCCTCTGTGATGAGGGGACGTATCAGCCAACTAGACTTCCTTTCCGTGTTGCTGGCAGGTTGTGATCCAGTCCACACAGCTCAGTGGCCTTTGGGTTTTCAGTGATAATCCTTGACTACCCGAGGAGTTGTTTTTATCCGCCCTCCCTCCCCCAAGGATATGTTCATTATTGGAGGACCTAAGTGGCTCCGTGAGTTAAGTGTCCCACTCTCGACTTTGGCTCAAGTCATGATGTAACAGTTGGTGAGTTCCAGCCCCTCCCTGGGCTTCGCGCTGACCGTGCAGAACTGTTGGGATTCTTTCCCTCCCTCTCTCTCTCTGCCCCTCCTCTCCTTGCTCTCTCTCTCTTTCTCTCACTCTCAAAGGAAATAAGTAGACATTTTAAAAAATATATATTCATTATTAAAAATGGATATGGCTCTCATCAGGAGAGCTTTCTCTCTTTCTTTCCCTCCTCCCTCCCTCCCCTCCTTCTTTCCACATTCTTCTTTAAAGAGGGGGCTACCGTGTAGCTGTCTTCAGGACTGGGTTCTTATGTTGCTGGACGGCTACCCAGGGACTGTCCCAAGTCACAGAACACATTCGGCAGGAAACGTTCCTGAGGCCCGAAGGGCACCCCTGAAGGCCAGGCCGGCACCGGGCTCCCCGGGCGACCTCACGAAGAGGGTAGACGCCTTCGAACCCATCCCAGGACGCAAATGTGGGCTCCAGGACCCGGCAGGTTTTGGCTACAGTCCCAGCATTGCATCATCTTGGGCTGAGCGTGGAGCCTGTCTGACCCTCAGTTTCTTCATCCTTGGAAAGTTTGATTAGAAAATGTAAAGATGAGGCACGATGAGTGTTTGAAATATACTTTCATTTTAAGTGAAAGCAAATCAGGTTTCTGTATCCAACTTTCTTTGTTCTTTCCTTCCTAAAAATTTAGCACAGTTAATGTACTTAAGGAGCCCTTGATGCTAGCCGAGCTATTTAAGGAAACAACACAGATTAAGTGAAATGACTTAGAGGTGTTCCATCCAGTGACTTTCAGAGAACTTTAAAAAAAAAAAAAGCCTATTAATTTGTCATTGAAATCACACGTTTGTTGTTCAGAAGTCAAATAGCGTCCCCTCCCCTTCTTTCTCTCTTTTTCTCTTCTCAAGGCTTCTCTTTCTCAACCAGAAGAGCAGGGCGCAGAACTTGTGGGTGGGCTTAGGAGCTGGGGTGACAAGGCACCTGCAGGCTGACCGTGCGGGGGACAGACGGGCACGGGGGCAGGGCAGGGGTCTTGCTCCCAGCCCGCCAGCCCGCGCGGAGGCTCTCTGTCCAAGGCTGCCCCGTGGAGCATCTCGGATGTTTGGGCCGGTCTCCCAAGTGCTCCTGGGGCCTTCGCCTCACGGGGAGGCGCTGGCCTTTGTGTTTCCTGCCCATTGGCCAGAGTCTGCTTTGTCTCTGTCGTCACGAGTTTATCCTGTTACCTGAGTTGTACTGCGTTCTAGTTCAGCCATTGAAACAGTATTTCGTCTTAGGACTTTCTTTAAAAGTCTTATTTGTTGGGTTGATTTTACTTGACGCTGTATCCCATTTTATGTGGCCTTAAGTGACACTTTAAAACCTTTAGTACTTTATCTTGTCTCTTTTTCCTTTTGCTTCTTTCTCTTTTAAGTTTCTTTTTCATTGTTTACGAGCTTAGAGGAGTGGCTCAGCCGGTTAAGCGTCCCACTCTCGATTTCGGCTCAGGCCCACAGTTCACGGGTTCGAGCCCCACGCTGGGCTTCATGCTGGCAGCGCAGAGCCTGCTTTGGATTCTCTCTCTCGCTCTCTCTCTAGCTCTCTTTCTCGCTGCCCCTCCCCAGCTCATGCTCTCTCTCAAAATGAATAAACAAACTTTAAAAAAAATTTAAAGTCGTGCTCTGTGCTAACAGGTAGCTCAGAGCCTGGAGCCTGTCTTCAGATTCTGTGTCTTCCTCTCTCTCTGACCCTCCCCTGCTCATGCTCTCTCTCAGAAATAAATAAAACATTAAAAAAATTTTTTTTAATTTAAAAAAACTCAGAGGACATATTCTATACGCAAGTTGAGAGGCTTGATGCTTTTCTTCTATGACCATTGGACCCTTGACCCAACAGCTTGTCTCTATCGTGGCAGCCGGCATCTTTAGAGTCGCAGCACACTGTGTCCTGTGTCAGGAGCGCCTCTCTCCCTCCTTCCTTCATTAGTTTCAGTTCTTTATTTAAAAACCTTTTAAGCATGTAAAATACAAGGATATACTTCAGTACCTTTTACTCTTCTTCTGAAAGATGACACTGGCTTGAGTCTCTGCAAAGTCTGATTACTCTTCAGGACCCCAGCCTCAAGGGTGGTCCCCCAGGGCGAGGAGCGTCTGCACCGACTCACCCCGTCTGAAGGGTCTGTCTGGGGGCTCCCTCCCACTGTGCAGACGTCTTTGTGGACTGTGTCCTTGTCACATGTGATCTGTGTGCTGTGTCTTAGGTGGGAGGAGTTCATGCCACCCCATTTCGGGTTCTGTCACTTAGCCCTTCATTGTAGACTCTTCAAAGCTGAATATAAACCCTTCCTTCCGTAAAGGGTATGGGCATCCTTAGCATGTCTCTCCACCTGACATGCGTTCTCTGAATACGCAGTTTGGGTTCTCAGCGTTCTTGTCAAGGTGGCATATGCTGGGGGGGCTTCTGGGGGTCTCAGTTGGTTAAGCATCTAACTCTTGATCTCTTGTTCCTGGGTTTGAGCCCCTCATCGGGCTCTGTGTTGGGAGTGTGGATCCTGCGCAGGATTCTCTCTCCCTCTGTCTGCCCCTCCCTTGCTCTATTCCTCTCTCTGTCTCTGTCTCTCTCTCTCTGTCTCTAAATAAGTAAATAAATAAATAAATAAATGGTTTTTAAAAAAGGCATATGCTTGGATCACACTGGGGGCAATTGCAGCACTTCAGAGCCTGGTCCAGCAGAGGTGACCTAAATGTCACTACGCTGTGGACCCTGAGCACATCCAGCTGCCCACCAGTGTGACCCACTCTCACGAAACAGTGTGAAATGGAAATAAAGCTGGGACGGTGGCCCTTCAGACTGCTAGCACCATCCCCGGAAAATCGTGCTTCTTCCAAGGATGTGAGGGCTTGTCTCGCTTCAGGAGTGGGTGGCTCCGTGTCTGGTCACACCAGCAGTGCCGAGACATAAGGCCGAGGAAATGAAAGGACTATGAGTCAGGGGGAAGCATAGAGACGGATTGGTTTTGAAAACTTGCTAAGTGTCACTCTATTTTGGTAGCACGTTAATCCCATTTAACTGAGCTTCTTGGTGTCTCCTCACAAACATAGAATCTATGTAGAGTTTTCTTAAATGAGTTAATGAGAAGAGCACTTTACAGTAGTGCCTGGCACATCGTAAGGGCTGTATATGGGTTTGTTGTCGTCATGCTGTTAACTTGTGTTGAGCGGTCAAATCAACCTGCTAAAATTGATAAGAAACCTACCTGCTAAGCAGTAGGAAAGCAAAGATAAATAGGACACACTTCCTCCTCTTTTTGAGCTTATGTGATGGTTGGAGAAAGACAGCCACACACACGCACACGCACACACAGCTTTGATTTTGGTGCATTGTAGTCATGCTACCATGGGAGGTAGGTGGGGTGCCGCTTCTCTTGAACGAGCGATGGCCTCGTTGAGTCTTACAGAGCCGTAGGTGGAGTCGGGAGGGGAGTGGAGGTGATAGGTGTACATGTTGGGGCTAGTTCTGTGTGTCTGCACATAAAGGTGTGGAGGGTTTGGGGTGTGAGAAAAGAAGAAATGTAATGTTGCCAGTGGCAAAAATTGCAGAAGGCCTTGTATGCCAATGTGGACTCTCAGACGTTATTGTAGATGGGATCGGACTTGAAGCAGAAGGGTGCCGTCAGGTTGAGTTTTAGCTGGTCACTGTTCTCACGCGTGGAGGGTGGATGTGCGGGTGATGTTTTGGGGGCAGCATCGTGCCCCTGAACTAGGAAATGCGGGAGGCAGAGCGGGTCCGGGAGAGGAGGGGGGTCAGGCATGGTATCTCCGGGGCCGAGGCCGTTTAAGGCTAGCATGAGAAAGCATTCCCCGCACACCCTTGTGATCATCCCCCAGGTAGGTCACCACGTGGAGGCCGGCCTTGGCCAAACCCGTGAGCCGCCACCACGGCAGCTGTCCGAGGTTCTGTATCTGCGCCAGGCAGCTCAGTGGCCTCATTCTCGCATTGTCGTGTCGGCTCACGGGATGTTTCTTATTAATAACATTCTCTTACCCCCGACTGGCAGAGCTGGTCCGTGTGCGCCTTTCCAGCCCTTCCCAATTAGAATTTGGGAGAGGAGTGTTTGTATGGCCATGTTCGCGCTTTGACATTATGAAAGACCGGCTTTGAACCTTGGAGATTTAAATTAAGTAGCGACTCCGGAGGTAGAATGTGTACTTTCTCCTCTGCAGTTCGATAGTGGGTAGCCCAGCCCGTAGATCATGAGGGGGATGAGGCAGTGGGGAGACCGTTGTAAGTGAACCAAAGCAGTGGTCGTGGGCATGGAGAGGAGTGGCCTTTGGTGTCGTCAGCTTGTCTGTCCTCGTAGCTTGTGTTGGGGACTGTGGATAAAGGACTTTGCTTCTACTCCTGCTGCGTAGAGGAAATGACCTCTGGTGAAGTGGGGTTCTGTCTCTGAGTCTGCAGTCGATTCAGCCCAAGTGGGTGTGAGCCGCACCAGAGAGTGTGTTCCCAGACGTTCCAGAGTACGTGCCCGGCTGCTGGCCTTCCGGATGTGTGTGCACACACCGGCCGTTGGTGTCAGACACCGCCGCCGTTTTCCTCCATTTAAACCTCATAATGAATCCTGGAGGCGCATGGAATTACTAACCTCATCTTACCGATGAGGGAACTGAGGCTCAAGGGAAATTAAGTGACTTGTCCGGGGTCACAGACGCTCAGGTGATACACGACAGAGTTGGAACTTGAACCAAGGTGTGTCTGACTCATATCAGTCTAACCCATGGTCCACGTTACCCTCATTTGTTAAAAGAAAAACTCTGGCTTTGGTTTTCTTGAGACAGGGCAGTTTTAATAGACCACTTGGTTGCAAATCCGCATTAGTTGATTGCAAAAGAGTAGCGAAGGCAATTTAATTCACGTAACTTTATCTTGTCCTTGGTGGTGAATGTCTTTGGCTGGACATTGAAGATTTTGTAGCTTTTTTGACTTCTTGGCCTGATTTTGGTTTGTATAGTGATGTCCTGAGAAGATGTCAGCATGGAAATGCTTTGGCGTCCCTGAGCAACGCTAATAGTGCAAGGTCTAATGAGTTTAGAGATCTTTCGGTAATCAGTTGTGAGCTGAGTGCTTCCCCGGCTACAGGCTTGCTTTCCCTCAGCGTTTGGAGAGGTCTTGTCAGACTTAGCAGCCTTGTGGTTCCACACAGTTCGTTCAGGGGAAGGAAGGGCAGATGGAAAATCATTAGCACTTCTCTCCTTCAGCAAATTGATATTTCATCGGACGTGGGCTGCGGTGGCTTTAAGGCAGTGATAAGCCTTTCTCCTCCTATAGGATGGTTCACACAGGGTGCAGTAACCCCACTAACTTAAATTGTGTACTTCGCGCCGGTGCAGAGAGGCCACCGGGAACCGCACTGGCTGCCGACTTCCTTTACCTGGCAGGGGTTCAACTCTGTGACAGGCCTACCTCTGATTTAAACAAATTTGAGAAATATGTAAAGTTTTGGAAGCAGTTTTGCACTGATTTGATAAAAGAAACCACAAAACACTGCAGCGCAGGTGTTGAGAATGTTTGAAAGCTGATTGAGGGAAGCAGATGGCTTTAGTCAGTGGCATCCAGCCAAAAGAGCAGGTGCTGGTCATGTGACCGCTGGTTACCAGGGTAATCTGATTGCTCTTGGCGTGCAGATGAAAGGAAAGGGGCCCAGCGTTCAGCTGTAGTATTGTATAATTTGTGGCAGTTAGAGCGGAAATAAATGCTGGAAATGGAGCCTCATAGTAGGGGAGACTTCTGTCCATGTGTGGCGTAAACACTAGGACAGTTGGATGAGGAACTGTCGTATGGATTTTTTTTTTTTAATTTAAAAAATATTATTCTTTCCATGGATCTTTTGGGACTTAAAGGTTCTAGGACCCTGCCTTTTAAAAAAATGTTTAAATTAAAAGAACTCTTGAAACCTAACTGCCGTTGGCTATAATGTTGAATTCTTGTAAGTTATTTCCTTTATGTGGCTATTTCCTACGCTGAAATGTTTTCACAAAATAGAAACAGGCTCTGAGTATTTAAAAATAACGGGTTTAGGACTACGAAGTATTGTATTTATTCATTACTAAGATACCTTTTAGGTGAGTGATGGATACCTTACTGTGCTCACATACTTTCAAAATATTTTATGTGATGTGTGCTTTACTGAAATAAAAGCTTAGAGCCGTCTTGGTGTCTTTTGTAGTGGCTTGGGCTGACAAAACATGCTGTTTAATGCATTCTGTCAGCTTCCTTTTCTGGGAATTTTTGAACTTTCATAAATAAACTTTTTAAAGGGTTTTAAAATATCTTGTTTTCAAATTTATTAGAATTTTACAGTTTCTAGAAATGGAAAATATAATCATTGCTGAGGTTAGATTATTTTAAATGTTGTATGACATGATAATTAGTATTAGAAAATCGTGGGTCTGGTTTGGAAATTGGAACGGGAAGTGGCATTATGTGTACATTCTAAAAGAATGTCAAATAAAGGTTTTCAATAATGGTAAAGTTAAATTTAAAAAAATTATTTTCTCAGAGTTCATTCATGTCTTTTGACTTACGTAACATTCAAACCCTATTAACGTCTGGCAGGAATATACTCTGGAACGGGCGCTTTCATTATTGGGGTCGCTTTTGCTATATTTTTGTGTTTCAGAGAGCAAGCTTTGGGAAGGACGGCTATTGTGACTACCTCAAGAAAATGCCCAGCACCAAAATGAAGCTTATTTTAAATTAAGAAAACAGCATTAAGAAAAATCACCTAGAACAGGAAATTGCCGTATATTTTGTTAAATATTTAGAAGGCTGTCATTGGATGATAATGTAGCTGGGTGACGTAATAGAAGACGCCTAGTAGTGGTGGTTATAAAAAGGGCTAAAATTGAAGTTTTAATACTCTCTGCAAGAGACACAAAGAAATGGTCATTATAGTCTAGTTTTCCTTGACATTAAAAAACAAAACAAAACACATCCTGTGCCTTGAAAACTTGACAGCAAAAGTGCTTCTTAATCTGATTTGTCATTATGGTTTGGTGTACGGGCAGGGGTTTTGCATTGTCTATAGAGAGCACACGTACTCTGGGTGGTATTGGGAGTCTTTGCATGAAATTTCTTTTTAAGTAGGTCAGATGTTTGCCAAAGGTCATCGATGTGGGGCTTTGCCATAAAGGCTTCACTGAGAGTGCCATTTAACTGTACGTGGCCAACACGCATTGATTTATCAGTTGTCATTGATACTTGCGGGATATTAACGTGGGAAATGTAAGGCATGGGGCATGTGGAAAACCTCATTAAAAAGTGAACACTAAGTGATCCACTTTGAATTCTAGTAATAAGAAACCTGATTCAGAAGCAAGTGCTTTGAAGAAAAAGGTCAACAAGGGAAAAACAGAAGGTTCTGAAAATTCAGACTTAGACAAAACGCCCCCACCATCTCCTCCTCCTGAAGAAGATGAGGACCCAGGTGTTCAGGTAATACCATTATTCTGATCCCAAGCCCTGGTGATTTAGCACGGGTAACTTTAGCCGCGTATCAGGTACCCCAGACCTTCCCTGTCTTTGTTATTAGAGCTGCTTTAAAGATGGCTTTATTGTTTTCTGGAACATCATATCCATAGTGAGGAGAGCTAGGGGGCCAACACGAAATTAAACTCCTGACGTCTCGGTTTTGTCATCTTTGACTCCGTGATAAATAAAGCTGGGTATCTTCATTTACTTCTGCAAATGTATCTTCCAATGTTTACATAAATATTCGTGTTAGCATATTGTTAATATAGTGCTTCATTTGAAGCTGTGCTCACACTTCCGATTTTCTCTGAAGTTTGGTTGCTCGTCAGTTCTTTTATTTTGCAGAACAGAAAACCCACATGGTAATCTGTAAGAGTCGAGATATTTCGTCATGTAGTTATCCAGTTTCTATGACCAAGTTAGTGACTCTCTGGATGGCAGTTGTGCAAAACTTTCCAGTGTTACATTCTCCTGGCTCTTTGAGAATTTTCTAGGGAGCAGTTGAAAGACCGAAATAAACCTTAGGGATTTAGGCTCTCGCGTGTAAAGCGCGCTGCCTTCACTGATTGGGCTAAAGGGGAGAGGCCCTACACGTGACCGTTAAAAATTATGTCCTTGTTACATTCTCTGGAAGCATGCCAGTACGGCCCACTGGGATGGCTAGGAATGTCCCTTCTGTGAATGACATCTGAGTTATCAAGGAGCAGTCACTGAGGAGTCCTGCTGGCATAGGAAGTCGGCCCCTAACGGCCTGCTTGTCTTTTCCTGATCGTTCAGTCCACACTGAGCACTGGCTACCTAGACCTCCACCAGTTCGCTTCAGAGTTAGAGAAAAAATTTTTTTGGCAGTATGCAGCTCTCTTCTAAAGAATTTCAGCTAGGGTTGGTTTTGGTTTTTGTCTTGCTGGTCTGTCTGTCTGTTTTCCTGTAGACCTCCCTGATACCTGTAATGTCACAGAATGGCTTCAGCTAAGAGGGCCTGAAAGGGAGAGGAAAGAGAGAGAGCGCGTGTGTGAATGACTGTGGTTTGGTTTGGTTCTGTAACTAACCTTGGACACCCCTGGCAGTTCAGGTTAATGTTGTACTTTTCCTCTCACACATCACTGAAAGGATAGGAAAGGTAAGTAGGCATCATTTTTTAATTGTTTAAGGACTTTTAAACTGAAGTATTTTAATGCTTTTGCATTTTGTTTTTATGCCCAAGGCGTGTTTTTTCCTGACTCGTGTGTGCTTAAACTGGGACCTTTCTGACAGTAGTGTTTGGACAACACCGAAAAGATTTATTCACACAGGCCAAGAAAATTCCATTGTTCTCTCACAGATGCTGCTGCTGTTTCTTAAAAGTATTTGTATTAATAGAGACTCAATTGGACTTTATGAAATACTAATTTTTTCCTTCTGCATTTCAGTTATAGAAAAATGCTGCTCAATTCCAGCGAACATGAGTGCCTGCCTTCTAATTGGCTAGTGCTCACAGTTAGGGGTGCAGTAGCTACTACAGGCAGCCACACAAGGAGATCTGCCTTTGCAGGCAGGTTTTTTCTCTGTCTCTCTGACACAGGAAGTGATGCTGACTGCTGGTTGTTTCTTCCGGTAGGAGATGCATGAAGGGTTTAAAGTTCTGTGATTGATTTGCTTAAACCAGTACCCGCCATATAATTTTCACTCAAAATCGTGTCTCCAAATACTACAAGAGAGAGATCATGGAAACACATTTAAATCTTCTCTTTGAGGATGGCTGCTTTAACTACATGGAGTGTCGCTTTTCTAAAGCAGTCGAGTCGAACAGGTTGACCTGCAAAAATAACAGGTCAAATCAGATCGTGTCAATTCAGACGTTTTGAGTTCGGGCTTAAAGGGAGCGCTTACACTTTGATTTCACAGAACTCTTTCAGGTAATAGTTTAACAGACCATAGAAGAAGCATATTGTGTAATACATTCATTTTATGTTGGGAAATTGTAAAAAGACTCTTGATACCCTAAATTAACAAACTTAATATCAATTATTATTATTTAGAAGGTAGAGACGCCATAATAACACAGACCTTTTTCAGAAAATGGAGCTCTGATTGTATTTTGAGGTGTTTTGCTCTTATGAAGTGACGTCGTTTCCACTACTAACTAACCCCATCACTACTGCCTAGATTTGTAACACAAAGCTGATGCGAGGAGAAACTTCCGTAATTAAGAAAAGTTATATCCCCTAATCATAAGTTTCTGTTTGGAAAAAGAAGAGCTTCCTGTTTTATGGTCGTGGAACATTTCTTCAGTAGTGAGAGGTGGCGTGAAGTGGCTTTGTCTCGGACTCTACCTGAGGGCGTTTACTGCTCGGGCTGCAAGAATTCCATGCGTGGCCCTGACCAGGGATGCCTGACGACACATCACAGATGCGTCACTAGGTCACCGGTAGCGCGTTCCTCCTGACGCTGATGACAAACAAGATGAAAATACAGATCGATCCATTTCAATTGAATTAAATTGACCTATTAACTAAAATTTCACAAAATGAAAACATTGTTTCTGATAACAGCCTCTTCTACCTTAAAGAGACTGAGAGTTGAGAAGGGAGGGACAGTGAAGCGGACCTAAGAGCAGTAGTCACTTTGGATCAGCTTTGGGTAGAGAGAAAGGAAGCCATGCAAGGTAGCTCAGCTTCGTAGCCTCGGTGCTTCCTGAGTTTTATTTGGCAAGGTAGAGCGAATCAATGATGACCTTAATCCTACTAATTGCCCCTGGCATTAGTACGTACCATGCACTGCTCTAAATGCTTCAAATGAATTCTGTTACGTGATCTAATTCCCTCGTGTGATCTTCACGGTATGCTGTCATTAATCCCACTCTGCAGACCACAAAACTGAGGTCCACAAAATACCTTGTTCAACGTGGCCTGGTGAGGACCTAGGCTAGTTCAAAAACTCAGCACTCAACTCCAGGGCTCACAGGTTCAAACTGCCTCCCGTGATGTCGGGAAGAGTCTCAGATCGTGACCTGGAGTTGGCTCCTGGGCAGGGCTGGCCAAGAAGGCCGGTGGCTCTGGCCCCCACTGCTGCTCCCACTGGCCTAAGTCACTAGGAAGTCTGCTAATCAGATGATGCCCCTAGTCCCTATGAGTCAGGCGCTTGCACCCCTGCAGTCATGGCAGTGCAGGGTTCAGGGCTCAGAGTCTCGAACAACTCATCTGATGGTCATGTTAAACCGAGTTTGTGCTAGGAGCTGTCTCAGACCTCCTCTTGAGAGCAGAGAGAACATAAACATAATAAAACAACTGGCCAGCTCTACCCTTGGAGACAAGGTGCCGGGCTTCCTTGGTCCCGACTTGCGCCCCATACATCCTTGCTTGGTCCTCCTGAGTCTACATGGTTGGGGGCGGGGGGAAGGGGGCTTGCTTGCCTCTCGCTCTGCCTTACCGACCAGCTTGTTTAAAAAGTTTGATTACATAATCCTTAGAAAAAGTTCATAAGTGTTCATTTCTCAGTATTTTTATTCATTCTGTGTGCTTCATGAATGCACCTGTAAGGTGTAGTCTTATATTTATCAGCGATTGAAATGATTTACACATATCATTTTACAGTCAGGTTAGATTTTCCAAATACTTTAAGGAAAGGTAATTTCTCCTCGTTTTTAATTAACGGACAAAACCAGTTCTTTGCCAGAAAGGTCAAACTAAAATTAGTTTGAACAAAAAGTGTAAAACTCCTCCTGCTCCATTCACTTCACTCTCTGAACTGACAGCAATGAGCAGTTTGTCTGTTGTCTTTTAAGATTCTTTTTTTGAAAACATGTACATATATGTTTTTTTTTCTTTTTTTCTTTTTTTAGCAAACTGAGTCACAGAGAAGTACACAAGGCACTCAATGTCTTTGTCTTGAGGAGTTTATGTGTTGATGATCCTCACATACAAAGTAGATGCATACGCTTTTTTGTTATCTTAGAATTATAAAGTACTTATTACGTGCCTTTCATTTCTCTTTTATTTTATAGTTTCTCTTGCAGGTGTTCTGAAGTCGGGTCTACGTCCCTTACTAGAAGTGCAATTGCTAGGTCAGGGGTGGGCGTGCTTAAAATTTTGATAGATACGACCACACTATCCTACACAGGCAGATTGGGTTCTATTTTGGTCACTTGGGTGGGAAAGGACCCATTTTGCCAACAGTCCTACTCATACCAGCTGTTGTCAGTATTTTACATTTCAATCAGTGTGGTAAAAAATTTAACCAAAGGAAAAAAAAATTACTTTTTATAGTCCTTCCTGAGAAAGTCTGCCATTCCATCCATCTCTTCAAGAATTTTCAGACTATTTCTTTTAGGGCCAAGATTACAGTCAAGCTTTTTATTTAAATGGCCTGCTGAAATACCATTTCAGCAGTTATAGAGAACTTTATAATTTACAGGTTCTCTTCTAATGCCTTCACTTCTTGGATCTTCTATTGGAAACATTTTAAAATATACAAATGTAGAGAGAAAAGTATAACGAATCCCTAGCGACCGTCATCCAGCTTCTGTATTGTTTCTCCTTTTGAGCGATGCACTGCCTGAGTAAGGAATCCGGTTGGTCGCGACTCCCATTCCCCAGCTGAAGGCCTGGTAGCTGGGGGTGGCGGCTTCCCCCATTTCCAGTATGCGCATTGCCCCTGTGGTTTCTTGTGTGATTTACAGCATTAAAGCTACCAGCTCTTCTTTAAGATGAATTTTTAAGAATCGATCTCTTACCATTCCCAAGAAGTTATAATAAGCATCAGTGACAGCTTTTTAAACCTGCTCTGTTGTTTTTGTGTGTGTGTGTGTGTGTGTTTGTTTTCGTTTTTGTTTTCTTAGAAGAGACGTTCCAGCAGGCAGGTGAAGCGAAAGCGATACACGGAAGACTTGGAGTTCAAGATTTCCGACGAGGAAGCAGATGACGCAGATGCTGCTGGGAGGGACTCCCCCTCCAACACCTCACAGTCAGAGCAGCAGGTAGCGGCTCTGTGTGCTTCGTAGAAGGTGGACTGGACACTGAATAGCTGGGAGCCGACAAGCTCCGTGGACGCCGTGGCCTCTGAGCCGGAGAACGTTCGTTTACTGCTGGCTAGCGTGCTGTGGGAAATTAGTTGTTTAGCAGTGTCTTTTAAAAAGCCCTGTTCACTGAAATTTATTTTTATATAAGCCTCTGATGTGTAATTTGACACACTTTTGGGGAATTGATGGTCTGTGTTGAGGAAGAGTCAGAGCTAGGATGCAAGGAGGCTGAATTTACCTCTGAAGAATTCAGAGCTGTAGTTTCTGGGACTTTAATAAGCCACTCCGGCGTGGCTCCTGCTGTTAGGCACCGTCAGAACCCCTTTATGAAATTACTGCCTTGTAGTACCCAGCAGGGCATACTTTATTCTCTGTGCAATGTAAATGATGGATAAAATAGTTTGTGTAAAATATGGGTAGTGATGTAGGATTGATTATTGTAAAGATCTTTTTTGTTTTTTTAATGCCCCCTTTGTTACCATTACTGTAGTTTAGTTAACAAACTGGTGACCCATTGAAAAGTATATTGGATGCAGTTTGTTACTTTATTTGGTAATTTGTGCTACGTTAAGTTGTTGCATAGCGTTTTATGTGACCGACATAGATGAAAGCTGCCTCCAATAACAGAATGATGAGTATATTTACCCCATGGGTATAGATGAGGAAAAGTTACATTTTTGGCTGCTGTCGTGCCGAGATTGTTTTCTCTTGGCAGCTGGAGTTTCTGAATGCTCTCGGCTTTAGGGACCCCTGCTCGTCCATGCAATTAAACCACATAATCGTAAAGTAATAAACACAGACCTTCCTTTTGCCTTTCTGGAGAGCAAGAGTCTTTTCCTTCACAGCCCTGTTTCCCACTGGTGACTAAATGGGTATGATTTAAAGGGTATGAATTGAAAGCGTATGGAGGTAGGATGCAAAAGGAATGACTCCCAGTTTTTATAGCTTGGAATGAGATATTTTCCATTTGGATTGATGTCGTCTCCTTGTTTGTTTGTTTGTTTCAGGAATCTGTAGATGCAGAAGGTCCAGTGGTAGAAAAAATCATGAGCAGTCGTTCAGTAAAAAAACAGGTAAGCACCATTTGGAGTGATCAAAACGTATGGTGTATGTAGGACTCTTAAATTATTTTCTGCCTTGTAATTTTCTTTCAAAAATATTCACTGTTATGAAAGAAAACTTCTGGCGATATTTCTAATCCTGTCTGATTTGTTAGCCAAATAGAAAACTTGGCAATATTTAGCCCCAAGTGAAATTGAAATCTATCAGTCAGTGCTTTATGACCCCAGTTATGGAAACTCAAAAGTTGCCATAGAAATGTGCAGGGCTTTTAGAGTTATGGGCCACCCTTTTCATAAGTTCTGTTCATAAAAATCATAATCATGAATTTACCGCTCATCTCCCTTAGGGAAGTTCCCCTCCTGCCCCCGCCCCAGGATGGAAGTTTATCATTTTAGTGAGTAGGTGTTTTCTCATACTTTTCATAACATTTTTCATGTACAATTCAAATATTCGTTAATCTCTTCTTTGTCAGAGCAGAGTGTAATTTTTGAAGATAATAGGACTTTTTCTTCAAAATTCTTCAGAACTTATGTTGATCTGCAAAGGGGACATCTAGGTACCTGTCACCAGTCTGGTAACTTTATCCTTGTGCAGCACACCTGCGTGATGACAGAGGGGTCCCGTGACCATGTATTGCCTTCTACAGATTCGGGTCCCCCATTTCATCCCAGCCGGCTCCCATCTTGCCCACTTGGAGCAAATGCTTTGTTTTGTCTGAAGAATTTAATAGATAATCGAGATGAGCTACATCTCCATATTCTGGCAAAAATCTCCAGTGTGCCTAGAAAGTGGCGTCCTTTGTCTTTCAGCTTGAGTCATGGTCAGATGCCGTTCTTTCTTTTTATTTGCTATCAAGGTAGGTGGAAGTATAACCTCATTGTCAAGATACGTAAAATAAGCTCCCTCCCTACCCCACCCCCGTTTTTAAAATGTGACTTGTATATGAAGTGAAACTTCCCGTTGAGACAGGTGAGACCCCAGGCTTATCAAAGAGAGAATCTTTGCTCTTCAAACGTTACTGTCCGGAGAGTCTTGAAAATGGTGTCACACCAGCAGCGCACTTCTCTTTACCTCTGTTGCCATACTGTTTCCTCTTACACTGTGTTCTTCAGAGTGAATTTTTATCAGAACATACAACTCTCGTTCCATGAAAATAATCAAGAATGACATGTCGAGATATTTTCAGATTGAGTGTACGGGATGGGGGTGGGTGGGTATATGGAGTGGCTATCTGTTGACTCTTTGAACTTGGCGATTTCCTCGCTCATGAATTCAATGATGAAACTTCAACCAGATTTCCCACCTGTTCAAGCAGAAATGAGCACTGTTGAACTCATTAGAAAGGTTGCATTTTTGTCCTGCTAATGACTCTGGAACTGTTAATTTGTGACTTGTAGATATATGGCAAAATTTAAGTACTTGGCATGCCTTAAAGAATAATCCCCTCTACAGAACCGAAGTGACTTGTTGGAGTAAATAGGTGGTTTGGAGGGTATATTCATTTTCATTCAGTTGATGGTGCTTCAGCAGGTATACTCAGCAGGTTTGGGTGTTGCAAATTATAATTAGCTCTGGTATTCAGAGCTCCTTAGCCTATGCGTTATGTGGGACATTGGTTTTTCTTTCTGCTTTGCCCGCTTTCCAGCTTTTTTTCTTTTCTCGTCACTCTTAAAAGGTAGATAGCCACAGTTAGGAATAGGTATTGTTACCTTTCATGGACAGCCAGGTTTATTTTATCAAAGGAGATTAAAAATCACTTTCGGTGTATATGGGGGTGGAGTATTTGTTGAGCTGGTGAGTTTTAGGATGGAGAAGATGAATGGAACATTTCTCTGGAAGGGGAAATATGCCTTGAGGTGTGATTTAAAGTAAGGAAGAGATCAGCTCATTGAATTGCTTGTACATTACCGGTATTTTTCATAGAGGGCGATAAAAAACAATTACAACATTGCAAACATCAGCAGGTACTAACTTTTAAAACTGCTAATGTTCTTGAAATACTTATTTTATTTATCAGCTTTATTAATGTTGGGGGAAAGTGTGGCAAATAGAAGCAAAAAGAAATTTGAGATCTTCCTGTGGATTCTAGCTATGTCTGTGGGTCTGTGTCCTGTTACCATGAATAATTGAAGAGGTAGCTATAAGAAGGTGCCTTTATCTCCCCCTGGCAGCACTGAGGAAACTTGCCCTCGGCTCTCAGAGCCCACCCTACATGGTGCTGACACATAGTGGGGATTCAGATAATGGGTTTCAATGTCCGTGGACCTCATTGCTGAAGCCCAAGAAGCATGCCCCATTGTGATGGAGTCACAGATGCAGAGCCCATCCGGCAGAGCCTCCGTAATTCAGCACCTCGTGTTAAGTAGGGGCGACTCAGGCACGTTTGTTGTCCTAATCTCAAATTTATATGTATTAGACCCAGTGGGAAGGGATATAGTTGGCACTTGTATTTGAATTCTGAGGTAGAGTTAAGCCTGGGCTTTGGAGTGCCTGTGTGGCTCAGTCAGTTGAGTGTCCAAATCTTGATTTCACCTCAGGTCATGATCCCAAACTTGTGGGATCAAGCCCCATGTCAGGCTCTATGCTGAGTGTGGAGCCTGCTTGGGATTTTGTCTCTCTCTCCCTCTCTGTCTGCCCCTCTTCCTTGCCGTACAGTCTCTCTTTTTGTTAAAAAAATGGACTTTTGGATTGTACAATGGTTAATTCTTTTGTTTTCCACATTTAGCCTGTCGTGTAGCCCTATCTGCTTGGAGGCATCTGTCCTTGGGAAATAATTCAAATCCTTTCTGTATTGGAAGGTCAAAAATAGTTTTAGAAGTGAGCTCTGGCTGTATTCCCTGAAATTCTTTATTTTTCCTTAAGTTAACCCATGATATATTTTCTTAAGAGCTTATTTTAAATTCCAGAGTATTTGTTTTAATTCTCTTTAGCTGAACCCACTAACAATAACAACAACAACAACAACAACAACAGATAATATGTAAAGCAGGCAAAACTCTCCATCGCATTTGTTCTGTCCTGTTGCCTCCCTAAGTGAACTATGATTTGGTATCTCTGGTAGAGTATACAGTAGGTTGGGTCAGAAGTAGGAAGTGATTCATACCTTTGCTTTATTGATATCTTTATTAAGGTGCTTTGTCTTTCTGTTGAAAATATTCAACAACATTTTCCCTTTCGGCGCTATAGTTTAGTTTTGTGTCTCTGGTGTGACTGCTTAATTTAGTAATGGGATGCTTGGGAAAGGTCACTCATTATTTTAGGCTACAGGATTATCATTTACTGGATTGCCATTCTAGAATCCAGGTGGCCAGAGGAGTCAGCTTATTGCCTGGTGGAAGTTTTGAGCTCCTGTGAATGATGAGAACAAGCATGGCTTAATATGCAGAACTTTAAATTTCAGATGAGTAATAAGGATTTTCATAGACTAGCTTTAGAGTCTAATGAAAAGATATACACATCTCTCTAAAATATTCTATTGAGGGATGCCTGGGTGGCTCAGTCGGTTAAGCGCCAGCTCAGGTCATGATCTCACGGTATGTGAGATAGAGCCCTGTGTCAGGCTTTGCACTGACAAGGCAAAGCCTGTTTGGAATTCTGTCTCTCCCTTTCTCTCTCTGCCCACCCCCCTATAAATAAACTTTAAAAAAAAATATTGTATTGACCACCTTAAATTAGAGGACTCTCAGATTTAATAGTAGTTGCTCAGGAAATAAATATTCTGGATCTTCGTGTGTGTGTGTGTGTGCATGTGCACGTACAAAAATAGTGCTTCGAGTCAGTTATTCATTGGTTATTCCCATTGTAGGATGGTGTCTGAAAGTTGGGGTCTGGGGTAGTTGTTGGGGCTGTTACCACCCCCACTAGAGGCTGGCCAAACTACCGTTCAGTGAATAATTAAAATGGTGTTCCCAAGGGCTTATGCATTCACATACTTTTGTTAATTGTTTTGCTTTTAGTAAGGCAGAAGAGGTCAGGAGGATTGTATTTATGTGAAACAAGGGGTGTAAAACAGCCCGACTCATTGTTCAAGGGGCAAGAAGGTGATCCGATATGTATGGTCCGTGAAATCAGCCTTATAATGTGGGACATCCAAAAGAAATAGGTTCTGGTAGGGGCGCCTGGGTGCCTCAGTCAGTTGAGTGTCCAACTTTGGCTGAGGTCATGATCTCACGGTTCGTGGGTTCGAGTCCCGCGTCAGGCTCTGTGCTAACAGCTGGAGCCTGCTTTGCATTCTGTGTCCCTGTTTCTCTCTCCCCCACCCCCAACCCCTGTTCACATTCTCTGTCTCTCCCTCTGTCTCTCTCTCTGTCTCTCTCTCTGTCTCTCAAAAGCAAACAAACATTAAAAAGAAAGAAAGAGACCCTGGTAGGACTCTGCACTGGCTCTGGGTGCTTGGAACCTAATTGCTTCCTCTCAGCTCTAGACCCTCTTGTTAGGCGTCTCCCCTGCAGGTTCCCAGAGGAATAGCCGATCATGACAAGAAAATGGGCAGTGATAACAGTCAGAGACCCAGTTGATGGCTGTGTGTTGGAGCTTTTCAGCAACAAGATTGAGACGGAATGAAAACTATCCCTGTTGTTCCAGAGCTGATCCTGCGTGCTTTGGCGCCAGCTTAGAAATTATGGGATGGCGAGACTATTTAGAATGAGATGGAAAAGACCGTGTAGGAGGAAAGATCAGGAAGAAGGAAATCAGAACACAACAGAGCACAGAAATGATAAAGCTTGTTCTTTTAGTACCTCAAAGACACGTAATTTTGAAAGGCTCTTTCTGAATTGAGAGAAATATAGTTAGCTTCAAAAGAGTAAATGCAGTAGACGAGACATTTTAATTCCGTTCTAGGAGTGAATTTCATGATATGCTATGACCAGTGTCAAAGATCTAGGCTCAACTTGGCTTTCCATTTCCCCCGGTTGTCTTCTGTCTTGGCCTTTCTCCTGGAATCTTCGGTTAACTGCTCTAATGTGTGAGCAGAAGGTGTAATATTGGGGCTAGAAAAGAGGAAGGTGGACCCTAGATGGATTGTCACTCGATTGACTAAAATTTCTCTCTAAATTAATTCCCGGTTTGTGTTGTGGGGTATCGAGCAAACATTTCTTTTCGTTTTGGGTACCCAAAAGTTTGGGGCGTTGGTGGTGTCCTGAATATACTGCCTAAACAGCTGCTTTATGGCTGCGGCCATTTATAGAGCATTAGGTTAGAACCAGCTGTTAACGGGCTTTTACCGCACTCTCGAATATCGTGGCTTCTACTTGCGGATTTCTAGGCTTGTGGCAATTTAGGTTTAACTGATGCATGTGGAACTTTCAAAGAAAAGTTTACGTTCACGGCCTTTGATAGTGATTTGGAAGATTAGGGATTGAGGGAGATCGTAGCCATGTTGAGCAGACCCTGTGGCAGCCTGTCATCCACTAGAAAAGTCTTTGCTCCTTTGTCGGCCCTCTCCCATGTTGCTACTTGCCTTAAGTTTCTTCGCCGCACCTCTGAGGTGGCTTAGCCAAGTGTGACCCTCAAGGCAGGCTTGGGTGCTCTTGTAAGAGCGTAAAAAGCAATCCCTAAACATCTATAAGTGGTGTTTAGGTTTTATAGCCCTGATTTACCTGATCAAATGTTCCAGGAGAAAATTACATATTACGACTTGTTTAACAGCCCAAAAGCCAAAGGGGGAAGAAAATATTGAGAGAGATACTTAAAATATCACGTGAGCAGTATCTTCCACACATGCTACAGAGGGTGGGATCAAGGGAGATGATGCAGATAATCTCACCGCTGAACTCTTGGTTTGGCTGATGGGTATCACGATTTTAACCTCACCTAAATGCAGTAGTCGGAGTGTTAATTTTATTTGGCTGCTATGTGTGTGAGACGTCTTGTCTGAGAGGTTTTAATTGTACCATTGAGTAAAACTAAAACTGGGCACAGTGATGCACTGAACTCACAGTGTAAGAGCAAGGCTTAGTTTTACATGGTTTCTTGTTTGGAGTTATTAACTATATGGAGGAATAAACGTCTTTTAAATATTTTAAAACATTACAAAACCCACAATGTAAAGTTGCCATGAGGCAGCCAAAACTAATACATGTGGCATTCAGGAGAACAGTTGCTAATTGGCTGCTGCCTGAGAAAATGGTACACTTGGCGTCTACTTAACACTGTGGGTTTGGCAGAGAGCCAGAGTTGGGGTCAGGTTGTTGTGAATGAAGCTGCATGTGGTTAGGGAGGAGTTAAAATGATTCATGTCTGCAAAGCTGCAGCGCGCCGGGTAGCACGCGCGGGCCCAAGCGCGGCGGCCCTCGTCCCTCGGGCCTCCTGCCCCTGGTGACCGCTCCTCCCTGCGAGAACGCCCCGCGCCACCTCGGTCGCTCCTGGTTGGTGTTCACCCGGGAGGAGATCGTCGCTTTCGGAACCTTCTAGTAGTTGGTTTTGAGCACGTGCCTGAAATTTTCTTTTGTTGCAGAAGGACTCTGGAGAGGAGGTAGAAGTTGAGGAATTCTATGTGAAATACAAAAACTTGTAAGTAAACTGCGATTTCGCTTTTCTTTTTTTAAACCGGGGCATGTATTTTCAAAGTCCTAAATACGGATTTAGAAAGTAATTGGGAACTGGGAAATTTGGGGACGGCTTGTTTGGTGCTTGGCGGGCCGTTGCCTACTCACGTTTGTATCGTTGGTGATTTTATGCATTTAATGTTTCTGGAAAGTGTGTAATTGGTATAAAAGTTGACCAGCTTTCACGTGTAACCAAGAAATTCCTTTTAGAAGGGCTAAAACCTCATGTGATCATAGAAAAGGGAGCAAAGTCATCTTTGCCTGTCCTCTGAGAATGAATTCTCCTCCACGAGGCCACTCTCCCTCCTCGGACTGCGCGCAAGATGGCTGGGCACTTGAGATGAGATATCTCCTGTCAGGCGAAGTTGCTAGGAAATCGTGACATCCCTCACATTTTTGAAATGGCAGTGAGCTGTGATTTTGTCTGTCTGTTTTTGTTTAGCGAATTTGAATTGCATAACTTTAAGAAAACTGAACTGAGGAGCACCAGTGAGTTGCTGTTGCGTGGTGTAGACGTAGGGCCAGATTCGGTTCGACGAGGTGGCGGCCTTGTCAGACTCCGTAGTCATCCTCACCTGAAGAAGCCTGCAGCCCTTTTCTAACCTAGTAACAGTCACAGGACAAGGTCAGACATCGTCATGGATAATGTAAAAATTTGTAAGACCAGAAACTCGAGTGTCCTGTTGATAAGTGTTAGAGTTTAAAAGAGGCTTTTGGGAGTTGCTGTCAAAACAGCGTAAGAAAACATGCCCTCCTCTTAGAATATGAAAGCATCAGACCTCATGGTCTCTATCATTGTCCCTTGTTGCAACTGGTGTTGTATGAATAAACTAATGTAATTCTGAGGTTTGGTGAGCAGCACCTCTCACCAAGTAGAACGATGAAGATGTCTTGCCCGGGTCAGTGTGAGGGTGAAACGCAGAGCACAGCGATCAAAAATGCTCGGTCAGTATCAGAGAGGTGTTGGCATCATTTTGCACTTCTAGCACAATGGATGTACACATGTGGAAATTACACGTATGATGTGATCTCATAGAGTCGTGGAAGGAGAGGGTCAGGATAGGTAAGGAGGCAGTAGCTAAGGAAGCCAGAGAGTTCCCCAGTAGATCTGTTAAATAAAATGTGGAGCAAAGACGTTTGAGTCCCAGTTCCCACATAATGGCCCCCCTAGAAAGGCATCCATCCAGATCAGCAAGTAGTGGTGGGGCTTGACGCGCCCGATTCATTCCTGACTAGGAACCGCTGCCCGGCCAGGGACACCTGTCATCCTCCATTGGCCATAGTTCTGAAAACGAGTTCTGCTGTCTGATATTATTGAGTGCTAAGGGAAAGTAAAATTCCCATACAATTAAACAGTTTTTGTTAACTGTTTAGTTGGGCATAATTTCAAATTTACAGAAAAAGTGCAGAAATAGAACAAAGAATGCCTGTTTTCTTTTTTGCAATTAAAAAGTGTCTTCTGGAAAGGTATTTTGCGACCATTAGATATGATAATGGTTGCTAAGTGTTGCTTTACTAATTCTGTCACCCATTCTAAATTTATTAGTTGGGTTTCGCTGTAAGGAGGAATTTGACCTACTCATTTGCTTCTTTGTAGCTGTGCAGATCTGCGGAGTCTTCTTTTATTCAACTGGCCATAATCCTTTAGTGCCGTATCATTATTTACTTCGCTCACATTAGTCCAGATTTGGCCAACAGGAGCCCCTCCCAGCCGGAGCCCGTCTCCTTTTGCCCTGTCCCCATCCTTCTTCGAGCACTTCCTTACTTTCTGACATCAGATGATCTTCCAGACTCTTCTTTTTAAGTTTCTCTAAGGAGGCTTCACTGTGTCTTCTGGAGAATGGCATTTAGAAACCAAGATTTGAGTACTAGGTGTGCTCATTGCTGCCGGGGAGTCTTCGCTTCTGGGACCTCTCAGTGAATAGGGCTGTGTGGGCCACCTGCATCTGTTACATGCATGAGCATGTGCGTGTGTGTATGCATGACACAGACACACGCGTTATGTATACACACACTTTCGTTACACACACGCTCATTTGTGCACCTGCCTATCTACTTACCTAAAGACATTGAACACCAGTTCCTTTAGAGCGATAGTTGCGGGTTTATGTTAGTAGCACTGCAGGGTTCATTGTGTCCTTTTCCCTTCCAATATTCATGACTCCCTTCTTCAGCCATGAGAAACCTGGTGCTTATTATCCCTAATATATTTGTTTAGTTGTCAGTCCTATGATATACAGGATGTGTTTTACTAGCCCATATTTTTGTGAAAAAGAAGCCTACCACTTATAAGGTTCATTGAGTATTTGTTTAGAACTTTTTTTGTATGAAGCCAAAGGGTGCAGAAGCTAAATAAATACTTGGTTCAGAATTTCCTTGGGTTAATTCTTTTCTTCCTCCTGCCCCCTTTCAGTGTGGTTATGTTATTTATTTGATACTCAGTTTGGTCTTGAGTTTCTCTCTGTATTTGTATTCCGTTTTAGCTCCTCACCATTCTCGTTGATTTTATTTTCTTTTTTTCAAGTTGACAAAATATTCACATGGTTCAAAAGTCAGAACTTGTTCAAGAGGACGTTCAAAGATGCATCCTTCTCTCTTCCAGCCCATTCCTACTTACCTTCTCATTCATCCTAGATTTATCCTTTCTGTAATTTTTGGCATAAACATGCAGCGATGTGTGTGTGTGTGTATTTAATATTTTTACATAAAGTATATTATAGATATAATATATATATATGTAACTTTCCCTTTTCTTCCACACAAAAATAGCAACTCTTTGCTTCCCTATGCACAAAAACAGCACTTTGCTTTTTAATAATACTCTGTTTTGAAAGTTACTCAACATCAATCCCTAGGGTCGTCCTCATTCTTTGTTACTGCTGTGTAGTACTCCACTGTGTGGCTATATCATAGCTTGTCCAGCCAGTCTCCTGGACTGTGTGTGGGCATGTAAATGGCTTCTGATATCTTACAGTTACAGACAATGCTGTATATACTCTTGTCTGTATATTTTCAAATTGTTCGAGGCATAATTGGAGGGTGAATTCCCAGGAATGGGATTGCTGGATCCAAAGGCAAAGACGTATGTAGTTCTGTTAGGTATTGCTAAATTCCCTTCCTTAAGGGTTGTGTCCCTTTGCATTACTACGGAGAGGGCGTGAGACCACCTCTTACCTGCACCCTTTCCGGTGTGGTGTGGTGGGTTCACTTTTTGTGAGAAATCGTGTTTTGCTTTAGTTTCTCTTTTAATTGTGAATGAGGTAGAGCATCTTTTCGTACGTTTAGTGGCCACCTTTACGTCGTCTTTTGTCACTTGTGTGTTCATGTCCTTTGCCCATTTTTCTGTTACGTATGCTTCGTTCAATTTTGAAGAGTCCTTTTTATATGTGCGATGTCAGTCCTTTGTGTTGTATGTTGCAATTGCCTTTTCCCAGTTTCAGCTGCCCTTCAACTTTATAATTTTATTGCATTATAAATGTAAACATTTTTTATGTAGTTAGGTTTATTAGTCTTTTCTCTTGTTGTATATGGCTTTTTTTTTTTTTTAAGCCATAGCTAGCTTGCTTTTCCCTACTCCCAAGTTAAAGAGGAATTTGCCATGTTTTCCTCCAGTACCTGCCCAGTTTTGTTTTCTGCGTTCAGGTGCTTAGTCCACTTGGTGTTAATTCTTGCACATGGGGTGAGCACAACTGTAGCTGGTCATCCAGTTTCATTCTTTCCGAAATATTGTTGTCCCAGCCCCACTGTGAAAAGTCCACCCTCGCCTCCGTGATTTCAGCTGTAATTCTTATCACATACTACGTTTCCACACTGATTTAGAACTATGTCTGTACCACATTTTAATCCTTTGGTCTGACTGTCTATTCATGAGCCTGTAGTCCCCAGTTTTACTTACAGAGGCTTTAGATCTGGCATATCTAATATAATATCTGGTATATCTAGTTTCCCCTTAAAACCGTTTACTTTTTGTGCTTTCCTGGATGTTCTTGCATCATTATTTTTATGTGTAGTCCAGCATTAACTTGCCCAGCACCTTAAGATGCTTGTTTATATTTTTATTTATATCGTGTTACATTTACACATTCATGATTTATGATGTTGAGTCATACTATCTAAAATCTAGGATGTCCAGGGGCACCTGGGTGGCTCAGTAGGTTAAGCATCTGACTTCCTCTCAGGTCGTGATCACACGGTTTGTGAGTTCGAGCCTTCCATCAGGCTCTCTGCTGTCAGCGCAGAGCCCGCTTTGGATCCTCTGTCTCCCTCTCTGCCCCTCCCCCGTGTGCTTGCCCGTCTTCTCTCTCTCTCTCAAAAATAAACATTTAAAAACAAACAAACAAATAAAAACAAGTATGTCAACTCTATTTCTGCGTTTTTTAAAAAGGTTATTTTTAAGTATTTCCTTTTCTAAATTTCACACATTTTTTAAATTAAATTTATTGCTACAAATTTAATCTTTGTTGGTAGTGGAAAAGAAGTTCTCTCTACCGTTATATCTTCTAACTGGTTATTGTTTGTGTAAATGGAAGCTATTGACTTCGGTATGTTAATTCTATATCCTGCTACCTTGCTAAATTGTTTCATTTTATTATTTGAATTAATTGACTCCCTAGGGTTTTCCAATTTTGCAGTCATATCATCTGCAAATAGAGATTGTTTTACTTCTTACTTTCCATTTATTGCTCCTCTTGTTGATTTCTTGGGTCTAACAGCATTGGCTAATGCCTTGAATACAATATCGAATAGTGGGCATTTCCTTCCTGATCTTAGTGGAAAAGCCTGTGGTTTTTCTCCATTTAGTAAAGCAGAGTCCGTATCCAAAAATTTCAGCCCAGGTTACAAGAGGGAGAGGAAGACTGGAATGCCTGCGCCCACCTCATGGCCCTGCTGGCCATGCTATAAAGGCATGTGCGGCTCAGCAAAGACAGGTGTTGACTACGCACGTGCCTTTTTCTATCCAGTAATTCAGCTAGACGAGATTATTTCCGTAGCATTTGTTGCTGATTATAACAGTATTGCATATTATTTATTGGAAATTGGGAACGTACTTGGAAGTAGAAAATAAAATACTTGGCAGTCTTACCACCCAGAAATGATCATTATTAACATTTCCATGCATTTTCATCTAGCCTGTTTTCTCTGTGTGCAGGAGTGTACAGGGTTTACATCATCTCATATCGTATCAAGGCATATGTGAAGTCCTCATCTGCCTCAGTCCATTGTAGAAGGACTAAATCAGTCTTACCTTTGAAAATGTATATTGACTTTACATAAATATAAACGATATGATACTTCGTATCATAAGCCTTTTCCATATCATTAATCATTTTTGACAGATTTTATAATGGCTGCATAATTTCTAAGAGTAGTAGTACCTTGGTTTTGAAATAGGTGTGTATTCATGCGCCTCCTTTCTTTTTAATATCATCACCAGGAAGAGAAACAAGAGGCAGTCGAGGCTGTCTGGGGCAGGGAGAGAATGATGGTACAAAAGATTATTGAAATAGCAAACAAAAGAATATCAAAGGTACCATAAAACATTAACTTTATACCTGTGAGTCTGAAAAGGGAGGGTGAGAGTGTTCCAGGTGAGATTAGAGAAAACACCTGTGCTCCCAGTAGGCCATGGGGAGAAGGGACTTGCTTAGTGGGAGGAGCCAGGTAGATAGAAGCGAGGGAAAAATTCACAGGAGTCCAGGGGGCGTCATTTCAGAGCGCCGGGAAGACCTGGGAGGGCAGAAGCTGCCCGTGGCTGGCCGGCGGCCTGGGTGTGCAGAGCACAGGCGATGGTTCTCCCCCCCATCGCCCTAGAAGGACTACCTTGGGGTTACCTTTGCTGTTTTAAATTTGAATTCTCTTAACTTGATGAAAACCTTTTATTTCTCAATTAATGATAAAAGGCTCAAAATGTAAATTCATAATTAAGGCCACCCTGTAGTGCTAATTGTTTTGTATTGAAGTGTAATCCATTCACGTATGAAAACAGCCTGTTACCAGGTCCTTTTCTTTCTTAAATGGGAGATAAATAAGAGAGCTGGAGGCTCAGGACGGAAGACAAAGTTTAGGCACCGTTACTGATTTTTTTTTTCCTTATTCTCAAACATGAGTAATTATATTGAATGTTGATCAGCAGCCTCTATAAGTAAGTAAACAGCTTATTGTGTTAATTATTTAGTTGATTTTTGGAATAATTAAAGATTATTTTCTCCACGTTTCAAGTATATTATTTTATTCTTCTAGCTCTTATCTTCATTGTCAATGGGCATCTGTAGAAGATCTGGAGAAAGATAAGAGAATTCAGCAAAAGATCAAACGATTTAAGGCAAAGCAGGGCCAGAACAAATTCCTTTCAGAGGTATGAAACACCCAGTTAAGTTTCTTAAGTCGCAACCTTATTAAGTGTTCTGAATTTTGAATTTTAGTTTAGTAAATTACTCAGAAAAACTAGTTTGCCTCATTTGGTGCTGTTACTTGCATATTGGTAAGTGGTTATTGCTAAAAAAAAATTTGTAAACAGGAAATTTCTCATTCTTCCTGTTGCTTAGTCTAGAAGATACTGGTCCTTGTGATATTATGTGGAAATATGATGGTATCTTTAAAATCTTCTAATGAAAATACAGTTAGCAGACAGTGAAAAAAGTAAGTTGATAAAAAGTTCTCTTAAGATTAGTGAGTTAAAGACTCCACACTATTAAGTACATTTTTTAGAATGTCAGTTACTTCTGTGAGGGAGAGTATGTGGCAGATTTCTTTTGTTCAACTCAATGCCTGACTACAGAGTTTACTAAACTCATTTGTACACATGATGTGCTATGGTATAGAAGGTGGTATGATGTCTTTGCCTACCTCCCTTTATCCTTTGTTATCAATGATGACGAAAAGGTGGGGAAGGGAATCTGCATTTTTTTTTTAAAGCTCCACGTTCCTCTCCCATATACTCAATTACATTAAAAGAAATGCTTTTGCAGACTGCTTACTGGAATCTCTGGACTTCTGCTCACCAACTTGGTTTCACTTACAGCCTCAAGAATATAAGAGTAACCCTCACATTGAAAGATCAAACTTGCTGATTTATTAGTTTTCCTCTCCATAAAGAAGTTAACAGAATGTAAACTGCAAAGATGTGTGAAATTTGATGCAAAATAATACGTGTTAACATCTTGGCACCTTTTCTGGTCCGTGGGGGGGGTGGGGGGACGGAAGAGTATTCAGTACTTTCGTGCCATGAAATCCTCACAACCTCAGGTGACAAGTCTGTGCCCTTCTGGAATCTGATTTCCACGCTTCCACCAGGCAGTGGTGTTAGATGGGGGGCGGGGCTGTCGGGTACGTGTCTGCACCACCACCTTTGCTCATCTGAGTAGCTTCTTCGCTGCCGGTAATTAACACAGGGAACGGAGTTACTCAGATGTGACTCGCTCCTCACCTCTTGGAGAATAGTTAAGCGATTGGGGGGTGGGGGGGGGAAGGGCAGTTTCTAAGAAAACAGGACAACGTTGTGTTTTCTGTGCCCTTAATGAAACTGAAGTTACGTGTTGGTGACGTCAGGCAAGTCGCAGTCGTTGGCTTCCTCTTAGAAAGAGACGCCGTGGGTCTGCCCGTTCCTGCGGCCCCGTGCAGGGAGGAGGAGGACACGCAGTGGTAGCGCCCCCATCCCTCGCCCTGGTTCTGGTTATTAGGGTTACCTGGACTCCGTTTGCCGGTGTCGGACGCGCCTGGCCCCGGCCGCGTAGCCTCAATCTACCGGGGTCCGTCTGCGCGAACGGCCTGTACGACGGTCGGAGTGTTCCCTTGCTTGGCACCTCAGCAACTGGAAATCTTAAGTTTTGTCCGGAGTGGAAGTAGCGTTAACTCGCGTCTGAGAAGGTGATCTGACGGCTGGCACCAAAGGAGGGCGGGTCCCTTTCCTTCTCCTTTACACACGCGCGCGCGCCACGCCACCACACAGGCACGCGCACGCACGCGCGCAGGCGCCCTGTCCCGCGGGCCCTCGCGGTTTCCGGCGCCCCAGGGCGCTGCCCGTGACTGCCTTGCGCCCTGGGTGTCGCCTCGGGCTTGCCCGTCGGAAGTCTCGGTTCCGGCTGCAAATTGCGTCCCGCGCGCGCGGCGCAGACGGCCCGCAGGAAGGGTGGCGTGCGGGCAGCGAGGCTAAGGGTTTTCGGTCATCGCTGACCGCGTCTGTCGCAGAACAGGCTGTCCGAAAAGGAGCTTTTCCCACCAGAGCCCGGTTTGCGGAGAGTGTATGCTGTATGTGAATGACGCACGCGCATCGCACACCCAGATCTAGAAGCTTCAGACAGAGCCAGTGCGCTAATACATTAACACTTTAAGTAAACTGAACGTTTCAGTGAATTTTTTGCCTTGCCAATCAGCTCTCTGTAAGGGCACAAGGCATTTGAGACACGGTTTTTGTATTTCTGATTTTTTTACTTTTCATAATTCAGAGTTCAGAGGCCCCAGACCAGATGCTGTAAATGGACACGGTAGCCCAGGGAGTATTTGCCATCCTTGAGCTGACGGTCACCAGCTTATCTTTTCAACCTGTAGTTTAAGGGATATGAACGGTGTCTCAGTGACTTCTGATATCTCTTTAACGCAGTTGTGTTGCTGATAAATTCATCTCTAGGAACACATAATAATGTGTCTTTTGTTTTCTAACTTACCTGACTCTGGCTTCTTTAAAGTATGGCTTAGTCTGTAATTTCCCTTTGAGCCACATTCCATCCTTTTATATGAGATAACTTTGCAAGCAAGTAGTACTCCTTTAGTTTTGTAAAGATTGTTAATACGTTGGCTAAATAGCCCAATTATTTAAGCCTCATTTCTTCATCCTTAATATTTTAGCCAGATGCTCTATATTCAGTACAAATAAATCATTAGAACACTTAGATTAATGACAACACTGTATTCAAATGCAGTACTAATATTGATTGGAAATGGTGACCAAACATCCTCTACTGTTCACACTGAAATCTGAAATTCACTGCTTTCAGTGTTTTTAGCTTTTGAATAGCATTCTGAAAATGATGCTGTAAGGCATCAGACGACTCCAGTAGCACTTGGTGTGCGTGGCTCTACTTCTTTAATGCAAGCCGTAGTTTCAAGAATGCTAAATGCATTGCGTGCCATAAGCCTTTTGGATTGCTCATTAGTGAATTGTAATTTCACACTTCATTTAAAATATTCTTAAACATTCTCTCGCAGTAAAAAGGTTTCACACAGTAATTAAAAGACCCAGTTAACAAAGTCTGAGAAGTCTGATTTCCTCATGGGGAATGATTTTGCTAAATTGTAGCATTTCAATTAATATAATAGAATTTTCCAAATATAAATTTTATTTCACTGTGACCCAAAATATTACCGCCTGGTGAAAAGTGAATTAGAGTTTACTTTCAGGAATTAAATAAACATTTTAACTTTTTTTTTCCCCCCTCTCCCTTTGGTGCAGATTGAAGATGAGCTTTTTAATCCAGATTATGTAGAGGTTGACCGGATAATGGACTTTGCACGAAGCACAGACGAACGGGGAGAGGTAACAGAAGATCATTCGTATTAGGGGGCAGTGACTCAGACAGCTTCTGTGTGTTTACAGAGAATGATTATGAGATCCTAGATCTGGTCCTGAGCAGAGCCTTGGATCATGACACAGGCGGTCAAAATTTAACTGAAACTTACTATAAGTTTTATGCCCTAATAATGGCACTACACGTGTTCTTTGTTTAGCGTGAGAGCTTTTTAAAAGAAATCAGTTTTCAATATGAAACAAATACATCAGCATTTTGCACAATTTCAGAATGGGATCGATAGGGAAGAATTCAGTGCACTTTGGTATAAACCTATGATGAAGCACATTTCCCACCCGTAATTAAGAGTGCTCTTAGCAGAATGGAAGCTACTGGTATTTAACATTGTACATCCATAGTGTACGATGACGAGCCTCATTTAATGTGGTGCACAGAGAACGATGTAAAATAATCCTCTCCGTGAGCTCCTGGCATTGTCCTGTTGCTTTGTCATAAAGGACAGTTGATTAGGACAATAAGAGTGGCAACAAGTCTAATGCCTTCTCAAGCATATTGTCTTGGTAACGATACACCCACCCACAATGCGTTCTGTCATTCCTGGTTTCTTCGTGTAAACTAAGCTTTATATAAAATGTTTAGATCTTGGGGCGGCTGGGTCGCTCAGTTGGTTAAGCATCCGACCCTTGGTTTCGGCTCAGGTCATTGATCTCACAGTTTGTAGGTTCAGGCTCCTCATTGGGCTCTGTGCTGACAGTGCGGAACCTGCTTGGGATCCTCTCCCTCTCTGCCCCTCCCCTGCGTGTGCTTGCTCGCTCTCTCTCTCGCTCGCTCTCTCTCTCTCTCTCTGTCAAATAAACATAAAAAACCAAAATGCTTAGGTCTTGATTATCTAGTGAGAGTCTGCAGTGAACTCCCATATTTTTCCAAACTCTGTATCGTGAAGTCCATGATGTTTCAAAGACTGTATCTGTAATGTGATGTTTGCTCTTCTAGTTTTACTTTGCTGTACTTAAAATTGTTTTATTGCATATTTATGTAGTACAGCGAGTGTTTTTACCATCACAACCAGGTCAGTGTACCTTAGTCTTGACATGAAGGCCCACACACCCAAGTATTTTCTGGAGGAAAGACAGAGGAAATCCGTGGATCTGCATTGCCCAAAATGTCTTGTTCTCCAGCCCCCTACAGCTTACTTTGTTTTAAAGTGATTGTGTACAAACAGTACCTTTCTCATTAAGAAAAAGGCAGAGATACTAATAAATTCAAGCTTGTTTCTCATTCTGTAAGAAACTAGTCGCTTATGTAAATACTATGATGATTTACTGTAGACGTCTGAATCAGACACCTGAGAAATGATTTGCACAAATAAGAGTAATGCTTAAAGTCAGCTTTGTTATGTACTAGCTATTTCTTTATATTTCTTGGCTTTTGAACGTACCAGTGAATTAGGTAAAAATTAACTTATTCTGATAATACCCAGTTTAGACTTGACACTATTAACTAGGAACGACTGTGTAATTGTTGTAGTTGTAAAACTACTACCAGCTCATTCTTACTGCTGCTGGGGTGGTGTCTATCGATAAATAATGTAGAACACGTGTTGTGTGTGTGTGTGCGCGCGCGCGTGCACACGCATTGATCAAATGAATCCAATTCTGACTTATTTAAACTTGGCCCAGCCTGTGACTCACTACCTGGTGAAGTGGTGTTCCCTGCCTTACGAAGACAGCACGTGGGAGCTTAGGCAGGACATAGATCAAGCAAAGATCGAAGAGTTTGAGAAACTGATGTCCAGGGAGCCAGAAACAGAGCGTGTGGTAAGAATGGGCTAATGGCGAAGGGTTTCATTTGAAAATAGCACAGTGGTGCGGTCGTGGAGAACCCACTAATGGGATCTGCTCTATTTGAAACAGGAGCGACCTCCTGCTGATGATTGGAAGAAATCGGAGAGTTCCAGGGAGTATAGAAACAATAACAAACTCAGGGAATACCAGTTGGAGGGAGTAAACTGGCTACTTTTCAATTGGTACAACATGTATGTAAACCATGTTTTTCTTCACTTTTAAGAAGGCCTAGAGCTGTTTTCCTTTGTAGTCATTGAAAATATCACTCAGGGGCGCCTGGGTGGCTCAGTTGGTTGCGCATCTGACCCTTGGTTTTAAGAGTCGTGATCTCAGGGTTTTGTGAGTTTGAGCCCCATGTCAGGCTCTGCACTGACAGGGCAGAACCTGCGTGGGATTCTCTTTCCCTCTCTCTCTGCCCCTTCCCCACTCATACTGTCTCTGTCTCTCTCAAAATAAATACATAAACTTAAAAAATGAAAATAAAATGTTAATCAAACAGCAGTGTAACATTTTAATCTCTAATAAGAATTATGGAAAACAGCAAGGGTTAGAAGTATGCATAAAATATTTATCACACAAACATTAACACCAACGTTGTTAGAGGTATGTAGAAATAACGATGTCTTAGAGGATTTTGTTTGAAGATGTGTTCTGTTGAATCAAGAGAAATCTGAGGTCAGCATTTCTGAATATAATAGCATACATTTTGTAAAAAGCAGTGTGTAATATCTCTACTTACTAAATTTTTCTTGTTTTATTTCCTTCCCAAAGGCGAAACTGCATTTTAGCAGATGAAATGGGTTTGGGAAAAACTATCCAGTCCATTACATTTCTCTATGAGATATATTTGAAAGGAATCCATGGCCCTTTTTTAGTGATTGCCCCATTGTCCACAATCCCCAACTGGGAAAGGGAGTTCCGCACCTGGACAGAGTTGAATGTGGTTGTGTACCATGGGAGTCAAGCTAGCCGTCGGACCATTCAGTTGTATGAAATGTACTTCAAAGATCCCCAGGTAAAATGTCACAGGTGGATTCTTGATGCTTCTTCTGTGTGTTCTAAGGTTTTGGATTTTAAAATGGTCTCAGACATTTTGGGGGAAAGGTTTAGATTTTGCAAAATGGGGAAATTTAGATTTCTTACCGATTTATTGTGCTCTGCTTTCTCACCTTATAACTATAGCTGCTTTCTATAGCTTTGGTCATTCTGATTATTAATTAGATAAGAATGGATGGAACATTTTTACCTTAGGTGAACCACAGAAAATCATTTAATGGTTAGATGCACTAATTGGTTTTATTTTGCAAGCCTAAGATAAAGCGAAACAAAAAAATGGTGTTATTCAACATAATTAGAAAGAGTATTTTGTTAAACTGTTACTAGAAGTAAAAATTATTAGGCATGCAATGTTGAGTGGCACATTCAAGCATATAATGTTGAGTGAAATACACCCAAAGGGAAGGACTTCTAGTTTGGCTCTTAGTAGCACTTGATGTGATTTCTTATTTGTTCTTGTTACCTACATACAGTTATTTTATGATAAAGACGGGAAACCTTATAAATGATAAAGAAGGAGGAATAGTATGTGCTAAAATAGTTTTAAGCTACAGATGGTAAATCGTCCTATAGCTAGAGATAGGACAGAGTTTTGTTTTATATGTTTGCTTTGCGTGTCGAATCTGACCTATAATTAAATATTTCAAGGAGAAAAATATTGAAATCTATTTTGGAACTTATCTTTAGATTTGAGAATTTGTGATAAGTTCTGTCCTAAGTGAATGTTTTTTCATTTTAGCCCTTCAAAAGTAAACAGTAGAAGCACCTGGGTGGCTCGATTGGTTAAGCATTTGACTCTTGATTTTGGCTCAGTTCATGATCTCACGGTCGTGAGGTCAAGTCCTGATTTGGGCTCTGCACTGGGTGTGGAGCCTGCTTAGGATTCTCTCTCCCCCGCCTCCCCCACCCTCTCTCCTTCTGACTCTCCCCCACTTCCCTCTCTCAAGAAAATAAGTAAAAAATGAGTTACACAAGCCAAAAAGGAGCAAAAAGTTTTAAAAAGCAAAATACGTTTTTAAAAAGATGCCTTAGTACATAATCCTTTTGGCTTCTTACCTTTTTGGGCATCTGTAGGCTGTAACTGGAAGGAACACACTCAGTGGCGTTTTACTACATGTGATCTGGAGGAAAATAGAGTCACAAATTTTACTAAGGATTTGCAAACTTCCTTTAAAAAGGTTTTTAGGGGCGCCTCTGTGGCTCAGTTTGTTGAGCATCCGACTTCAGCTTAGGTCATGACCTCATGGTCCTTGAGTTCAAGCCCCACATCAGGCTCTGTGCTGCCAGTGTGGAGCCCGCTTTGGAGCCTCTGTCCCCGCCCCCTACCCTTCCCCCACTCACTAGTGAGTTCTCTCTCTCTCTCTCTCTCTCTCTCAATCTCTCTCTCTCTCTCTCAAAACAAAGCAAAACAAAAAACTTTTTTAAAAATAATTTTAAAAAAAGGTTTTTAAAGCTCCCCTGCAAAATACCTTGAAAACAAAATACATGCGTTACCCAGAATAAAGATGTCCCCATAAGATCAAGATAAATATGTTTCATGCTTTTTATTGATCAAAGTTAATGTAATCTCTAATGCTAAATAATAATTTAGAACTGTTCTCGTAGGGTCGAGTGATAAAGGGGTCCTATAAGTTTCATGCCATCATCACTACATTTGAGATGATTTTGACGGATTGTCCTGAGCTGCGGAGTATTCCATGGCGCTGTGTCGTCATTGATGAAGCCCACAGGCTGAAGAATAGGAACTGCAAGCTTCTGGAGGGGCTCAAGATGATGGACTTGGTCAGTGGTCATGGTGATGATTCCATTGAACCCAGACAGAATCGTTACCGACTCAGTATTCCTTCCCACTGCTCTGAATCTGACTGACACCTGTGTGGGGTGTCAAATATGATGGCATAGTCGCCTGAGCTGTTGGCTGTTCAAAACTTGCCACTGTTCTTGATTCTTATTACTGGCTGGTATCTTTGCACAGTGGTTTTACATACAGCAGGGCGTAGTCAGGGTATTTTCACTAAAATGAGCTTCAAGCATTTACTTTTCCCTTTTGTTTATAAATACTGCCATTTCGTGTGCTGTGGGGCCAGGCTTTGGTCCAGTAACGGTAATGAAGGTATATTCCAGGGGCTCGTGGCTTTGGCACATTGGATCCAGTAGGACTTGTAGATGAAAGTTATTAGTAAGATGGGTTAATACCTGGAATTGGTCAAGTTCACACAGACCCTTGGAAGTTTGGGGCATTATAAGACCTTGAATTTGATTTGGAGTTTTAGACCACACTTACCCCATACTCTTCCCAATTCCTAAGATGTGGTTAGGTTTTTCTGATTAGATTTTTTTAGTAGGAGTGTTATGGGATAACATATTGTAGAGGTGGTAGAATTTGATTGATTTTCTGTTCCCTACCTCTGCGCGTGTGGTTTCCTAGCAGAAATTATTACATGATTTCTGTCATCCTCAGACTTTCTTTGCTACCCGTAGTTTGCAAGGTGGGTTTTGATCACTTGTTTTCATTTTTAATGTGCGTTTTAGAAGCAATGTTACTGTCGGTATGTCTTGAGTGTTTTCCCCTTAAAAAGTGCAAAAGATTTAAAAAATCTCTTTGATGTTGCCTTCTGTAGATTAATTTGATCTCTTGTTAATTGAGACTTTGAGAGGGGAAGGAACATTCTATATGTTTGTGGCTATAAATTTATTTACTGAAGACTGCTGCTACTGAAAAGAACACTTAAAAGCTTTCTGTTGCAGCTGGTTCTTTGAAGCGATTCTTTTATTCATTAGCCAGCTATTCTTTTAATTAAAAACAAACAAAATCTAGTTTTGTTTAGAGGGAAAAGTCTGACTGAATTATTCTATTAAGGAAGGGATTCCCCATCCTAAGACTTTTCTCAAATCAGTTTATACTTGATGGCCAATCCACAAAAGAAATTAGAATACGTAGAAACAGCGACCAGTCCTGAAGACATCCTGAAGACATCGGTAAGCAAGTGGAAACGGGCAACTGCTACTGTATTCGGTCTCTGCAGGCGATACGTTAGCATGACATTGAAATAAACCTGTATTTGCCGGTAAATGCGAAAGTCCCTGAGATACTTAAGTATATTTCCTGAGCAGGGACCCATCTTCACAGCGGTCCCACGTAGAAGACAGAGTACCCTTTTCTAAAGGCTTAAATGGCCACCTGAATTTATCTAAGTTGTTTCCTGTTATTAGTTTATATGCCTCCAGGCCACTGATTGTTACTGCAAAGCAGCCCTCCAATGGTAGTCCAGATTCGACTCTGTCAGCATCAAACAATCTGTCATTGGGAGACTTGAAAGGATTTTCTGTTGTCTGTAGCAACACTTCATTAATGGATTAGAATCTGTTATCCAGATAACTTTTCTGTTACAAATTGCAGTGTTCCCTGGCCATTTTCACGTGACGGCACATATAGAAAGTGGTGATACTCTGTGTGTGCTTGCAGTAGGTCATAGTGGGGTAGGCCCCGGACACTGCCCGCTGGCACAGGTGACCAGCCCTGCGGTGGCAACTCCCAGCTGGCTGTCCGAAGGACTTGCATACCTGTAACTCATTCGTGGCTCATCCACTAGAAATCTCTGATAAGCAGGTGAGCCAAACAATTGTTTTTCTGATGGTCAAGAATCTTCATCTCCGAAGAGACGTTTTCAAGATGGAACAGAGTAGCACTGTTCAGAATTAGAGTGTAATTGTGTCTGTCCAGTTCTGGACAGCTCATTGTTTGGCCTTCACATCCTTACTTGCAATAAACATCACGAGAACTTCTACACTGGCCACTTTTTATTCTTCTTTCCTGGAATAAGTCACAGTGAAAATAAAGATCAGTGAGTGTATCCAGCTCTGGAGAGGCTCAGAGGGCAGTGCCGTCTCCTGCACTAGACTTGGTTAGGATGCAGGGCACTTGCAGGAAGGTCATGTTCCAAGTGCGCGCTCAGGAGGAGGAGACCAGTGAGCGTCTTCAGCTCTCCCAGCGCGGAGGACGTGCTTGCAGAGACCGTTTGTAGAGGGATCTTTGTGAGAGCGTCTTCGCCGTCCCCCGCAGGAGCTCTGGGAAGCCCGGCACCGCCTTGTCCGTCATTGACAAGGAGGGGATTCTCTGGAATCATTGATTCCATCATCTCATCTTTCATTGGCAGGAGACCTTACACAGATTAAAGAGTTTGCTGCAACGAAACGAAGTGTATACCACTCCGCCAGAGCTAAAAAGAACGGTAGCGTTTTCAGGCCAAAAGCCTGTTCGCTGGCATAGTTGAGCTCGGAAGGGATAAGCTTGCCAGCCCGAGTCTCTTACATGATGTTTTATTATTTGACACTGTGTGTATTAATCAGGTGCTATTTCACAGCTACTCTCAACTGGAAACCTGGTTTTATTCCACTACTCACGTGTAACCTTATAAAAGTGTCACGTGTGTCATCATTTGGTATAACTGGCTTTACACAGCCCTTGAGGGAACAGAGCATAAAAGGGGAGTCCCTTTCCTTTTTTCACATATTACTTTGAAATGAATAACTTAAAAGGCTTTTATTTTTTCTGAAGGATTTGGTTAGAGGTTGAGGATTGAGCTCGGTCATAAGGGATGTGGAAAAACTGGGAGCCAGTCTTTAGTATCCGTACAGCTCTTCCAGCGCATTAGCTTTCTCCTGAGTGTGTGGCAGTATACAAAATTCGTGGAGAAGATAATTCAGAACCTGAGTATGTCAGGGACTGTGGCCCACGTTACCCTCCAGGATGATTATACATTAGAAAATCTTGAGTTGGTTTGCAAACTCCTACATTACCTATGATGTAATGAGTCTGAAGAGGATAGTGGTCTGTGTATCTTCCTGAGAGACCTGTTTCTTCGGAAGGGAGAAAAGAGGAATAGAAGCAAATTGAACTGCCTCACCTCACTTTCAATGAGCTTCGCTGGCAGATAAGATGTGGCAGATATTACGAGAATGATTGTGTCCCTACTTCTATCATTTATCTAGTATTTCCTGAGCATATACTCTCTGCTTGGCAGCCAGCTCTTGGCAGATTTCATGTTAAGTCAGAATAGCTGCTTTTGAACCTACTAGAAGGTAGGATCACTTTCTGAAATAGTTTTAGTCACGGCGCGCACTGTGCCTCAGATGGCCAAACAGAGTGGTCACTAATGAGGGCCCTCGATTAATAAACTCACTGCCATTAAAACCAGTCAGTGTGGAGCAGCTTCTCTCCGTCGGAGACACAGAACACAAACACAAGAGTGCAGATGCATCAGGGAAGCGGGAGAAAGAGCTTGTAAACAGGAAGAATTGTTTTAGAGAAATACCTAACTTGGTTCAAAGAAACAAAGTTAGAAACAGCATCTGTAAAAAAAAAAAAAGTGATTGTGGTATTTAAAACCAAGCTGACCTCTTTGCTAGTTTGAAATTTTTGCAGAACAAAATAGTTTTCATACGCTGTTGCATGTAGAAGAACTTCTTTTGTCTCTTAAGTGAGTCACGCAGGAAGCAGATGAGGAGATGAGAGCGCTGTTGATGCTGAGCACAGAGGGAAGCATGTGAGCTCTCTCTGAGCCCAGGGAGTTTAGGAAAGAAACTTCAGGAGAGTAAAAAGCAGCGGGCTGCAGGAGACTCACACAGCCGCAGCACTGAAATGCTGACCTAATAGCCCCAGGAAGAAATGAAATGGCAAGGCATGTTTATGGGGCCTGCAGCGTTCTAGAAGGGCCCCTCGCCATGTATCTGAAGCAGGGTCCAAGTGTTTCTCGACTCTCCACCTCTGTGCCCGCTGCCTGCACTTCAGACGTGGTGGGTGCTGAACTAAGGAGACGTAGTGTGCTAATGAGAAGTAGGAAAATGGGTATCTAGAAAGAGTTTTAAGAAACTTGGTTTTAAGAAACGGCTTTTGTCGCGATTCAACCTGTGGCTTTCCTTGCGTTCCCGCAGGAGCACAAAGTGCTGTTGACAGGGACCCCCCTGCAGAACACGGTGGAGGAGCTTTTCAGCCTGCTCCATTTCTTGGAACCGGGTCGCTTCCCTTCAGAAACCACCTTCATGCAAGAATTCGGTGATCTGAAGACAGAAGAGCAGGTACTTAGCACGCCCACTTTGCATGCTAGTCACGTAGTTGAAGACACACCCGTGACACAGCAAAGCCTTGCCATTTAACTACCTAAACATGTAAAGTAGATCCCTTTTTTCGTCACCCCTGGTCAGGTGAGCCCCCTGCCCCCTTTCCCCGGACAGTCCACGTCTTCACTGTGTTGGTATTCCTGTCTGTCTGTCCGCCCTCGTGACAGGCTGCTGAGGTCCGTTTGGAGAGGTCACTTATTACCAATTCACGTACTTTTCAGAGATTGCTATTCCATTCAGGGTGGCGATTTCACTATGTATACCTGTGAGCAGTGTCAGAAGCCATGGAAATTTGTAGTTGTTCGCCCCCCGGGAGTTCTGGGATTCTAGTCATCCTTATTAACTGATTCTCTGTATTTTCATTCAAACTACCCCATGGGATTTCTGTGAGAAATAAGTGAAGTATTGTGTATGAAAAGCAGCTGGTTATTTTATACGTCCTAAGAGCTATGTGGCTAGTTGTTATTGTACTGTATTCGAAACAGATACGGAGATATGCTTGAAATCGTGGTCTTTATGCCCCGCACCGCCTCCGACTTACTGTTGAAAGCCTCTTAGTTTGGTTCAGGGGTGAAGTGTGCTTTCCTTTGGTTTTACTTCTTTGGTGTGCCATATGTCCTATTGCCAGTGAACAGAAACGAGAACCACAGGAGATCTCTGCTCGCTTATTGGCGACGGGAGTAGGTACCTCCTGGCCTGCTTATTCTTTTCGCCTTTTCCAGAAAGGAAGGGAACTGAAGCATGGCATTCCCAGATCATCATCTCTTCCCTCTTCCTTATCCTCCCTATGGCTTAAGACAAGCAGTAGGGAAGCTCAGTGAATAAATTGGGTCCTTTTCTGCTGTGTGCTTGTCAGGCCTTCTGGCTGTTCGGGCTCCTGGATAGCTGAAATAGGCCACTTAACGCGGACTCATTCAACCTTCATGCGCTTCTGTTACGAAAGCTGAGAGATTAGTGCCTTCACCCCCTTACTGGGCTTTGACAAATGAACATGAATGGTAAATGAGTAAAATAATCCTGATTTTTCACGTTAGAATGTGTTTTAACATGCAACCAAACCACAATGCCGGTATTTACCTAAGGTCCTTTTTTAGGTGCAAAAACTCCAGGCTATCCTAAAGCCAATGATGCTGAGGCGTCTCAAGGAGGACGTAGAGAAGAACTTGGCCCCCAAAGAAGAAACCATTATTGAAGTGGAGCTAACAAACATCCAGAAGAAATATTACCGAGCCATCCTGGAGAAGAATTTCACGTTCCTCTCCAAAGGTGGTGGGCAAGCTAACGTACCTAACCTGTTAAACACTATGATGGAGTTACGGAAGTGCTGCAACCATCCGTACCTTATTAATGGTAAGTGCGTGCGCTCGCTCTGGTCACTGTCCAAGCTCCAGGGTCCTCTCCTCCCTCCGGACGGAGGACTTGCTGGTTGGTAGTCGTGACTGGATCCTGTCATCTCAGCGCGGTTTCACCAACTTTCCGTTCTTCCTGACGCCTCCTTAGGTGGTGGCTGAAGGCGGAGGACCGTTGCCCCCCACCGATCTTTGAGGCGGGACCTCAGCTCGCCTATCTCCAACTCCCCTGCCTCTGTCTCCCCCCTTGGAAGGAGGTGTTAGTGTTCTTGGCTGAAAAGCATCAAAAGTGCTAACAGCTAAAGAGAGATTAGCCTCACTTGAGACTTTCTTGCTCTGGGTGTGGGGGGTGGGGGAGGGTGCGTGTGCATGCACATGAATGCACGTGTGTGTCTCTGTGTGTGTCTCAGACAAGCTGAAGAAGAGCTGGTGGCGAGAAGGTGGCTGGCAGCGGTCTGGAGACTTAGATAGGAGGAGGTTTCAGTCTAGTGGCCGTTAGGACCTATTCCCTAAGAATGAGGGGTCGTTTGAAAACTTTGATAACAGTTTGTTTCTGTTACCGGTGAATACTTTATGGTCTTCCTGGTTTCTTAACTGAATTGAGAGTGTCATGTAACTGATTTGAGTAAAAACCTGAATGATCTCCTTCCAGAAATATTTAAGGGGGTACGTATCGCATGCCCGTGATGCGTAGGGCCCTCTGGAGGGTCGAGGAGCCTTCAGGCTTGTCAGGGATGGAGATTACAGAAGCCATGAGAAAGTGATGGCATTGAGACAAGCCTATGGGGGCGGGAAGGAGCTTGCCAGTCAGGGCTAGAAAAAGGGAAGGGCATGTAGACTGATGTAATAACATCTAAGCAAAGACAAAGAGGCAGGAAAACAAAGGGGAACTTGCCCAAAGTGTAAACTATAAGTAGCGGCGGGACAGTGAACCTTAGACTCATCCTGGGACTGTGTGGTGGAACGCCCTAAAGGCTGGGTCATGGGACGTTGGTTGTAGTCTGTAGACATGGACAGCCATGGCTAGCACTGGAGCTAAGGAGTGATTTCACGATGAACAATCTGGCAGCAGCGCATAGAACAGACGGGAGGGAGCAGAGGAGGACCTACAGGAAGCTCTTGTTGCCGTCCTGGCCGGAGTTCGTACGGGTCAAAGAAAGGTGTCGACCGATTAAATTGTGGTGTTTATGCTTAATTATTATCGTCCAGCAACACAATTAGGATCCTTTTCCAGGGGAACAAATCTTGGTTCTGTCTTTACCACAGTCCATGGAGTTCAAGGGCAGTTAATTTAAAGAGTTCCTAATCTTTCCCCCCTTCCGTGGTTTACACACCTGTCAGCCACCTCAGGTCCACAAGTTTTTGTTACTGAATGACCAGGTGGTCCACACCTGGAAGACCGTCTCCGTGTAGCACCTGAGGTCCTTGCTGTGGTGTGACATGGATGAATTTCCTGTGGGAACTTTGTGCTTTTAGCTTTGTTTTCTAAAGAGACTATCGTGTGTGATAATTGTGTGTTCAATGCTGCCAACCTAGTAATCACCGTGTGTTTAGGAGCCTGTAAGGCCAGTATGGCGAGTGCCAGCCAGCCTATCCCTGAGCTGGGGAGGTGGTATGGGGTGACTGATGGAATGAGTGAGGCACGTGTGCATGTGTGACACACGCACACTTTTGCATTTACTCTCTGGTAGAAGCAAATGAAGAATAGTGGCCTCCAAGGGGGAAAGGGAGGCACTCACAAGGGCTAAAATGCCACTGGCAGGCTGCGTGCGGAAGGGTTGATGTCGTCAGTAGTTGCTGGAGACCCACTCGCACTTCCATCAAGTCCACCACGTCTGCTTACTTGCTAACCATATGCACTGAATATTTCAAGGGAGGCCTCTCCCCTCCCCCCCCCCGACACAGCTGCTGGGTCTCTTCCTTGGCTGATTGCTCTTCAGGATCATCTTATATAATAACTCATTGCCCCCCGGGAGTCTCTTAGGATTCTGGGGGCCTGCGTCTGTGGCGGTTGTTCTAATTGGTCACACCTGGGGGTCAGCTTTTCTGTCCCTATAAGTTACGAAGTGTCTGTTAAACAGGTGTGTTTATATGCCTCTTTGTTGAGAAACGGTAGTTAAAGAGAATACACGCACAGAACCCGCAGGCACGTTAGCCGTGACAACTGCCCAGATAACGCACCTGGGCGTTGGGCTTCGCCAAGGCTGCTCCAGGGCCAGTACTGCCCATCTTTACCCGCGGTCCGGAGCCGGAAGTACACTGATGTGATGCTGACGCTACACATGTTCATCGAGCCAGTTCAGGGAAGTCTTCAGGGGCGGAGGTTAAGTGGAAATTTGTATTGGTTGTCAGGCTGAAGTCCAGTTCAGGAAAGCACAACATTTCTGTAACTGTGGAAAGTTGGTAATGCATGGCGATGTAAGCGAAGCACAGGGCAAGGAGTTAGAGCTGCTGGCAGAGCCCGAGTGTGTGAGTAAGTAGTATTTTAAACACAGCAGAGCATCGTAGGTGCTTGGGGAGGCCCGTGAGCACTCGGTAAGTGTGGGCCGCTGGCTGTGGCCCTTCCTGCTCGGAGAAGCAGGTACCCAGGGACGTAAATGCGGCCCTGCTCCCGGCCCAGCTGCAGTACAACGGGGTGTCCGGCACCAGGCTCCCTGTGTGAGAGCGCAGGTAATGTTGAAAACTTGGTCAGCGTCCCCTAATGGTTAGGGGTGACTTAAGAGTCATTTGTTGTCCTTGTTGAGGGTCAGGAGGCGTGTCGAGAATAGCGGACAGAAAGAAGAAAGGCGCAGCTTGCACGATGGAATGAATTTCGGATAGAAAGGAGTCACTGTGTTTCTGGTACTCTTCAACAGAAAGTAGCCTCTTGTCGCTGGCGAGGTAACCCTGGCTAGATAGTTATTCTTGTAGCGAGATCGCAGTGCAGTTGGTGCCCTCACAGGGACCGTCTGTTCAAGTGAAAAGACTTCTACACTCGTTTCAGGTTTCCTTGACGCAGACACACACGCATTGTGAAAATGGGGCAGTGTCCACAAAGTAGCTTGGCTTATCATAGCCTATGAATTTTCGGATTGGTATTTATAAATCTCACATCGAAGTACATCTTTCATTGGTACCCTTGAAAATTTGCATGTGACATCAGAAAGTAGAAACTGCTCTCCTCCTCACCACCTTCCCTGACCTCCTTTCCTTCAATCTGGCCATAATAAATATGGCGCTAGAGGAATCATATAGGACAGATGTTGGCTGATTTTTTTTAAACTGCTTGCCCCTTTAAGAACTTGAATTCCTAACAAAGAGCTGGATTGATTAAGTCGGCAGTAGCTTTCGTCAGGTAAGAACAAATGTATTTTCATTTTGACTATTCTTGATAAGATGAGAAATCAACAGTAGCAGTGAAAAAGCAAGAAAGTTACGTTTCCTATCTCTGAATACATTTAAAATGAAAAATATTCCTCTGCTGATCTGCCTAAATAATTTGTATTTTCAAGTTTTTACTAAAATTACTCAAATGTCTGATACTTATCTTGTCAAAACGATTATTTCATTCTTGATAACTGTACAGTTAGCTGTCAGCCTGTTTTAAACTGAAGTACTCTATTTTGGTTCTGAAGTCTAATTTTCATATGGACAAAAAATAACTACCCAAGTATCAGGAGTAAAATTTAGTTCTGAACTGTAAAGGGCTTATCCTGTCTTGCACAAGAATAAACTTTTTAAAAAGACCTACTGTAATATATAGATGTAAATCTACTTTCCTGGCTCCTCATGGCCTTCTTGTCCTGAATCCGGAACCTGGGTTTCTAAATGTCATGTTTTGAAAAATATTCTTCAGCTTTATTCAAGAACATTCCTGCAAATGTTCTTCAACGCGTTTTGCTTTTACCTTTTCCTAGTTAAAACCTCTCCCCCTCCCCCCCCCCGCCCCCACCTTAGCGAAGAGTCTTGCGGACGAGCCTCTTATTTGAGTGGAAAAGGGAGCGAGAGACCAGGGACTCTGACCCAGCTGGCGTTTCTGGCCGGGCCCCTTCCTCGCAAGTCAGTGTGCTTTGCAGGGCCTTGGTGCCTGGGTAAAGGCATTAAGTGACTTTAATCTGTTCTCAGTAAGATTCTCCGCTGATTAATAATTAACAAGCTGTGTTTCTGCGCTTGACTGTGCCGTAACTTAACTTGCGCAAGTGGTCTTCCAATGGGGAGAGGATGGCCCTCTTCTTCCATCGGCTGCTGCTTGTACGCTTTTCCCCGAGCGGCTGTGGGGTCTAACCCACCAGCCTTTACGCCCCTTCTGAGATCTGCGCGTACCCATCCGATTTATTGTTCGGTCACATGCTTAAAACCTGTGGTAAGAATTGTAGAGTTTCTGGCACACTTGAAGGCTGGGAACCAATCCCATTAGGTGGATTTATTTGTTTGGTTTTCTAAAGAATGGGTGACCCCACCCCCACCCTTAGGGAGAGGTGCTGATCATAGTAGCCTTGGCCTGATTAACCCCAGAGATGGGGGGAGGCCAGACCCGAGCTGCATAATTCTAGCTAAGCCACCTAAGCAGTCGAAGGAAGCTTAGCCTGTGTGTGTTTGGGTGTGGGGGAGCCAGAAGCACGTCCCTCCTGATGATGGCATCCTCTTGAGGCTTCTCTGAGGTACCCGAGTCTTTGAACAGGCAAAAATGTACACGAGGCTGTGAGAAAAAGCGGGTGAGGCAGGCGTAGAAGCCTTACGCACAGCAGGCTTGTTTGCCGTCGTTGTTTTCTAAAAGCTTGAAAAGCTCTGGGTAATTCAAGGTCGAGTTTTTTGGTGCCTCGTGAAATTATCAGATGAGCAGGAAATGTGGAGGGAGCTTTAGAGATGGCAATAGAAGATATGCGTTCAGACCCCCTCAAAAACATCTCTAAAAATGATCCCGAGCAAGGAATTCCCTTGGTGGCCCTCCCCTGGGCTGCATACAGCTGCCCCGATGCCGTGATTGTTAGACCTCTGTCCCCTTGTTTCTCAGCTTCAGAACAGATTTTGTTGTTTGTGTTTATATTCCACTAGTAAACAGTTCTTCATTTCTTTAGCAATTTAGGTTCCAAATTTTCTGTAGGTATCTGGCCCGTGGCTTGTTTCTGCCACTTCTGGCTTGACAGTCTGTTGTTGAAATTCAGTTTCTGCAGACAGCAAACATTTGTTTGTTGGAAAATGTGGTTCCCGCCCCCCTCCCCCCCCAAATGTTTCAATGTGTTGTGCTTAAAACTTTGATCCCTTTTCTACTTTCATGGTTTCATGCAGACCTGACTGTTAGTGAGTCAGATGGATACACATCCATAAACATGAGTGTGGTCTTTTGGTCCCTATAGTTTGCAGTGGGTTTTGAAAGCAAGTTCATTGTTTTTAGTAATAAAAACCTTTTGCGGCATTCACGTTATGCTGTCCAATCTCTGCAGGTGCTGAAGAGAAAATTTTGGAAGAGTTTAAAGAAACACACAACGCAGACTCCCCAGATTTTCAGCTCCAGGCGATGATCCAGGCTGCTGGCAAGCTAGTGCTGATTGACAAGCTGCTGCCCAAGCTGAAGGCTGGTGGCCACAGGGTGCTTATCTTTTCCCAGATGGTGCGCTGCTTGGACATCCTGGAAGACTACCTCATCCAGAGACGGTGAGGCCACTGTGCCGCGAGGTCAGAAGGAAACAAAAAGTGACCTTCCGCGGGGCTCCCAGTGATTCTCCTCGAAGGGACATTCGTGATAAAGGGGAAGAGCGGGGGAAGCGTGTCACCTCTCTATTTAAGCACTGCCGATGCACGCGGCAGTTCCTCTATGGTGGCCAGAGCAGGACTCCGCGGACCCCGATGGCGGTTCTGTTTCCCGTTCCTTCCATTTGACTAGAGGAGAATTGATCTTTCCCCAGATTGAAATTGTTTGTTACTTCACTGCTGGAGGCGTCAGCTGTGTGTAGACTGAAGTTCTTTTACTAGAGAGGAAGTAAAATAACGTTTAATTCTCAAGCATTCAACCAACTGCATGCCGGACTACCCTGAAACTTGTCTGCTCTGTGATTATTTGTGATCGATAATATCATTTGCATAACACATACCCCATATCGTAACACTTACTTTGCAGAGAGAAGCCAGCGCACTGTCACCTTGTCTCAAGCCTCCTTGTCAATCCCCCTGTTTTCCAGGTACCCGTACGAGAGGATCGATGGCAGAGTGAGAGGCAACCTCCGCCAGGCAGCTATCGACAGATTTTCCAAACCTGATTCTGATAGGTTTGTTTTCCTCCTGTGCACACGGGCCGGAGGTTTAGGCATTAATCTTACCGCTGCTGATACCTGCATCATCTTCGATTCTGACTGGAATCCCCAGAATGATCTCCAGGTAAATACTCAAGAAAATCATCCTGGGACCCTTTCTCTCTTTTCTTCCTTTCCTTCCTCCCTCCCTCCCTTCCTCTCTCTCTCTCTCTCAGTCTCTCTCTCTCTCTCTTTCTTTCTTTCTTTCTCAAAGTCATTCTACAATGATAGAGAAACCCCAGTGAAACCAAGAAAGCTGTGTCGTCCCTAAGGCAGCGTCCCACAATCGGGCAAATGAACCAAGTAGTAATCAATGTACTGATAATGTACAGGGAGTTTCTGAGGACGCTAACCTTCTGGACTGCACCTCTGCGTGTGGGAACAGGTGCTCGTGGGGCTGACACTGGCGTCCCATCTGTGCTAGCCATTCATTTCCTTTCTCTTCCAGGCACAGGCCAGGTGTCACAGAATAGGTCAGAGCAAATCTGTGAAAATCTACAGGCTGATCACAAGAAACTCTTACGAAAGGGAAATGTTCGACAAGGCTAGTCTGAAGCTCGGCCTGGATAAAGCGGTGCTGCAGTCCATGAGTGGGAGAGAAAACGCTGCCAACGGGGTAATCCACACCTGCCTACACCCTTCCTTTCTCCCGGCACCTTGCTTTATGTAGCTAATCGTAAGAAGTTATCCAGCATCACGTTGTATTTCAACCTCGACGTTTTCAGCCTATTTTGTCATATTTTCTTTTTTCTTTATTTAATTAAAGTATTTATTTATGAGAGGGAGGATGAGTGGGGCGGGGAGGGGCAGAGAGCGGGAGGAACAGAGGATCTGAAGCGGGCTCTGTGCTGACAGCAGAGAGCCTGAGGCGGGGCTTAGACTCTCCAACCGTGAGATCATGACCTGAGCTGAAGTCGGACGCTTAACCGACAGAGCCCCCCAGGCGCCCGTATATTTTCTTTTATATAAGTTAGGTTTATCCTCCTTGAGTACAACAGAGCACTTGTGTGGTCTAAAAACATTTCAATTCTAACTTGGTTTAAATCCCTCTCTATAACAGGTCCAACAGCTTTCCAAGAAAGAAATAGAGGACCTTCTGCGCAAGGGGGCCTACGGAGCACTCATGGATGAGGAGGACGAGGGGTCTAAATTCTGCGAAGAAGATATCGATCAGATCCTCCTGCGGCGAACCCACACCATCACCATTGAGTCTGAAGGCAAAGGCTCCACGTTTGCTAAGGTGCGAACTAGCCGACGAGGCAGGTTGTCTACGGGAGTGACGGAGCTCCCGGGGAGCAGGGCCTTACCAAGTGCTCACAAGGCGCCTGTTAACATTTGCTTGGTGATTGAGAGCTAAGAAATTGATGATTAAGTCCCTGTGGGACCCTTGATGCGTAGAAGGTTCTCAGTGTGTGTTTTGGGTTCCCTTCTCTGTACACGGCACGGGTCGTCATCCTCACCGTGGTCTCCTGTCAGCGTGCCCGCTCGGGGGCGAGTCCTTTCCCTGTGTCCTTGACCCCACCCGCTCTACTCCTTGAGCTCGGACACGGTCTTGCTTCCTGAGATCCCGACTCCTGACGTGGCCTGTACCTGCAGTCAGGCATCCGTTTGGCCCTCCAGCTACAGCTGCACAAGCCACCTTCCACAGCTGAAGTCCACACGAGTGTTATTTGTACCTGCTGTCCCCACTGTCCCCTCTCTGCTTACTTTGCAACCTCTGGCTTGCACCCCTCCCCCACCCTGCCATCAGACCAGCTCTGGTGAAGGTCACCACCAAGCCTTCCTTCCCCCCGGCTTGGCTGAGAGCGCCTCTGAGGCCTCCCCTGTGCATCGCTCCACCCATCCACACCCTGGCCCACTTTACACCTTTATTTTTAACAGCTTTCTTGAAATGTAATTAACTCACCATAAAATTCATCAATTTTAAGTGTACCATTCAGGGCTTTTACCATATTTGCAGACTTGTGCAGGCATCACCACAGCTAAGTTTAGAACATTTCCGTCTCCCCAGAACCTCATGCCCATTAGCAGTCAGCCTCTTCTCCCTCCCTCTGCCCTCCTCCTCACCCTCCTCCTCTCCCTCCTCCTCCCCCCCCTTCCCCTTCCCTGTCAAGTCCTTGGCAACCACTAATCTGCTCTCTCTATAGATTTGCCTGCTCTGGACATTTCATAATGTGGGATCATACGACGTGTGGCCTTTTGTGTCTGCCTTCCTTCACTTAGCACGGTGTTTTTGAGATTCATCCACGTTGGAGCACGTGTCAGTAATTCCTTCCCTTTCTTGCTGGACGGTGTTCTGTTGCCTAGATGGCCGTCTTTCAGGAGCGGGTAATGGGCGTGGGGGCTGGTGGTGCACTCACTGGGTCAGACTGAAATGTAGGCGCTCTCCACTTTTTGGCTCCTGGATGACGTTCTTACAAACACTTATGAACAGGTTTTTATGCAGACACATCTTTCCACTTCTCGTCAGTATAGCCCACCAATAGAGTTGCGGGGTCGTATGTTAACTCTGTGTTTAACCCTCTGAGGAACTGCCAGACTGTCGTCTACAGTGCCTGCCATTCCCCCTTCACACCAGCAGTGTTTTAGGGTTCTGGTGTCTCCATACCCTTACCCGCACGCTTTGACTGTAGCCATGTGAGTGAGTGTGAGGCGATAGCCAGCTCTGGCTTGGTCTGCATTCTTTGATGCTAGTGAGCATGTTTCCATGTGCTCATTAGCCACATGTGCATCATTTTGGGGAAAATGTCTTCAGATCTTCTGAGTTACTTGTCTTTGATATTGAATATTAAGAATTCTTTATTTATTCTAGATAAAAGTTTCTCATCAGATAATACAGTTTGCAAGTATTTTTTCCTAGTCTTTTCTTAAAGGTGTTTAATTTCACTGAAGTCCATTTTACCCATCTTTTTCTTTCATCATCTGTGCTTTTGATGTGTTGTCTAACCTAAGGTCACACAGATCTGCTCCCGTTTTCTACTAAGAGTTTTACAGTTTTTACACGTACGTTTAGGTCTGGGTCCCTGGTGAGTGAGTTCTGGCGTGTGGTGTGAGCCAGGGGTCCGTCTCCTTCCTTCTGCTTGTGGGCATGTAGTCAGCCCAGCTGTACGGCCTGGAAAGGCTCCCTCCTCTGGGCCCTGTGACCCGACACCTTCTCTCTGACATCTTCCAGCTTCTTCTCAGGCTCTGCTCTCTGTCCTCACAGGCCCTTCAGGTTCAGCATGTGCAGAATCGGCTTCCTCATTCCTGTCCCTCCGCCCTCTGTGTGCCCACACCACACGCCTGAGTGGTGCCATTCTGATGCCGAGTCGGCTGTGACCGTTTTCTTGGCTCCCTCCTCCCCTCTCCCTCCTCCCTCTCCCTCCTCCCCTCTCCCTCCTTCCTCTCCCTCCTCCCCCTCCCCTCTTCCCTCCTCCCCCTCCTCCCCCTCCTCCCCCTCCTCCCCCCTCCTCCCTTTCCATCCTCCTCCCCCTCTTCCCTCCTCCTCCTCCCTCCCTCCCCCTCCCTCCCTCCCCCCCCTCATCGTCCTCCCCTCCCTCCTCCTTCCCCCTCCCCCTCCCCCTCCCCTCCCCCTCCTCCTCCCTACTCCCCCTCCCCCTCTCCCTCCCTTCCCTCTCCCCCTCTCTCCTCCTCCCCCCTCCCCCTCCTCTCCCTCTTCCCTCCTCCCCTCCCCTCTTCCTCCTCCCCTCCCCTCTTCCCTCCTCCCCCTCCCTCTTCCCTCCTCCCCCCCCTCTTCCCTCCTCCTCCTCTCCCTCCCTCCCTCCGCCTCATCGTCCTCCCCCTACCTCCTCCTCCCTCTCCTCCCCTCCCCCTCATCGTCCTCCCCTCTCCCTCCTCCCCTCCTCATTGTCGTCGTCCTCCTCCCCCTCTCCATGCTTCACATCTAGCCAGATTCTAACTCCTTTCATTTTGCCTCTTAAACACTGTATATCTGGCCTCTCTCCCTTGTCCACTTGTGCTGGAGCTGTTTTCAGCCACCGCTGCCCACTGTGAACCAGGGTAGTAGCCTGTGCTGCCCTCCCGGGCCGCGGGACGTCAGGAGCGTCTCTGACAGGTGGCTTTGGATACCACCGTGTCCATCTTGAGATTATTTCCAGTCTGAAAGAGTTCCCCGCTACCTCAGGACCCCGTTACCGGGACACACAAGGCCCCGCCCAGCCCGGTTTCCGCCTGCCTCCCCAGCTTGACCTTCAGCCGCTCTCCCCTGACCGCTCTTATCACCAGCCACGTGACACAGTGGCCTTTCTTCCCCTCTGAGCCTTTGCACATGCTCTGTCGTGAACGTTTCCACATACCTTTCCTGTTCTGCGAGCTTTGAACAGTCTGGTCCAGGCATCAGATTCTGGGGGGCCAGTTCTCTGTTCCCGCAGAGCCCCTCCCTGCACGTCCGCCCCTCACAAACCTGGCTAGGCCCCCCCTCTGTGTATCAGTCGCACCTGTACGTACCTTTGTGACCCGTCGCTGATTACGCTGTACTGTCGTCTTTTGCCTCCTGATCCGTTGAAATCCTGGACGGAGAGCTGCCTGAGGGATGGCCGTCCATCCCAGCCCGCTGACTGCGGCATCTGACGCACAGCGCAGGAACGCATGCGTGGTTGCCTGACTGAGTAAATGATGACTGCTTTGCGTTTGCCTCTGAGAAGAGCATCTCAAAGTAATGCCTGTTTTTCCTCCTTTAGGCCAGTTTTGTTGCATCTGGAAATAGGACAGATATTTCCTTGGATGATCCAAATTTCTGGCAAAAGTGGGCTAAGAAGGCTGAATTGGATATTGATGCCTTAAATGGGAGGGTGAGTGAGAGGTCCTGTTCAAACCCTACCTAACGTAACCCACGGGAGCCTTCTTTAGAAGTTTCTAATTCATTTGCTGTCATTTTTAGAACAACCTCGTTATTGACACTCCAAGAGTGAGGAAGCAAACCAGGCTGTACAGTGCAGTGAAGGAAGACGAGCTGATGGAATTTTCAGACCTGGAAAGTGATTCCGAAGAGAAGCCGTGCGCAAAGCCGCGGCGGCCCCAGGACAGGTCCCAGGGCTATGCGCGGAGTGAGTGCTTTAGGGTGGAGAAGAATCTGCTCGTCTATGGGTGAGTCGGGCTCCTGTGAAACCCAGAACGTTATTCTCAATAGCAAATTGTGACCGGCGTAGAGACAAAATGTGTGTTGTGTCCTGATTTCTGTGACTCCCCATACTGCAGTTGAGCAAATGGCTGCACAGCAGCTGTGACGGGGCCCAGTGGTGTTGGGTGAAGGCACTCACGGTTGTTCATATTTTCATGGATGGGAAAGAGCGCAGCTTTGTCCCTTAAGGATTTATGTCCGATCCCGATTTCCTGTTGGTGACTAATAACTCACAGTGAAGTCTCAAAGTTATACGTGCTTTTCCCGGTTTAGCTTTGCATACGGTCTTTGAGTAGAGTAGTCTTTCAGTATTTGTTTTTCTGCTATAAACACTCACTAAAGGCAGTCATCTTGGTTCTAAAGCTCTTCCAACTCATCTGGAACTTGCACGGGTGGCTATGTCAGCTCTGAGTGTGTCACGTCTGTCCTGCTGGACAGCGTGTTTCGGAAAGGCAGGATCCACATCTAACTCATCTGTGAAGCTGTGTGTGTGGAACACCAAGTGGCGCTTTGAACGATGGTGACGTAGATGTCTGCATCTGCAAGGAAGAGTTCTCTAGCACTCGGAGGGACTGCAGACACATTCCGTTCAGATAGAAAACCACCACCAAAATCCTACTTCTGCAGGTCTGGTGAGATCCTGCCTCTGAGTAGTTCCCCCAGTGGGTTATCATTAGATTTAGGAGAAACGCAGGCTACGAACACAGCAGACGGGGCTCGTCTGGCCCGTGTCTGTCCTTTTGGCCCCTTCCGTGGGTGGTTCAGGCTTCTGTTAGGACAGACCGCCCCCCCTTCAGCCTGCCCTGCTCCGTCTCATCTCTGCCTTCTACAAGCTCTTTCCACTGCCTAGAGTGAGCGCGTGCATGTACACACACACACACACACCCAGCACACACACACATACACACCCAGCACACACATACGCGCGCACACACACACACAGCACACAGGCTTGCCCTGCCCCGCCGCGCCTGTCGTCAGCCCCCAGCACAGGCGTCACCTCAGCGCCCCACGTCAGAGGCCTGGTCTACACACGCCGTCACACCCACCATGTTGTCTTAGGCCTTCGAGCGGCAGGCCCCTCCTGCCAGCGGCCCGGGATCACCTGCCCCATGTCCTCAGGGAAGAATGCAGTGCTAGCGGCCACTCAGGGAGTGCGAGTCAGTGATTGCCTGTGGAATAAACGAAGTTCAGCTGGAGCCCATTCTATGTCTCAGCAGGACAGACACCGAAGCCCTTTGCGTCTGCCCCCCCAACCCCACCCCGTCCACCACCCCCGCCTCGTGTGTTTCAGCCTCAGCATCGAAGTTAGTAGTTGAGAACTTTGCCGAGAGCTTTAGACGTCGGCTGTATTAATAACTCCCGGGGCTCCGCAGCATGCTTCGCAGGCTGGGTCTTTGGGGAAAGGGCTGCCCCCGTCTAGGCGTCACTGTGTGGTGACACGTGTTGGAGGCAGGGCACTGTGCTGGCCACGCGGACACCAGGGACGCACCTGTGAGTAGGACAGGTGGGCCCCGGCCTCGAGGCCGGTGAGCAAGTGGGAGTGGCAGGGGAGACGGTGAAGATGGAGGCTGAGCAGCAGGTCTGTCCCTGAAGAGACGGCTCGAGCATCGTGTCCCGCTGCTGAGGCCGGGGTGGGGAAGGACGCAGGGGTTCCGCGGGTGGCGGCGTGACTTAATGGGTGGATGCCGCGGCGTAGCCCCGGTGAGAGAGTCCGGTGCTAGGTGGGGAGAAGAGTCCCGTGCAGACAGAGCGGTGTGTCCAGAGGCCTGAAGATGCGGGCTGGCCCTGCAGTTTGAGGAGCCAGAGAGGCCCAGGGCACACGGCAGGGCCTCTCAGCCACAGCCTCCCCGCTGCGCACAGCCCCCCGCTGTGCTTCCTCCATGCTGAGCTCCGGCCTGGGGCTCCTGAGCCATACCCGGGGCAGGGGGGGCGGGGAGGCAGCACAGGCAGCGTCGGGCCGGCTGCTGGGCGTCCTCACCGCGCAGCACGCGGACCCAGGAGCAGCGCGCTGTGTCACTGCGACTGCAGCCCCACGCACACTGTTCCTGGGCAGCCGTGTGCCGCATGCTTTGTCCTGTGCACGGTCCTTCCTTCCCCCTGTTTGATGTGAGGGTCTGACAGCTGGCTGGACACGTTGCCCGTGAACGCCCTTGTACTCGGGAGTTAGCGCTCCCCGTTTTGGAAGGAGACTCAAGCCTGCTGATGGGCTCTCGGTTATCACGACACCCCTTGGAGGTTAAAATACCCGTGCCCCCTCAGCACCGTGTCCTAGTTTGGGGGCGGCCACACCCACCTCACGGAGCCGGTCAGCGCTGGGGCGTACAGACCGTGACGGGGTGGGGCGCTGTGTACAGGGCCCAGGCCCGGCTGGCTTCCACGTGCCCCGAGTTGCCGCTGCTGCCCGAAGTGACCGGGAAAGGCCGTGTCGGCCCCGTAGATGTTATTTCACAGACGCTTTTACTCCTGAAGCACAGAGCAGGGAACTCTGGCCCGCTCTGAGTGCCCCGCGGGCTTCCCGGTATCCCCCGATGTGAAACACTGCCGGCCTTGAGCCACCGGTGCCTAACCCCGCTCCCTGCCCGTGAGGGCGAAGCCCCAGATCTAACGTGAGAGGCACCAGCGACATGGCGCGTCTCTGCTTTGCAGCTGGGGCCGGTGGACGGACATCCTGTCGCACGGACGCTACAAGCGCCCGCTCACGGAGCACGACGTGGAGACCATCTGCAGGACCATTCTCGTGTACTGCCTCCATCACTACAAGGGGGACGAGAACATCAAAAGCTTCATCTGGGACTTGATCACGCCCACGGCTGATGGCCAGACGCGAGCCCTGGTCAATCATTCCGGTAGGTCCGCTGCATGCTGTCTGTACTCCAGGGTCAGAGGGCCGCCCGGGGCCCGACCCGGACCACAGATCTCCCCGGCCCGCACGTGGGGATGTCCGGGTCCGGCACTGCAGTGGGGGTTGTCAGGAGCTTCTGTCAATAGTAGTAGTAGTAGTATCCTTAGCGTCACTGTCCTTACGACTACAGGTCTGTCGGCCCCGGTGCCGAGGGGAAGGAAAGGAAAGAAGGTGAAGGCCCAGAGCACCCACCCGGTGGTGCAGGATGCCGACTGGCTGGCGGGCTGCAACCCGGACGCCCTGTTCCAGGAGGACAGCTACCGGAAGCACCTGAAGCACCACTGCAATAAGTACGCGGGGGGGTGACCGCTCGGCCGGGGTACCGCCTTCCTGCAGCTTCATGGTGTCTCTTCTTAATGTTTTTTTTTTCAACATTTATTCATTTTTGAGAGAGAAATAGAGTGCCGGTGGGGGAGGGGCAGAGAGAGAGGGAGACACAGAATTTAAAGCAGCTCCAGGCTCTGAACTAGCTGGCAGCACAGAGCCCGACGCGGGGCTTGAACCCATGAACCCTGAGATAATGACCTGAGCCGCAGTCAGACACTTAACCGACTGAGCCACCCAGGCGCCCCTTTAATGTTTATTTTTGAGAGAGAGAGATAAAGAGAGTGCGTGCAAGTGGAGGAGGGACAGAGAGAGGAGAGAAAGAGAGTCCCAACCAGGCCCCATGCTGTCAGCACAGAGCCCGATGCAGGGCTCAAACTCACGAACCGAGAGGTCATGACCTGAGCCAAAGCTGGATGCCTAACCCACTGAGCCACCCAGGCGCCCCTTTTCTATTTTTCTTGAAACATGGCGCCAAGTCACATGACAGCATAGCTTTAGATGCCTGATTTTTTTTTTTATTGTGGTAGATGCATAACACAATCTTCCCATTTAACCATTTGTCAGTGTGTGACTCAGCAGTATTGATTACATTCAAAATGCTACGCAGCCATCAGCACTGTCTATACCCCAAATCTTTTCATTGACACCAGTGTGAACTCTACACCTGTTAACAGTAACTTGCCCTCTGCCCTCCCTGCCCCGAGCCCCTGGCAAATACGATTCTCCTTTCTGTCTCCATGAATTTGCCTACCCTACACACCTCGTGAGTGGACTCACAGGATTTGTCTGTCTGTGTCTTGTCTTTTCTCACCTAGCATAATATTTTCAGGGTTCATCCATGGTGTATCTTTTGCCAGAATTTCATACGTTTTTATGGCGGGATGACCCCTTTATACACGCCGACCACATTTTGTTTACCCAGTCTTCTGTCAGCAGGCACGCAGGTCAATGGACTCCTTTCTGCTGTTGTGCGTGCTGCTGCTGAGGATGTTGCAGATAACTACGTTTTAACCGCGGCCTGTTAGAGAATTACCGTCAGCTTTAGATGACCCCACCTGCAACCGACTGCTTTCAGTGGAGGGGCCGGGGAGTCTGCATGTAATCTTTGGCCTAATACTACCTCCGTTGGTGGGCCCTTCTTTCTTACCTTTGAGCTTAGAATCATGTTCCTTATCTTTATTTCCAGAAACTGATTCTGTGTCGTTGAAGAATATTAAATCTGAACGTAGGTCAGTGCTTGGAGCTCTGTTTCCGATCTGCCCGTTAGACTAACATCAGCATGTGTGCGGTTGGTGCCGTGCCCTGAGCCTGCAGTTCTGAGAACGGGCCGTGAAGCCAGCGCCCCACACCCCTCCACTTGGAGCTTGTGTGGCCCTGGGCACGTTCCTCGGCCTCACTTCCCCTGCTAGCCACGCAGGGTTCTGCAGCAGGATCTTGCCTGATGAAGCAGGGCGCACGGAAACATGGACCTCTCTTCCCGGGGCCACAGAAGTCAGAGCACGTAACAACTGGCAGCTTCGCGTGGCTCTCACGTGGGTGCTTCATGTGGATTACCTGTTTGACTTGTCTGAGACAAGTAGAGCTCACATCCCCTCCCCTCCCCTCCCCTCCATCCCCGTTTACCTGACGAGGAGACGGAGATCCTTGTCTCCCGCCGGTTAGGGGCAGGGCCAGACTGGACGTCCAGGGCGGACGAGGGCGGTGCCCTTGATCTCGGCGCCCCGCCCCGCCCCGCGGGGCCTCCCGAGCCTCCTGAGACAGAATTCCCCGGGGGTGCCTGCTGCACCTGCCTTGCAGCCATGGTGGTTCTCATCCCCTCTCAAGCATGGCAGTGCCCTCAGGGGACCCTCTTTGATTGCTGTCGGAGGTTCTGACTGACAAAAGTTTTCCTTTTTGAGTCTTTAAAACCATTACCTCAGACCGTTTTGGTGCCTGGGAAACGGTTTTGCTGTTACTGCTGTGGCACAGTAGCTCTCCCGAAAATCCTGCCCCGCTTTCAGCTATTAGAAAACTTGTGTTTCCTGTGGTTTATGTCAACTTTGGGTCAATAGCCTTCAGAGTTCTGGAGTCAAATAAACCGGAAGTGAAGTGGTTTGGTGGCTCCTGTGCCTGAGTCCCAGAGTGACGAGGCAGTAGGTTTTAATTTCCTGTTCCGATACCAGTAGTGGACCCTTACGCAGTCCCCTCCCTAATTAGTATGCGAGTCGTGGCTGGTGCGCTCCTTCCCCGTGGTGACGGGGAGACTGGCAAGGCGCGCCGGCTCCTCTGCAAGTTGCTCTTCCTGATAGATCGTGCCCTGAGACTTCTCAGGACCTGAAGTGGGGGGACGCTCAGCACTGGTAACAGGATATGAAATGCAGATCAAGAGACCTGCTGGAGGGTAGCCAGGCAGGTCTCTTCCAAAGTCTCGAGAGACAAAGACAGAGGACCTGTTAAAGGAGAAGAAGGGGCAGGACAGCTCATTGCCCTGTATGGTCCTGAACTGGACGCAGGTCCAGAAAACGGTCCCTAGTGGGACAGCCAGTCGAATGGGAGTGAGGTCTGGGGACAGTCATTCGTGGTCTGGCCCGTCGGGTTTCCAAGTGCAGACTCCTTCAGGTCAGGGCCCACCTCCTGTCTACCTTGGTGTCCTGCTGGCACCGACCACGTCCCCCACACAGGCACCGAGCTCGCCGGTTGCATTGGTTGGAAGTTTTCCTCTGGAAGAAAGGTGATATTCACAGTTAGCTCTTGAAAGTCTCCACATCACTAAAATTCCTCCCAAAGAAGAAAATTTTGTCTTCTACCAAAAGGGAGAGCAACCAGCGCACCTGGGCGGCTCAGCCAATTAAGCGTCCGACTTCAGCTCAGGTCACGATCTCATGGTTGGTGGGTTCAAGCCCCATGTCGGGCTCTGTGCTGTCAGTGCAGGGCCTGCTTTGGAAGCTCTGTCCCCACCACCCTTTCTGCCCCTCCCCCGCTCTGGCTTGGGCTCTCTTTCTTCTCAAAAACAAACAAACGTTTTAAAAATAAAATGAAAGGGGCGCCTGGGTGGCTTAGTCAGGTAAGCGTCCGACTTTCGCTTAGGTCATGATCTCGCGGTTCGTGGGTTCGAGCCCCGCGTCGGGCTCTGTGCTGACTGCCAGCTCAGAGCCTGGAGCCTGTTTCAGAGTCTGTGACTCCCTCTCTCTCTGACCCTCCCCTGCTCGCGCTGTCTCTCTCTCTCTCCTAAAAATAAATAAAACATTAAAAAAAAAATAATAAAAAATAAAATAAAATAAAATGAAAGAGCAAATCCATTCATATCATGGCCACTGCACTGAGTTTTGGTGAAAAACACAGAATCCAGCCAAGGGCAGAAGGTGTTTCCTGTGTGACTACCCTTTCCGAACGTCCTCTGTAAGGAGGTCCTGACCTGTGAGGGCTCTAACCAGAGAAGAAGGGCGATGCGAGCCATCGAGGGCCATGCCGTGAGTGACCTTGTGCCAGTTTAGTGTGGCCCAGCCCATTTTTAATCTCATCAAAAGAAAAATCTCAAAAAGAAACTAAAATTTTACCGTGGAGCATATTCATGTATTGATAGCCTCACCCTTTGTCCATCTAGAATCCGTGGTCCTTAAAAGTAGACACCCGGTGAGGAGGAAGGCCTGTTGTGGGGAACCTACTCGTGTGTGCGGGAGAACTCTCTTTTGGCAAAACCGCCCCTATTTGTCACTTTGATATTTTCAAGGACACTTGCCACGTCCTGAGAGACAGTGCACAGTGGTGGAGTCAGAACGCCTACTCCCAGTGGTTCATGCTCAAGGTGACCTTGTGACCTTGGATATGTCCCTGGTCTTTGGTTACTGTCAGTTTTCACGTCTGAAATGGAAATCGTAACGTGCCCCGCTTCATCCTAGGCTTATCGTGGAGATCAGATGGGCTAGTGCATGCAGACGCGATACGTGGGCTGTAAAATATTCTGTGAGTGTGTGATGATGGGATCGCCCAGCTAGGGAGATCGCACTTAGGAGGCTTCAAACTTCAGCCCTGAATGCAGATCAGGGGCCATCCAGCAGGAGATGCTAGATTCTGAGTAGATGTGCGCCTTCAGGATTTGCCAAGGGGTCTTTGCTGACAGAATGAAGCTTATGCCATTGGAGAAATCCAAATGAGATTGAAACTCTGGTGCCTAGAAGTCCACGCCTTTTTAGAACCTATTCCTTGAAAATGACTAAGACCTTCAAGGAATGGGACACATTTGAAACTCCTTTGTGTCATTATTTTCCAAGCTCCAGCCTAGGTCCAGGTAATATCCACGAGAAGGAACAAATGATGTTGAATATTCCTTAAGGGAGAAGGGCGAGCACCCGCCCCCTCCTGCACCTTCTCCCGCCCCCCCCATCACCATCTTCCTTTCTCGGAAGCAAAGTTGTATAATCTGAAAAACCTGACATTCCATATTGAGGGTTTATGGTAAGGTAGTAAAACCAGATTTTATATCTCGTTTATTCCTACAACTTCTGATGTGCTTCCAAAAATGGTATTAAGGCAGCAGCTGAGGAAATTTTATGAGATAATGAAGCAGAACAGTTCCTGAAAGCCATCTGCTCGGTTGTTTACAAACTTGCCTCAATACTTCAGAGGCAGCGGTGGGGTACGTGTCTAAACTTCACAAGCTGCACTAGGTAGACCGGAATGAAGCGCGCCGGGGCCGGGCCGGGCCTGGGCCCTCTCCGTGCGGCGGGAGCGGTTGCCAGGCAGGCCTGTTGGAAGCCAGCAGAAAGCACCACACAGAGGTGATTATGTGCCACCATCTGTCACGCTTCAGGCCCGCCGTGCAGCGTGGCTAATCAGCCTTGGCAGCATGATGGATGAACAGCAGCAGCTGCCAAAGCCCCTGTTGGCAAACAGTCCTCAAGTTAAGAACTTTCTCCCCCTCCGTCTTCCTCTCCAGGGTCCTGCTGCGTGTCCGCATGCTGTACTACCTACGACAAGAAGTTATAGGAGACCAGGCAGATAAGATCTTAGAGGGCGCTGACTCCAGGTCAGTGCGAGCGCCCGCCTCCCCGTACCTCCTCCCCGTAGTGATCCGGGTGGTCAGGGAGCACCCTCCCCCCCAGACCCAATGAGGAGCGCGTCTCCTGTTGGGCACCCGCGAGCGTGGGGGGTGTGATGGTCATCGGGTAAAGTGTGTCACCGTGCGTGCGTCACGTGCACAAAGGTGTGACCTGCATTGCTGGTGTTCTGAGGTGACCTTTAAAGCGGGATGCTGTGCGGTGACCTTCATTTCTGGCCGTGGCGGAAAGCGACTGGCTGACACCCTTTCTCTTAAAAACCTTTGCGCAATGCCCAGATCCCTGTCGTGGGACGGGGGCACGCGAGTCCATGTATCATGTATGCAGTTACTGGGGCTCCTTTTTTTAATATTCTGTGTGTTTTGAGCACTGCAAACGGTTGTCTGTGCAGTGAAGCCGACGTGTGGATACCTGAGCCCTTCCATGCCGAAGTCCCCACAGACTGGTGGGACCAGGAAGCAGATAAGTCCCTCCTGATTGGCGTGTTCAAACACGGTAAGTGATGTCCCCATGTGACCACATCGTGACCGTGCGGCTTTGTCGTTGGAGCTCTTCGCGTGCTCTTCGCCGAAGTCATAATATTAATGAGGATAGTTCCAAAGGACTCTTGGCTTCTTCCATTTTCCTCTACTAAAAATCTAATACGAACTGTAAATATCAGATGCTGTTTTTGTATGTTTGTTGAGTATTTGAGAAGAAAACATTTCTTTCTTGGCTGTAAATAAAACCCAAACCATATTTGTTTTAATAATGGCCAAGTTGTCCTATAGCTCTCCCTAAACTTCTCTTCTGAGTGTGGCTCCCCCTGGCCCTGCCAGCCCGAGTCAGAGTGGACGGTGGGCTTAACCTCTGCTATTAATCTGTACAAGTGCCTCCCGGGCTTTGTTCCAAGCAATATTTCACAAATGTCAGTGCCGAGAACTCACGGCTCCCCTGAGTGGGATGCAGCCTTGTTAACTTTGAAAGGCTGGGGATGCAGAACTGGCATGATATATACAGTGAGCGATTCCTGATTATAATCCCAATTCTCTGGGGGTCACGGAGGTATTCTCAGCAGCCCAGCCTGACTAAAGCGGAGAATGATGGCTTATAAAACCTTTCATGATTACAGTTTGGCTTGCGGCTCTGCAGCAGTTAGGAGCGGTGTGTTGTAGTACACATCCTAATTGAATTGTGCTGCTCTGCCTACGTACTGCAGCCGCGTTTTGTGAGCTCAGCCTAAAAATCATTTTCCCGCAGTGCACTGTTGGGGTCTGCCATTTTCCATCTAGTCAACTCGGGCAGTCAAAAAGCAAATTGCAGTTTGAAAACCATAGAGGGAACAGTGTCGTCTCACTGACATGCATCATCCTAAACCTAATAAGACAGGTTCGCTGGCCTTACGTAGGTGGGGATTTTCGGCCAGCGGTGCACGGTCCTGCAGGACCACAGCCGCTCACGGGAGGCCGGCACGGATGCGGGGTGCCCCGCGGAGCCCGTAAAGGAGCGTCACGAAGCCTTTTAAATGTCAGGCAAAATTCGATCTGGAAGAACATGGGGTCAAAAACCTTCCCAGGCATCTCACAGTTGTGTTGAACCTGCTTTTCTGTTAGTGTTTGTGGTCATTTGGCTGAGATCCTGGAGATGTAACTTGCCCCCCTCCACCCCCCAAATCTGCCCCGCTGTGAGCACCCTATGGAATGCTTTCCTAAGACGAGGTTCGCAAGTGATCGCCTCAGCCGAGGGGTGAACTCGGTGTGCTGTGGCAGTGCTGTGGGGTTGTCAGTGACGGCCCCCTCGCTCTTTCTGTGCATGTCCTCTGGGGCCGGCGGGGCTGGCGCAGGCTACGAGAAGTACAACTCCATGCGAGCTGACCCCGCACTGTGCTTCCTGGAACGCGTCGGTATGCCCGATGCCAAGGCCATCGCTGCCGAGCAGAGGGGAACAGACATGCTAGCAGATGGCGGTGACGGGTAAGGAGGACATTTGAAAACGTTAATACACTTCATGTCAGTGTCCCATCCACCGGCAGGGTTCAGCTCTCGCACCGCGCCAGGCACTACATCACATCTGATTTGAACTTGCCTGGTGTGTGCCATTCAGTCCATTTACGTATCGTAATGATTATTCTAACACAGTGTATTATCTGGATAATCTGAAACGTGCTTATTTTTCCCGAACGATGACCCTTCCCCCACCCCAGCCCCTTCCCCCAGGACCGCACCATTTAAACACTGATAGCATCATCTTTGATGTCAGATCCAGAATTTAAAGTTGTGTTAGGCCAGCAATCAGTCTTTTGTGAGCCCCCTCAGTCTCTTGCTTATCTGTACGATTTAAACATTTTTTTACAATTTTAACATAGGGGAGAATTTGATAGAGAAGATGAAGACCCAGAATATAAACCAACCAGGACTCCATTCAAGGATGAAATAGACGTAAGGACTCAAGTATATTGGCTTTTACAGCACTGTCAAAATATTATATGCCCATATTTGACTTGTTAAACTTTATAGATAAGAGCCTTCTCTTTAAAAGATAAAGCAAAATGAAACCCCAAATTTAAATGATTCTGTTTCTCACCTTGCTTTCAAGGAATTTGCGAATTCTCCCCCGGAGGATAAGGAGGAATCCATGGAGGTGCGCTCCGCAGGTAAGGCTGCGTCGATGCCCACAGAGCAGGTGTGTGCCATGAGGCATTGTTCACGCCTGCGCTTCTGCTCCTTCACGAATGTCCTTTCTTCCATACTGACTCACCCCTTTTGTGACTCATTTTAATTCTTGTTTATTGTTTTTCATAACATTGAATTTCTTTGATGAAATCACTATTTTTTGGGTTAAGACGGTTTATACATCTCTATATACCAGTCAGTGGAAATTTTGACGCATCTGTAGAAATCTGTCTCTCGGGGGTATGGAGGGCATTTGCTAGCTATCTGAAATATTGCAAGTTTATAGAAAACGGACCTTTTCTCTAATGTAGAATAATCAGCTAACGATCACGTGATTATCTCTTATGTTCAAGATTGCTATGCTAAGTACCTTATAGGAAAGCACCCTCATGTAGTAGTTCATGGCATAAAGTATGTTTCTTTACATAAAACTGATAAGTAAACTTGCTTCCCCCTCCACTCTCCTGGCCCCTGCAAGGAGTTAAAAAAGAAGCAGTTTTAGGGGCATCTGGGTGGCTCCATCGTTTGAGTGTCTGACTTCGGCTCAGGTCATGATCTCCCAGTGTGTGGGTTCAAGCCCCGCGTCGGGCTCTATGCTGGACAGCTCAGAGCCTGGAGCCTGCTTCCGATTCTGTCTCTCTCCCCCTCCCCTGCTTGCATTCACTGTCTCGCGCTCTATCAAAAATAAATACTAAGAAAAATTTTTTGAAAAGAAGCAGTTTGTAAACTTCATACTAATATTGTTCTTTATTTATATTTTAAAAACAAGAGCACAAAGATGACCTTTCCCACACTGTCATTTGAATGTTAATGAGTCATCTTGTTTTGATGGAAAATCCTGTGTATTGCAAGATCACAGCTACACATTTCAAAAATATTTTTTCCACTTCCCCAGGCAAGCACAGTGAGAGTAACGCTGAGTTAGGCCAACTTTACTGGCCCAACACTTCGACCCTGACCACCCGTCTGCGCCGGCTCATCACTGCCTATCAGCGCAGCTATAAACGGCAACAAATGAGGCAGGAGGCCCTAATGAAGACCGACCGGCGGAGACGGCGGCCTCGGGAGGAAGTGAGGGCACTAGAAGCGGAAAGGGAAGCTATAATATCTGAGAAGCGGCAAAAGTGAGTTTCTTCAGGGTTCTACTGAGCTCCGGGTAGGTGCCTCTCTTCTCTGCCCTTCTCGGCCAGCAAGAGGCAAGAATCACGCCCCAGATAACGATCAAAGAAAGTCAGTGCATCAAAGCAGTCTGTCTGTCGCCCCCAGAGTAAGCCCATGCCTTAAGTTTAGGGGAAAAGAAGCCAAGAATTGATAACCTTTAAGCCTGTTTCCTTAAGTACGGTTTAAGCTAACGTCTTCTTGCTCATAGGTGGACGAGAAGAGAAGAGGCTGACTTTTACCGGGTGGTGTCCACTTTTGGAGTTATTTTTGACCCCCTGAAACAGCAGTTTGACTGGAACCAATTTCGAGCCTTTGCCAGACTTGACAAAAAGTCTGATGAGAGTTTGGAGAAATACTTCAGTTGTTTTGTGGCCATGTGTAGGCGAGTGTGTCGAATGCCCACGAAGCCAGATGATGGTAGGTTCTTTTTGTAACAGAAGTTCTGGGGGGCGCCTGGGTGGCTTAGTCGGTTAGGCGTCCGACTTTCGCTTAGGTCACGATCTCGCGGTTCGTGGGTTCGAGCCCCACGTCGGGCTCTGTGCTGACTGCCAGCTCAGAGCCTGGAGCCTGTTTCAGTCTGTGACTCCCTCTCTCTCTGACCCTCCCCTGCTCACGCTCTCTCTCTCTCTCTCTCTCCTAGAAATAAATTTTAAAAAAATATTAAAAAAAAAAAAAAAGTTCTGTGGTGAGAGGCCAAATAACGTGGAAAATAGAGAGCGAACAATTTAATGCGTGTTCAGGTTTTTTCCCAAGCGAATACAGTTGTTTTCGTGTTACAGAACCACCCGACCTCTCCTCCGTGATCGAGCCGATCACAGAAGAGCGGGCCTCTAGAACTCTCTACCGCATCGAGCTGCTGCGGAAAATCCGCGAGCAGGTTCTCCATCACCCTCAGCTGGGAGAGAGGCTGAAGCTATGTCAGCCGAGTTTGGATCTGCCCGAGTGGTGGGAGTGTGGGAGGCATGACCGGGACCTGCTTGTCGGCGCCGCTAAGCACGGGGTCAGCCGGACGGACTATCACATCCTCAACGACCCCGAGCTGTCTTTCTTGGACGCGCACAAAACCTTTGCCCAGAGCCGAGGGGCGGGAAACCTGTCCTCCCTGACGCCCCTGGCCGCTGGGCTCGGCCAGCCGCCCACCGCCCCGCCGTCGGCTCTCGCTCAGGAGGAGAAGGCGGCGGGGCCGAGCGAGGGCCGAGCGGAGGAGGGAGGCAGCGGGGCCGCCCTGGAGAAAGCCGGCGCGAAGGGGGAAGAGGAGGAGGAGGAGGCCGGCGGCAGGGACAGGGGCCGGAGGCAGGGCTGCGAGCCCGAGGCTGGCTCTGTGAAGAGCGACCCGAGAGGGACGGACGTCAACGCAGATACGGGGCCCAAGTCTATTTCGGAGAAGGGTTCCGAAGAGGATGAAGAAGACAAGCTGGAGGACGATGACAAGTCGGAAGAGTCTTCCCAGCCTGAAGGTAAGGCCCCCGCCGCGGCCACGTGCTCCTGTCGCGTGACGAGGACTCTGTTTCTGTTTTAAGGGTGACTTGTGTACGGGTTCCTCCGAACGGGCGGTGTCAGGTTGAGCTAGGTGTACGTGTGCTCCGCCGCGGCCTGGAAACATGGTATTTCGAGCAGCTTCGAGCCTCAGAAGAGTGTCACGGGCACGTGGCAATTTTCAGATCAGGAGGAGGGGTAGCCCGAGTAGGGGTGGCGTCAGAATCCCACATGCCTCTGATTTGGACAATGACACGTGAAGGAGAAGAGTCACTCACTGAATACACGCTGGCAGTTGTTTTAAAACAGATGAGACTGAATTTTAGTTTTAAGTCCGAAGTAAAAGGTCAAAGTAGACTCTGAAAATAACCAGCATCCTTCGTGAGTCTCCGTCATTCCGCCTCCTCCGAGGTGTCAGATAATTAGTGATGTCCCCTCCCCAAGCCTGCCTGCTGCTTCATCCATAAAACCAGGAGCGCGCCGTGTGCACCCAGGGCCCGTCAGCAGCTGTAACAGCACGATCGTTAAGATGCCTAATGCTGTCCTAGCCATGAAGTAGGCACTCAGTAAAATAGAGCCGAGTGGTATTCAAGTTTTTCGCCATGTCCTCTCTGAACTTCTTTTCCTGTCAGGCCCCGCGGTCGTGAGTAACGCGCACTAACTCCTTTCTCAGCAGGGGCCGTTTCCAGAGGGAAGAATTTTGATGAGGAAAGCAACGCCTCCATGAGCACCGCCAGGGATGAAACCCGAGATGGGTTCTACATGGAGGATGGAGACCCTTCGGTGGCTCAGCTCCTTCATGAGAGAACATTTGCCTTCTCCTTCTGGCCAAAGGTTGGTGGCGAGTTTTGGGTATTTTGTTTCGTGGGCCAAAAAAGAGTTGAGGGGGGCGGTTTCAGGAACTCTTTCTCGTTTAATTTTTCGAGTAAGTTTAAGGTAAACTTGGACACCGTATATGAAGACTAGATTTTTCTCACGTTCGAAAGTCTGTGCAGTACTTTTGTAACAGGACAGGAAAGGTGACATGAAGGAAAGATAAGAACAACTCTTTATATGGGCCTTTAGCTCCTCAGAGCTTTCTAGGCTGGTAATCACGTTGGCCAGTACAGTCTCCGAACTGTTGTTTCCACAGACTCCCCCTGTAGCAAAATGAAGTGTGTACAGGTCTTTCTCTTTCCCTCCCTCCTTCTCTCCCTTCCTTCCTTTTTTTTTTTCCTTTTCTTTTTTTTTTTTTTTTACTGTGGTAAAAACTACAAATTTATGAGCATAACCAATTTTAAATGTCCAGTTCAGTAGCTTTAAGTATATTCACATCTCTGGTGGACAGATCTCCAGAACGTTGTCTGGCATGACTGAAACTTTATACCCATGGACCAGCTTCCCCTCCCCCCTCCCGTCTGCCCCAGCCCCGGCGACCATGACTCTCCTCTGTTTCTGTGAATTTGACTCTTTTAGCAGCCTTAGCACATGAGCGGAATCATGAGGTGTTCGCCCTTTTGTGGCTTGCTTATTTCACTTCTGTCACCTTATACTCCAGGTTTATCTGTGTGACAGCATGTGACAGGAGTTCCTTCCCTTTCAAGGCTGAGTAATATTCCATTGTATGTACATATCACATCTTCATCCGTTCATCTGTCCTTGGGACATTAGGCTTCCTTCCACTTCTTGGCTTACTGTAGTGCTGCTGTGAGCGTGAGGGCGCCAGTATGTCTTTGAGGTCCTGCTTTCAGTTCCTCTGGACATGTACTCAGAAGTGGGATTGCTGCGTCACGTGGCATTCTATTTTTAATTTGTTTGAGGAGCCCTCCATACTGTTTTCTGTAGCTGTCACGCCATTTGCAGTCCCACCCACTAACAACGCACAAGGAGAAAATGTGTGTTTTAATTTTTTTTTTAATGTTTATTTTATTTTTGTGAGAGAGAGAGAGAGAGAGACAGAGCACAAGCTGGGGAGGAGCAGAGAGAGAGGGAGACACGGAATCGAAAGCAGGCTCCAGGCTCTGAGCTGTCAGCACAGAGCCCGATGCAGGGATCAAACTCACGACCTGCGAGACCATGACCCGAGCCAAAGTCGGACACCTAACCGACTGAGTCACCGAGGCATCCCCTTAATTTTTAAAAATCTGGGACGGAACTTTCAGATTTACGACACCTTCAGAGGTTTGGAAACCTACAGTCTTCTCAACCTGGGAGAAGGTGGGCTATTGACCCACTTGCTCCAAACAATTATGAAGTAGTTCCAAATGTAGTTATCTATAACCAAAAGCAAAAATGGAAATTACTTTTCTGGCTAACTAGGGTAATTTATAGTAGATCTCTATGTAATTTGGGTCTGCTTTTTGGGGTGGGGACATAATCATTCTTTCTAATCACCATAACAGGGCTGTCTGGTTTAAAACAAACAACACAAAAACAGCCTCAGCTGACTCATCCCCAGGCCGGTCCTCCACAGTGTTCATTGTGTAAGAAACAATGTGAAATTTGTAGATGAAGAGTGTACTATCAAAGACGTTTTTTTCTCTGTATGCTCTGTTCTGCTGCTCTCCCTTATTGAGTGTAGAAGAGTTTCCCAGATCAGTCAAAAAGTCCGTCGTAGCAGACACTTTAATCTATGGAAACTGGGCCTGAGAGCTGTAATTAGAAATTTTTAATGTACACGCTCCAGTGAAATTCGAAGTGATAATAGGTGGGGGATGCAAACTGACATTCATTAGGTGTCCCTAGGTCGGTGCCCGTTTTGTACTGCTGAACTTTATTAATAGTGACGCTAATGATGTCCCACTTCCTGGGACGCACGTCGATCCAGCCTGTGGATCCGAAGCACCAGAACGTCCAGAAGCTAAGTTCCTGAACTTGAATACCAGTTGCTTTTGAAAGATGGGGATATTTTTGAGGTGGTTATGTAATGTTTTCTAATTTGCGTGGTCCCGCCTTCGTAATTGAAAAATAGGAAATTTTCTCCGTTGGGGCTATCTTCGGACCTTCCATCAGAGCAAAGCAGTTTCTGTGGGTTTTGTTTGTTTACTCACTTGTTTTTTGTTTCCTTTTACTTTTGTGTCCACTGATCGACTTTTTAAAATTTTTAATTATTTAAGTTTATTTCTTTATTTTGAGAGAGAGCAAGTGGTGGGAGGGACAGAGAGAGAGAGAGAGAGAGAGAGAGAGAGAGAGAGAGAGAATCCCAAGCAGGTTCCACTGACAGCAAGGAGCCTAACACGGGGCTCCATGTCATGAACCGTGAGATTGTGACCTGAGCCAAAATCAGGATTTGGACACTTAACCGACTGAGCTACCCAGGCATCCCCTGCCCCTCCCCCCCACGCTGATTGCCTTTTAAACCTTTTATGCTCTTTAGCATCTTGATGGAAATATTTATCTCGTAATTTTCACCACACCTTTGCTACAATTTTGTGTGACTTTTCCTCTCCCTCCAGGACCGAGTAATGATAAACCGATTAGACAACATCTGTGAAGCGGTGCTGAAAGGCAAATGGCCAGTAAATAGGCGCCAGATGTTTGATTTCCAGGGCCTCATCCCTGGTTACACGCCACCCACCATGGACAGTCCCCTGCAGAAGAGGGGCTTTGCCGAGCTCTCCATGGCCGGCCAAGCGAGCATCAGTGGGAGCGAGGACCTCACGACTTCTCCTCAGTTGTCGAAGGTAAGTTTGTTCTGCTGTTAAGAAGTGAGCTCTCTTTTGAGTCTTCACTCAGTTTGGAAGCCTGTGGCTCACTGGTCCTACTTGGAATTAAGATGGCTGCCGTTTCCTCAGCTCTTTTCAGCAGTTATGAATGTTTAATTCCTGAAGCTTCTTGTTCTTTTTTCTGAAACCCAGCCCATTAGCAGATACAGTTTTGGCTCATTGTTGTGTTGGAATTTTTCAATAGGAAGACGCCCTAAATCTCTCTGTCCCTCGCCAGCGGAGGAGGAGGAGAAGAAAAATTGAAATTGAGGCCGAGAGAGCTGCCAAGCGGCGAAACCTCATGGAAATGGTTGCCCAGCTGAGGGAGTCTCAAGTGGTCTCAGAAAACGGACAAGAAAAAGTTGTAGATTTATCAAAGGCCTCGAGAGAGGCAGCAAGCTCTACCTCAAATTTCTCATCTCTTACTTCAAAGTTTATCTTGCCTAATGTCTCGACACCGGTGTCCGATGCCTTTAAGACTCAAATGGAGCTGCTCCAGGCAGGCCTGTCACGCACACCCACGAGGCATCTGCTTAATGGCTCCCTAGTGGACGGAGAGCCTCCCATGAAGAGGAGGCGGGGAAGGAGGAAAAACGTGGAGGGTCTTGATCTGCTTTTCATGAGCCACAAACGGACGTCATTGAGTGCAGTAAGTTAAGGAGCTCACTTCCATTGTGTGTGCCCACAGTGGCAGCCAGAATCCCTGCCGCTCTGACGACACTGGCCTGTGCTCCCGTCAGTGACGTGGCATTAAAGCTGGCTTCTTCCACTAAAGAAACGGGATCACAGTGACCACTCATGGTTCTGAGCTGAACAATTGTGTTGAGCTTTGACACAGATCACTCGGCCTGAACCGAATGTAGCTGGAGGATTTATTCCTCCCGAGATCCTGATATATTGATTACTCTCGGAAGACTAGCCCAAAACAAAACCATGTTCTTCTGAGCCTGTAATTGTTACCTCCGAATTCCTGAGGCGGAAAAAGCTTCTGCTCTTAAAAATATTGTTGGGGGGGTCTGACGTTTATTAGATTAGTATAAATGTTTAGTTTCAGGCTTGAGACATGTGTTCACGGACAGAGATAGTGATGGCAGGTTCTGCTAGCTTCCTAACTGCAGCTGTTTTTAAAATCTCAACTGAATAAAGATCTGTGCTAGCCTAGCCTTGTATGCAATGTACGCACCAGTGGGTTTTGACATTTTCTTTTTCAACTCAAAGGAAATGAGTATAGTGTGATCAAAATAACCCCTTCCCTAATCTTCTTCAACCACCCCACTTAAAGATGCACTGCCCGGGTAATGACGAGGGTTTTACCTTCAAAGAACCTGAGTCCATTTTTAAAAGGTCAAAGTAGTACCAGGCCTTATCCATCTGGAACCCCGATCAGCCTGGGGACACTGGAGCTTGTTTGGGAACAAGGAGCCGGCGCTCCAGGAGAGAGTCTTTCCCTGGGCAGGTGGGACACAATTTGGGAAACGCTGACATTTGACACTGAGAGGAGGGAGACGTTTGTTTCAACAGTTTTTGCTTTTCCTAACCCTATTCCCATCCGCTCAGTTCTATTTCTTAAATCTCAAGAAAGCCAAATGACTTCAAAGGGTAGTAAAAGGGGTGGTCGAGTTAAAGTTGAGAAACGACAAAATAGCATTCACTGGAATTTCCCCTCTGGAGGGGTCTGACTGAAACAGAAGCATCTGGGTGATTTAAAGTTAATTTTCAAAATTCATTACCATGTACCAATCATAATAACGGTCATTTTTGATGAACATATGATTACTTTTAGAATCTCCTAAAAATATGCCTTGTAATGGATCAACTGTGACTGGTTATTCCATAAATTCAAATGCCGTTTCGAGGTGTGTGGCCCCCAGAGTTGTTTCACTAAAGATTAGCCTCCCCCCAACACTGTGATAGATTTTTGTTCCCTGAAAATCCTTTCTCCATAAGCATCAACATGTAGCTGAGTTTCTGCATCTCACACCTTTATTTATTTACTGTTGTATTTAATGTTTGAATCCTAGCACATATTTGTCTATGGTCCAGGCATCAGGAATTAACCGTGTGAACCAGGTGCTATTTATATATTGTAATTATATATTCTATATTAAACTTCAGGCTGCTTTTATGCATTTCACATATTTTACGTTATCCCTAAGAACTTACTGGTGTTTTTCCTTTTTCTAAAGTCACGTAAACAACCCAGCTCAAAATTCCTAATAGATGTTAGAGAATGTATTTTAAAAGTTTTGTTTCTTTTACTGTCAAATGTTAGAATTCAGGGATTACATACTTGGTATTGTGGAAAGTTATGTGCATACACATAAAACAAGGAAAATGCCGACTGATCTATAAGTAAGTGGAATAGTGAAGAGCTGTTAAAGGTCAGCAGTGTTACTTATATGGATGAAGACGAATCCTAAAATCTTTCATTGTGTCAGTACTCAAACTCGAGACCATTTGGCATTTGCCACAAAAAGTAAGGATACAGTCACCATACATCCAACAGCATGGTAGAAGTCGTCCCTGGGTGCACTCCCCGGCCCCCCGTCCTCCCCCGCAAGTACAGTGTGAAGAGTAAGCGCATAACAAGTGCTTGCATTGGAAAACTCAGTGGTTAACATGAGCGGCTGGTAAATAATCATGCATCATAGCTGTGAGGCGTGCCTGGGGTACTTTGTGAGCCCAAGGGAAGAATGGTAGGAGGAGGAGGAGGATATGGGGAGAAACAGATGAGGAGGTTTCCTTAGGCATGGTCCTACTTTGGTTAAGGTTTGGAGATTGTGTAGGCCTTCGTCATTTGAAAAGAGATTGCAGGGAGAAAACGTGCAAAGGGACTGAGGCTAGAGACAGCCTTCCAGGTTTGCTAAACTGAAAGTCATCGGCAGCAGGGGAGTCCGATGAGGAGGTGGAGTTCAACAGAAGTGAGCTTGGATGCCAGGTAGGATATAAACCGCGGAGGGCCTTGACTTCCGTACTAAAGAACCTGGATTTTATCCTGAAGGCGATGGGGATTCAGTTACCTAAGTAGTTAAGAATAGTCTCGAACTAGGAAGAGTGCATTTTAGAAAACCGACTGTAGTATAGCAGCGTGGCAGTCTGAGTAAAGAAGAGCGGAAGGAGAATCAGGGAGACCCTTTGGGAATGTCACAGTGATGGGGGGGCGGGGGGGGGGAAATAGCAAAGACCTGGACCAAAGTAGGAGCAGCAGGAATAGACAGGTGGGCTGCCAGAGAAGTTGTCTGGGGGTTGCAGTAACAGTGTGAGCACCACCGGTCGGGTGGTGGTAGAGAACAGGTGTCTGTTAAGTGTAATATTTTCAGTGTTGCCCCACATCCCTGCTGCAAAATATCGTACTACCAATAAAATTGTACGGTTCAGAGAGTGCCAAAAAGCTATGCACAAGATGGCTGCTGGAACATCCCTTCAGTTTTAATTTCTTTAATGATGTTATCCTGAGATCCCAAGAGAGACTGAGAGGCCACCCTTCACGCACGTCAAGCTCAGACTACACCGTCCGTGCCCTAGTGGCTTGTGTAAGATCTCAGACGTGGAGCACTAGTGCACAGTGAATTTCCTCCCTAATTACTAATTCTGCAGTGTGGACAGTGATGTTAAAGTTTCATCTTCTAACTTAATAGCTGTTCCCAAACTGACAGTGTTTCAGGTAACTTTTCCCCCCTTTTGGTCAAAGATCCATTATGCTAGGATAGCCTTTTCTTGGGATAAGACCTTTCTGGAACCGGTCATCCTAGGAGAATTCAGACCACTGTCAACTCTCTGCAGGAGGATGCTGAGGTGACCAAAGCTTTTGAAGAAGATATAGAGACCCCACCTACAAGAAACATTCCTTCTCCTGGACAGCTGGACCCAGACACGCGGATCCCTGTGATAAATCTTGAAGACGGGACTAGGCTGGTGGGGGAGGACGCTCCGAAAAATAAGGACTTAGTTGAATGGCTGAAGCTGCATCCTACTTACACTGTTGATATGCCAAGTTATGTACCAGTAAGTACTACCGAGTTTGGTGGGGAGGAGTCCGGGGAGGATAGCCCCCACGATCCTCCCGTAGAACAAATACTTTTGGTCCTTCTGCCTCTTGCTTGACTGTCTCCTCATCGCGAATGTTCCCCGGTAACTGCCACTGTGTGTTTTATGTTAGAAAAACTAACTTCAAGTCAGAAAGGAAACCTTGTAGTTACTTGAAGATGCCAATTACGCACTTCCTTCCTTTCTCCTTCCACCAGACAAGACATGATTTCTTCAGTTATTCTTTACATGGCCTGGTTTTCAGGTGGTCTCATTAGCAGGATGACACTCACGAATGCACTTTAATTGGATCAGACCAGGTCTGGCGAGCACAGAGGACTCTGAAGCTGTTACCTGCAGAAATTTGACAGGCTAATACAGCCCCAGACTTTATGAGCTTCTCTTTCAAACAACTAACGCTTGGCGCCTTACAATAAACATTAAACAGTATCTCTAGGTGATCTGTCGCATAAACTGCTTGTTAGCTAGTGGCGCAAACCTTTTACCTCCTGCGTACTTAGTGCCTGTTTGTTTTTTTTTAAACTTGAGTGTAGGATTTCACATTTTTTTTTGTTGAGTTCAGCTTGAGTTGAGTCCTTGCCATTCAGAATGTCCCCTCCTGCATGAGTCCTTTTATCCCTGAGTTGCTCCTGTTCGTGTCTAGTCTGTGTCATAGACATGACGTCATCTCTGTGTCCGTCCAAGTCACTGAGTAGAAATGAGTAAGGGTACTTGAGAAAGTTTCCTTTAAAAATACTGTGACTTAGTTAAACATTTGAAGAAAAGGCTTTACACGGGGTCATTGATAGACAAAAGGAAAAGCAGATTCTCAGCTTACATGTGTGTCTAGGTCCTTAATGTACAAAGAGAAAAATAGGAGTTTTTCTTTTTAAAGAAATGTATGGTTTCTGATAACTGAAATGATGCCTGAAACTTCCAAAGTAATTGAAAATGGCATGACTGAGGGCACCTGCCTGCCTCAGTTGGTAGCGTGTGCAACTCTCGATCTCCGGATCATGAGTTCGAGCTCCACATTGGGCATAGAGATTATTTTAAAAAAAAAGAAAGAAAGAAAGAAAGAAAGAAAGAAAAAGAAAGAAAAAGAAAATAGCTTGACTATTCTCTTTGTCATTCAGGAAAGAGTAATTACTAAATACAGTTTTACTAAATATGTATTTTGGGTTGTTTGTTTTTTTTTTTTTGCAGAAGAATGCGGATGTGCTGTTTTCCTCATTTCAGAAACCGAAACAGAAACGACATAGATGTCGGAACCCTAATAAACTGGATATAAACACTTTGACAGGAGAAGAAAGGGTGCCTGTTGTCAATAAACGAAATGGAAAGAAGGTGAATGTTTGGGAAAGGGAAATGATCTCTGTGTGTGATTTCTTATCCCAGCAAGCAGCATTTTGTCCTGACATCCTTTTAAGGAAAAAACAATCCTGTTTCTTCTAGAATATCTGTATAGGATATGTGCGTGCATACGGGGGAACGTGGGGGGTGATGTGCGTGCTCTTAGATCATTTTCCAAATGCCTCTCCTCAGATGGGTGGCGCTATGGCACCTCCGATGAAGGACCTGCCCAGGTGGCTGGAAGAGAACCCTGAATTTGCAGTCGCTCCAGACTGGACTGAGATAGTGAAGCAGTCTGTAAGTACCAATTCGGCACTTCCGTCAGGAAAGGCGTTTGTACAGAACTGTTGTCCTGGGCTTTTCTTCATTTTCTGTTGACCATTAATTATTCAGTCATAAGTTATTCTTAGTTTAAAAGAATTGACCTAATAAATCATCGTGTCTCCTATTGGTATATCATTAATCCAAAGTAGAGTCGTTTGACAGCCGATTTAAAAGGAGTGCAGAGGAATACACGTTCACGGTCTTGGAGGTAGACTTACTACTACCGGGCAGAATGCCCCGGGTAAACCTGGTTATTAGCAGCTCACCTGTAGGATGGAATTCATGGTGGTCGAGATCACTAAGATTAACTGGGAATTTTGATTTTAAAGTAAAGAATACCACTTTGCCTAAAATTTTTTTTCCCGTTTTAGCTTCTTTAAAAAAGTCAGTTTGTTAATGTCTGGATTTTTTTGTTTGTTTACTTGTTGAAAGTACACAGTACAACTTCCTATTTCCTGTTGGCGTACAGTTCGACCAGTCTTAAGACATTTACCTCACCGGGAGGGTAGCCTTTAACCGTTTTTCTGCAGCCCAGCCTAATGCCGTGAGGTGACCTAGCGCCAACCGGTGGAATTTGGGCTCTCCTAAGTTTCACCGGTGAGCTTTTGGGGCGGAAATCCTCGCTGACGCGTTTCCACCCGGAGCGGCGATGGTGCGTGCGTCAGAGGCCCACCCTGAAATCACGTTTCCGCTCGCGCCGCTCACCGCCGCTGTCTGCCTGTCCCCGTTTGCTTCAGGGTTTTGTTCCCGAGTCGATGTTCGACCGCCTTCTCACCGGCCCCGTGGTGCGGGGGGAAGGAGCGAGCAGGAGAGGGCGGAGGCCCAAGAGCGAGATGGCCAGGGCGGCCGCGGCGGCCTCCACCTCCGGCGTCAACCCGCTGCTGGTGAACAGCCTGTTCGCCGGCATGGACCTCACGAGCCTCCAGAACCTGCAGAGCCTCCAGTCCCTCCAGCTGGCCGGGCTCATGGGCTTCCCCCCGGGCCTGGCGACGGCCGCCGCGGCGGGGGGCGACGCCAAGAGCCCCGCGGCCGTGCTGCCCCTCGTGCTGCCGGGCATGGCGGGCCTGCCCAACGTGTTCGGCCTGGGCGGGCTGCTCAACGCGCCGCTGCCCGCCGCCGCCGAGGCGAAGCCGCGCCCGCGCAGGGGGACCCGGAAGACGGCGCGCCCAAGGCGGAGGGCAAGGGCCGCGAGAACGAGGACGAGAGCAAGGACTCCGAGAAAAGCACGGACGCGGCGGCGGCCGCCCCGGCCGCGCTGCCGTCCAGCCCGCTCGCCTTCAACCCCTTCCTCCTGTCCACCGTGGCGCCCGGCCTCTTCTACCCGTCCATGTTTCTACCTCCGGGGCTGGGCGGGCTGACGCTGCCCGGCTTCCCCGCCCTGGCCGGACTGCAGAACGCCGTGGGCGCCGGCGACGACAAGGGCCCCGACAAGGCCGAGGGCGCCGCCTTCCCGGAGGAGGAGGCGCTGGACGCCAGCGACGCCGCCGCCGAGAGCCCGGAGAAGGCCGCGGGGCCCCCCGCCTTCGAGGACGAGGGGGCGCAGGGGGAGGAGCTGGACTCGCTCGACGGGGGGGACGAACTGGAAACCAACGAGAACGACGAGTAGCCAGGACCCGGTCCGGTTCCAGTGTTGAAAACTTTTGACAAGTGGTAGTCCTACTGTTTACACTCACAGTTAATGTTCATACCTAGTTTTATAAGCTGTTCTGTAACATAGTGTAGCAAAAAAGAAAAAGAAAAAAAAAAAAAAGTCCAAGTCATGTTATACAGGTGTGTCAAAAGGTATCTTGGTCATTAAGTATTGTGCAGTGCATTATTTATTATCCCTAGGAGAGATGAAATTTGAGAGGTGATCATGTCTTTTTAAGGAAACTTGCATAATGCTCTGCTTCTTCTTTCTTTTTTTTTTTTTTTTTCCTTTTGGTACCATTGGTATTATAATAAAGAGCAATTTGTAACTGAGTGGCACTAATGGAAGGAAGTGCTGCTCGAAGGAAGTATGAAGTTATATATTTAATTTTTTAATTTTAATTTTTTTTTTTTTTGCTGTGAAGGTCAAGATGAAATTTACCATACATATCATACTTGCTCATTTGTTTCCCTTTTGACTGTACGGGGGTTCCCACACTCGCGCATCCACACACATCCATACACTCTGACAATCTCCACCTTAGTGTGAACGTCTCTGTCCCGAGGCGCAGCAATAATAAGGCAGCTGTTGAATGTGAAGGGTCCCTTTGGAAATTAACCTACTGGGAGGGTTCTTGCCAGAAAGAACTACAGTTCCATTGTCTCGTGGTCTTGGAATGCACTGGTATAAACAAAAATAAATAGATAAATAAAGAGTGAGAGAAGAGAGAATCAGGTACCTTTTTTAAATTAAAGGACTTTGTTACTTTAGCCACAAAGCTAAAACAGCATTACCTCAGCTCTAAACTAGCCTTGAAGTTTACAGACATGACTTTGTAAATGTATTGTTTTTCTTTGTTGTGATGTCCTTTTATTTTTTCCTTTGAAAACTGCTATCATGTAAGATAAAATGTAAATTGCTGCCAACTGTAGTAATGATGCTTTTAATAAAAGTGACCCATGATATGCAGAGATGTAATTATAGAATGTAGTACGTAGGGGAACTGGTGTTCACTCTATTTTTTGTATTCGCAATAGATGCAAATACAGCATTCTGGCCTTTGTACGGTTTCTTGATATATCCTCTTATCCTAGATGAGCCGTTAGTAATATGCTAAACTGATTGTCTGCAGACTAGACGGGGGGGAAAACCCTTAAATTACCTTCACATAATTCCACTCCAGATATCTCCACAGAACCACACACAAAAACCTCCTATTACTCCCTCAAAAGGGCATCTGAGACCGAGAGTACTGTAAAATGTGTGCAGCGTCTGATAATGTGGTACACTAAAGAACAAAAGGGCGAAAGAAAAATGAGGCTTTAATAGGCAGAATATCTAGGTCATTTATCCTCGGTTAATGGGTAGAAAAACACAATGCCGGAGTGTCAGCAAGGGACACAAAGGCGCTCTGGTGTCCTGCGGGCCGGTGCTTGATGCCAGAAACGGCGTGGAAAACCCGTGTGGGGTTAAAAGGGGCCCCGCTTGAGCCACTGCGTGCGCGCGCGCGCGTGCAGCCTCGGGAGCCGCTGCTTTGCACACCCCTTCGTGACCTCTGCTCGTTGAGGTTAAACGTAATTTGAGAGCTACTGTTTTCACCTTTCTTGTCACCTGACCGAGCACAGAGCTCTGTTGCGAGGAGGCGGCGGATGGAGCGGCTCCCTGCGCGCCTCCCCTCCGCGCCCCACGCGCACCCGCCGCGCAGGCCCGGCCCGGGGCGTGCGAGACCGCTGGTCCAGATTCCTCGCAGACGACTCGGATTTGGTTATATCCCGAGAAGAAAATCTACCCGCGCGATTCTGGAAAAGGAACAACGTGAAGCCTCCACGTTGGAGACCCGATGGCCGCTTTTCTCTCTCTCTTGAAAGTCGACAAGTGGGTAGGGTGCACTGAAGGAAAAAGTGCCTTAAAGAGAGCGTCTTCTGAAGTGGAATTCTCTGAAAGTGGGAAGAAAAAAGAAAAGACTAGATCTGTACCAAGTATAGGGAGTTCTAAATATTTAAAGCAAAGATTTTTTTTTTTAAGCCTTAAAAGAAGACCTTAGATAGGGAGGGTCTATTTAATAAAATGAGTCCTAAAAGGGTCTTTTTCCAAAATGGGAACAGTGTTGGGAGTTTTCCTATGACCTTGTGTAAATAGAACATGCGACGAGACTCTCTGTTAAGAGAAGAAAATGCCAAGAGCAAAGACATCAATCAGTTGCTTGTGGCCAGAAGGGGCCCTGAGTCGAGAGATGGGTCACCAGCTGGCCCTGCGTTATCTGGGAGTTACCCGTTCTCGAAGTCATTCCGACTTCCATGTTGGAAAATGCATTTTTTCCCCCTTCGAATCAAATGAATTCTCGATGTTAGATCTTGAATTGACCCAAGTGAGGAATCTTTTGAATTCAGTCTGATACGTCGTAACTAGTGTTCGTTGTGTGCTTAGTGTCCCTTAAGTACTGAGCTGCCGAGTGCTTTCCGTGGCATTGCCACTTGATCTTACGGATCCGTGAGGGAAGTGCTTTTCTGCCATGGGGAGACTGAGACTTAAAGAGGTTTTGGAGCTGGCCGGTGTGGGTTGGAACCCAGAGAGTCTGACATCAGAGCCGACTTAAGGTCTTACACAGTACTGCACTCTGAGGTCTCTGAAAGAAAATTATTGGATGATGACATTTCGAAGTGCTTGGGGCTTCTATATTTTTTACACTTCCCACCCCCCCCTCACCTTTCCACAAGGGATCTTAAATTTCCAACTGGGAATTAAGGGAAGGCTTGTATCAAGTAAAACAGCATGAGCTTGGACTATGGAAACGTGAGTCTTCGTTACTTCATTTCAGTTTGGGTTTATCTTGCCCCATGAATATTTCCATTTTAAAAAGAAATCGAGTCTCTGAAAAAGACAGACTTACTCAAGCCTCAGAGTTAGTAAATTGCAAACCTGATATTTGAACCCAGATTGATCCTTCTCCAAAGCCCAGGCCCCTAACTGCTGAGCTAGCGTAACTAACGTTCATCACCACACATTGGAGGGGTGCTATGTGCTAGATGCGGTTACGGCAGCAAGAATATCACAAAAACAAAACGGACTAGTCCCCTGCTGTCATGAAGCCTGCATTCGAGTAGGCAGAGACAGGTGATGAGCAGATCACAAATAAAACTTTTATAGATCAAGGGAGACTGTTAAATAATGGGTGGTCAGGGAGGGCAGCTCCGTTTACCGCCTGGGTGATGAGAAGCAGGAGCCAGATGAAGCTCTGGTTGGAGAATGTTCCAGGCAAAGGGGAGAGCCTAGTGGAAAGACCCCGAGTTTGAGCGAGCTTGGAAGAAGGGCGTTCTGGGGCAGCTTGTCTACCTAGAAGAAAAGGGAGGAGGCAAGGGCCAGGGTGGCCCTGTCGGAGGGTTTGGGTTTCCTTCTAGGTGCTGTCGCAAGTGCTTGGCAGGTAGGTTTCGTGCAGGAAAGCGGTAAAATCAAATCCATGGTTTTAAAATAAATAATCACTATGCCTGACACGTGAAAAAAAAGGGCTGATAAAGAGGAGCTGGAAATTCAAGTTGGGAGACGGCTGTAGCTTTGGACGGAGGAGGTGGGTGCTACTAGAGGTGGAAAGCCGTGGGTGGATTTGGGGTATATTTCAGAGAGCTAGAGCCTCCAATTTAAATGATGTGAATAATTTGAATTAATTTCAGGAATACTCCTTGTATATATATCCAAAGGTGAAAGCAACGTTTGCTATCTTTTTTTTTTTTTTTTAAGGAATCCACGATTCATGTTACAAGAAAAGATACTAGGAACAGGAAATTTTCCTTCCGTGTTCTGTTACAAAATTCTCTCTTCAATGACAATTGTTAATTATCTTTGGGAAGAGTTCTTAGACCTTATTTCTAACAGGTAGGGGAGGTAAGAATGAACGTGAGTGGTTGAGGTGATGTGTGCGGGCGGTAGGCCTCCCTGCGCCTCTGAAGCCATCAATTAATTTAAATTAGGAAGCAAAACAATGTAAATGACTTCTACTAACAAGCACTTAAAAGTTAGAATATATCTTATTCATTCAACTGGGCTCTCTAATGAGCAATTTTATGTATTTTCTTAGCACAGATAAGATTTACCACAGTTTTATAGACATTTTATAGGAAAGTAAACTACATTTGGCAAAATAGATGAATAAATTACCTTCTGGAATACTTAACGTAAGCCTCCTTCAGTGAAAAGCATTTCATCACTGCACGTTTTTGTTGGGAGAGTCACCCAATTTGGAGACTTTTCCGGCAGGGGGTTGGGATGATTTACAAAGTATCTTGGACTCTATGTCGTTTGTATGTGTTAAGGTTTCGGTTAACTTTCCTCTTTGCTCCCATTCTTATTCTTGAGCCTCTAAACCAGAACGAAAACAAGTCCTTGTGTATCCGTGTTGGCAACGTAGCTCTAATCTTCTAACGGGTCTGTCGATCTGCAGTACTTACTTGCGGTCTATGGATGTAGAGTTGAGTTTTAATTTCCTTTTCCTTATTGAATGAATGTCTACCATGTAACTCAATGAAGTTGAAGACTAGGGTAATGACAATTAAAACTTCAAATACACTATTCTTTCATCGGACATCTTTATCTTCAGAACCATTGACTTGAATAATTTGTGCAGCTCCTAAGCGGGTTGAAATTTTCATCAATTGAGCAAACATGGCAGAACCCATCTCCCGATGCTCAGACTGTTATTTAAGGGCATTAGAGTCTCCCCAGTAGATTTTTCCCATGAGCCTTTCTTATTCAAATCTTTCCGGGCTCCAAGATACGCATCATGGGGAATTTTGAGTTACGGCAAAACAACAGCGTAACAGGTTTCTAATGTATAATAAAGAGAAACACTAAGTCAAAATATTGTTCGGGAATCAGTACTCTACGTCAGGTGGCTCCCTCCGTTGTCCCTTGCCCGCGCCTGCATTTTGATCTGAAAGCTCAATTTCAACATTACAAATGAGTGAAACCTGATTCTCTTGTGACGGGATCCAGGGCACTGCGGTGGCTTCACACCCTTTGCAGCCCAGACCACCTCGTCACTGTCAGCCGCGGTTCAAGAGATGTCGGCCTGGATGTTGGCTGGGTGACTGAAACCTAAGCAGACTGTCGATTTCATAGTTGGGAGAGAACATAATCACATCTTAGAACAGAAAGTACAACCAGTTTGACGTGTTGGACCATGTTTCCTTAGGAGTCAGGAAGCTCTGGAACATTCTGGAATTCAGCATTTTTGTTTGCTAAAAGGCACCTGTGAGTTAATCCACACCACACCCCAGCGACGTAGGTCAATATTCTTTGCCCCACCCCTGTTTAGCTGGCGAGGTGGGGTCACTGCCCAAGGCTGAGTAGACAGACAAGTGTGGTGGAGGGAGCTAGAATTTTGGCTTCGCCCATGTAAGCTCTATCGAGTGCTTGGCTGTCCGTCTTGAGTAAAAACCTGCCATTCATGTTAACTTAGGTCTACAGTCTTAAAAACCTCAACCCTAAACTAAACTAAGGTACACACTGTCTTACTAACAATTGACGTTATGATCCGAAGAAGAACAAACCGGAAAGTTCCAGAATCCCATGCTGCCAGACAGAAGTACTGGTAAAGGATGACTGAACAGCGGTTAGGTTAAAAAAAAAAATGTTTAAGCAATTACGGGCGTGCTTTACATCCATGCTGATTTTATGATCGAACGCGTGCCACCGATTGATAGTATTTTTGCACAGTTATTGGGGCTTATCCTCTAGGATCTCCGGAGAGCCAACCTGGTGCCTGACCCGGAAAGGCAGGCCGGCTACGCCTGGAACGGCAGGTCCTTCCAAGGATGGGCCTTGGCCCCAGCAGAAGGGAGGCCTCATCAGCCTCCCTTCCCCACCCCCCCATCCCAGGCTTCCCCCGGCTGTTGGAGGCTGGGAGCAGATTTGCGTGTCTAACTGCTGAGCCACTGTTCTCTCCGGCGCTGGGGGCCCTGCGAGGCAGCTCCAGGATCCCTTCCATCTCATTGTGCGAGTTCCCGGAAAATGAGAGGAGGCCATTGTGTCTGGCCGCGGAGGCATTGTTCTCGCCCAGACGAAGCTGGCCTGTTTCTCAGCTCCTCGGCTCCGGCTTCTTCAGCCAAGGCGAGCTTCTGGGGAGCGGCTGGGCTGGCTGTCATCGCCTGCAGGGTTGTGTAAAACCATCCAGAAAAATCTCCTTTTCTCCTTGACTCTCCAAACTGTGAAGTTACAAACCTCGTGTCGGTAGAGTCCCATTTTGTTCAGAGCCTGCATGTTTGGAGAGAGAAAACAGGGTAACTACGACAATGGCCACCCGTGACAGCGTGCTGGGCCCTGGCCTCGGGCCCCCAGCCCCCTCTTGGGAGAAGAATCCCATTGGCCGTCACAACAAATGGCGGTGGGGGCCAGAATACAATTAAAGCCGAAAAAAACACCCCTTTACGTTTCAACCTAGAAGCTGTCTCTTGATCGGTGAGGTGCAAGGATCTGTCGTTTATTCCCACCAGACACCCCCTTCTTGGGGCTACTCACTGCAGTCAACCCAAATACCGCTTGCGATGTCAGGGAGACAGAAGCCTTTTGTATTTCTGTGGGTTTTTAATGTGGTTTGGGAACAGGCCAAGTGAGCAAAGCAACGAGGACCGTCAGGAGAACTAGGAGAGCAAGGTGCGCAATACGTGCAAGAAGGAGAGCAACTTCGAGATCCACTTAGTGTTTATGGATTTGGGACACAAACGGCGAACCGGCTAGAAATGCGCCTCCTGCCGAGTTTCAAACATTGCATGTTTCAAACAGTCCTAGGCTTTTGTTAGCAGAGAGCCTCGTCAGGGTGGCTTCCGAAGCGGTTCTGCAGGGGGGCCCCGCGTGGAGGGCGGGGGAGGGAGGTCCGGATCCATGGCAAGGCCATGCTGTCGGACGGGCGCGCGCCCGGACATCTCCCGTGCGGGTCCGTGTGGCATGTGTATCCCCGTGGGTGGTACCGACTGGTGCCTCTCTCTGCCCTTGAGGAGACACTGAAATAGCCACCATAGCTGGAGGGTTGAGGCAGACTTGAGTTTTCATACAAATTATCCTGGCCAGTTGCTTGTCGGTTGTGGCTAAATGTATGGAATAATGACAAAGATCCAGAGCCCATAGATCCTGGGACAGAGCAGGGTGACATGATTGGTGGTCCTCGGCTCCAGGTAATTTTAGCTCCCCGCACCTGACAACCTCACCCAGAGCACGAACAGCTCAAGCTAATCTTGTTTTACTTGAAGGCGAGCCATCCAAGCTTCTGAGTTATTGCCAGAAAAAATCCCCACAAACTTCAGAAACTTAGGTTAAATGACTTGCACATCAGCCTCTCCTGCATGAACATGGTCCTGATGCCACCTCTCCCGAAGGCGCCACCGGGAGCGATTGAAAAACGACTTCCGCAGTGGTCGAGAAGGACATCCTTGCTGCCAGTGTCTACAGGCTGACTTCCTTCAAGGCTTAGACGCTCTTGCTGGATGGATTCAAGGCAACCATTTTGTGCCTCCTACATGAAGCCTCCTCTCTCTCAAGGACAAATGTCAGGGAGTCTTTTTGTGTATTAAGGACCCTTTTTTTAAAGCTTGCTAGAGAAAGGGAATAATAGGCATCATTCTTGTCCTGAAGCAGCAATCAATTGGCAAATATTTAATGTGCAGCTGGAGGGTGTGCTGGGGGGTGGGGGTGAGGGACAAAGACCGTAGTCAGGGTCCTTGCTCTCCAGGGCCTTCGCATGTCGCTGACGCAGTTTATATAAATAACACATAGCTGCCTGCAATTTATAGATTTCAAAGCCCGCATGCATTAGCTCAATGGGCACAACTTGGAAATCTCTGGTTAGTTGTGACTCGAGAGATTCAAGACATTAAATCTCAGCAACCCAAGGTTCACAAGTGGCTCGGTTGCATCTTCCAGGCACGTCTTTGGACTCCAAACTCAGAAACCTTTCTACCATGCTATGCCCGCGAACAGGCAACTCCACCCTACATAGTCTGGCAGCCCCGCACAGTGAGAGCCTGGACTCCTCTGAGCCTCACCTTCATTGGCAAATTTGGAATATTTACCTGGGTGGCTCTGTCGGTTGAGCATCTGACGTCGACTCAGGTAATCACCTCAAAATCTGTGGGTGCGAGCCCTGCATCAGGCTCTCTGCTGCCAGCCCAGAGCCGGCTTCAGATCCTCTGTCTCCCTCTCTCTCTGCCCCTCTCCCCCACTCATGCTCGCTCTCTCTCTCTCTCTCTCTCTCTCTCTCTCAAAAATTAAAAAAAAAAATACAAATAATGAACATGCAAAATCCTTAGCATCTGGCCCTGAACTGACACACTCAATACATGTTGACCTTAAAACCATCAGCATCTAATGAGTTCTGAAAGAAAATGGCGCCAGAGAATGGAGCCTAGAAGCACTGACAGTGGCTGGAGTGATCTGGTCTATAAGGAACGTCGGCAGAGGTGAGGCTGACTTCTCGCTGAGCACAGGGCTGAGCCTGGAGTGGGGAGTTAGGTTGGGTACGAGGCTTTACAAACGCAATGCGCACTGGCACTTTGCACATATTCATATTTGAATGTGAGTAATTTTCCCCAAAGCTTCGCAAAATACAGCATGGTCTCATTCCCTGTAATATGCGCAAATCATTTCTGTTGTATCTTATTTCAGTAAAAAAATAAATGATCGTGCCTGTCCCAATTGATTTCATGATTCCATAATAGGTGGGGGCCTGCTTCTTGGAAAATCATGTTTTAAACAAGGATTCTTCTTTTTTTTTTTTTTTAATGTTTTTTTTATTTTTGAGAGAGAGATTGAGTCCAGCAGGGGCGGGGCAGAGAAAGGGAGACACAGAATCTGAAGGAGACTCCAGGCTCTGAGCTGTCAGCACAGAGCGCGATGCGGGGCTCGAACTCATGGACTGTGAGATCGTACCCTGAGCCGAAGCTGGATGCTTAACCAGAGTTAGGCACCCAGGTGCCTTTTTTTTTTTTTTTTTTAACCGACAATGAGTCTTCTGTGTATTATTTTTAATCAAAGAAACATGGACATGGTTACAAAAGCAAGTACTCCAGAAAGACCTATAATACAAAGCAAAGTCCTCTGCCCCAGGCCTCTCAGAAACTGTCACTTTTAACTACTTCTGTGGACTGGCGTTTACCTCCGTTACCTCCGTAACTGTCTTCATTTCTCACCTGCTGTGAGTGTAGCCCTATCACTAAGAGGATCAGGGCATGCAGCGGTTAAGAACTTTCCAACAGGAAGGGGCGCCTGGGTGGCTTAGTCGGTTAAGCGTCCGACTTTCGCTTGGGTCATGATCTCGCGGTTCGTGGGTTCGAGCCCCGCGTCGGGCTCTGTGCTGACTGACAGCTCAGAGCCTGGAGCCTGTTTCAGTCTGTGACACCCTCTCTCTCTGACCCTCCCCTACTCACGCTCGCTCTCTCTCTCCTAGAAATAAATAAAAAACATTAAAAAAAAAAAACACACACAGAACTTTTCAACAGGGATCCTTTACCTGGATCCCTGGATGGGCTTTGTGGCAGTGAAGTGAAGGTGGCCCCAAATCTCTTGAAATTGATGCACGAGTGTGTGTGTGTGTGTGTGTGTGTGTGTGTGTATTTTTCTGGAAAGAGTGTCCCCGAGTTTCATGTGGTCCTCAAAGCATCTGTGAGTCCCTCTTTGAGAGGATGGTGAGAAAGAGGCAGAAAATTCGATTTGAGTGGATCGGGTCTCTCTTAGAAACGGAGACGTGATGAAAGGCCAGCCCGGGGAGAGCAACCCCAGCTCAGAGTTAGGGGAGCACCCCCCACACGCTGCTGGGCGAGGCCCTCCTCTCTCCACTGTGTACTGGCCCACAGTCATGGCCACCTCCCGCGGGCACACACGGTCCGGGCCTGTCCTGAAGCTGGATGAGATAATGCAGGGAGCACTGAGCAGAGCTGGCACAGTGTAAACACGTCCACAATGTCAGCTATTGTGCACACTGTCCCCGCCTGGTGATGGGCCCACGGAAGGTTGTCCCCACTGTACCAGCCCGGTTCTTGTGTGACTTGTGTGTTTGTTTGAGTGGAATGAGTTCCTTCCCTCATTCATTAGCATGGAGGCCGATAGAAATTCAGGGCAATCTGGGGCCACTCTTGATCTTGGGGTCATGAGTTCAATGTCGTCCCTGCCAAGCTAACCCAGGCTCCTGGGGCCCCTTGGCCGCTGCACGCCCCAGATCCCACTACTGTTCTCATCTGCCCTTCGGGACAAGGATCAATCCAAACCCAATCAAAAAGGCCCTGGGGAGGAGCTGTTAGTTTTCCGTCCTTACGAGGAGAAAGCTCAGGTCAGAGGAAAAAGGCCTCTGCATATGTCACTGGCCTTTTGAGGAGTCCGAATTTCCACCTGTTGCCATGCTGTTCGGTCACAGGTGCCGGGGCCCCACACAGCAGTGGCACCCTTGGGTGGGGCGGTGGGTGGGTGAGGCAGACTCCGCTGGACTATGGGATCAGGTCCTGGGCCCCAAGAAGTGGGTGAAATGCAGGCAAACGGGTCCCTGCCAGAGGCAGCTCTTGTTTTCCAAAGCTGAGTTTAAACAGAAACAGAAGGGGCGCCTGGGGGGCTCAGTCATTTGGGCATCCGACGTCGGCTCAGGTCATGATCTCATGATTCGTGGGTTCAAGTCCCGCGTCGGGCTCTGTGCTGACAGCTCAGAGCCTGGAGCCTGCTTCAGATTCTGTCTCTCTCTCTCATCCCCTTTCCTGTTCATGTTCTGTCTCTCAATAATAAATAAATGTTCAAAAAATTTAAAAAAAAAGACACAGAGACAAAGGTTTTGCTGATTTTAACAGCTCACATTGGTACCGGTGGACCCAAATCTGATATGACTGGTAACCTTACAAGAAGGTTAGGTTACAAGATTAGGACACAGACACAGACAGACGGAAGACCCTGTGAAGACACAGGGAGAAGACAGCCGTCTACAAGCCAAGGAGAGGCCTCAGAAGGAGGCCTGAAAGTGCCCTGACGATACCTTCATCTTGGACTTTTAGGCCTTGGAACGGTGGGAACAAAAATTTGTTTAAGCCATTCAATCGGTGGTATTTTGTTACAGCAGCACTAGCAAACTAATGCCCTGTGTTTTTTTTATAAATTCGTACAGTACAGTTTACAAGTCTTGCCAAACACATCAGCAAAGGAAACAGTAAGAAGCCGCCTCGCGGAAGTAAAACACAGTCTAATGGCGTGGCTGAAATACAGATTCAGGCTGGAGTTGGTCTGGCTGAATCCTGCTCAGTCAATTACAAGCTGTTTACCCCAGGGCAAGCTGCACCACCTCTCTGGGCCTGTTTTCTTGGGAGGATGATGAGGACGATGCTCGCGGTGCCCACGTTAGGAGCCTGCAGCGAAAACTCAATGGGTTACCACGTGTCAGGCATTTAGCACTGTACTTGCACCTAGAAAGCACTATCCGAGTGATTATTCTGTCCTTATCATAGAGCTGAGACCTGAGGCCCCCAGTCTGGAGCCTCCCCCTTTCCAGATGTGTGACCTGGAGGAAGTCACCACCTCCCTGGTTTGCTCCATTCGCACATCGAAGACCTCACCGACATATGAGGACTTTTTCAGCTGTAGGATGTTATTATTCTAATAAATGTTGATCTGAACCATTCTTCAGAGAGTAGTGGGACATCTTGCTAAGTTGCGGGGAGCGTACACTTTCTGGGGTTTCAACGCTCTACGTGTTCGTGGTTGACAGACCCAAGTAAACGGGGATGCCTTTAAGGTGTTCATGGTCAACAGACCCAAGTAAACGGGGATGACTTTAAGGAATGACCTTCCAAATCTTTAAAAAAATAAAAAAAACACTGTACCCTTGGATTCTGTAGGCATTAATCCCAAAAGGGAGGGAAAAAAAGCAAACTTCTACTTTTAAGCAGTGCAAAGTGACTGCCGTAAATCTGTTTAGGTATCATCGTGTTTGACTTTAAGAAAATGGCTGAGCTATGGGCAAGGTAATTCAAGAAGATATAAATGGCTGCATTATAATAAGCAGACACCTATTTTAAGCATGATCTATGTTTTTGAGAAAATTCATTACAATGAATCTTACAATACCAACCTCTTCAATGAATTTTTCATGTCTGCATACCAAGATATATATAAAACGATCGTAATCGTATACCTTTGGGGCAATGCTGAGCGCCAGCTGTTTCGGGAATGATTTATAGGTTGCCACACTCAAGGTTAATAATCAGGAGAAACAGGTTACAGTATGCAATGTATTTATGTCAGGTTAGAAGTTCAGTTAGTAGAGATAGCACGTTACAAGGAAGCACACACTTTTAATTATTTTCTAAGCACCCTCCCCACCCACATTTCTCTACAATAAACTAAAAATAAATGATGTTTTACACAGGGGACTCCTCTGGTTACTGCTGGCTTTATTTAAAGGGGAACCATGGCTAGGAGTTATTAGCTGTACATATGAAAACACAGCTTGAAGGTACTTAAACATCTGTGCAATGGGCCTACATACAGAGGATGATGGAGTTCTATAAACATCGAGGTAATTATGCCCTTATTGAATGGCAGCATTTCACTGCCAGTAGGATTTCTAGCAGGTTCCTCAGAGCTGTGGCATATCTGAGCCACAAGTCGACCTCCAGAGTGCTAAGATGTCACTTGTCTCCTTTTGAAGGCAAAATTATTTTATCCGTTTCTTAAGTCTCAATTCCCTTTTTGAATTGAAATAGAAATTTCCCGTGTCCTAGGAAACTTTAAAAAAAAATCTGTAAAGTGGGTCGCCTGCGTGGCTCAATTGGTTCAGCTTCTCTGACTCTTGGTTTTGGCCCAGGTCATGATCTCGCGGTTTTGTGAGTTCGAGCCCTGTGTCGGGCCCTGCACTGACAGCATGGAGCCTGCTTGGGATTCTCTCTCTCCCTTTCTCTCTGCCCTTCCCCTACTTGTGCATTCTCTATCTCTCTCAAAATAAATAAACTTTTTTAAAAAATAAAATATTAAAATGAAATAATCAGTAAAGAGAAAATAACTAATTTTTATGCAGAATGCTGAGTTCACTGTGTACCTCGCTCATCTTCATTGGTCTATATAAATCTCGCTCTTCTTTTATTTCTTTCTTCAATTCTCTTTTACTCAGCTTCCCCATCCCTCGGCTCCCTCTCACGTAGAGGACAGCTTTCTTATGTGCGTATCATGTACATATAGGTGTGTTTATTTTTGCTTATGTTCTTTCAAAATGTGTGTTGTTTTGTGTGCATATTTAATTACGTAAGTGGCATTTGGTTCTGTATCTCATTCTACTTTGTAAACTATTGTGAGTTTATCTTATTTTGAAGAGCTTTCTGGAAGGCTCATTGCCACGCATCACACTGAGCATGTCCGTGCGGACCCCTGTGAAACCACACTCTACGACACTCAAGAGCCTGAGCATGTCCGGCAGCCCCACCCAAAGGTTTCCTCTGGCTTCTCCGTAACCCCTCCTCTCACCTGTCACGACCCCCTCACCTCCAGGCAAAGGGTGATCCGCTTTCTATCACTATAGATGAGTTTGCATTTTCTAGAATTTTCTGTAAATGGAATCACATGGCATGTACTCTTCTTTATCTGACTTCTTTCACCCGTAAACAGTTTTTGAGGTTCATTCATGTTTTGTGTATCAGTAGTTTGTCTTGGTTTTGGTGGCAGAGTAGTATTCCACTGTGTGGATACAGGGAGTTATTTCTCTACTCACCTGCTGGTGCACATTTGGGTTATTTCCAGTTTCTGGCTCTCAGAAATGAAGCCCCCTCCCCCAAAAAGCCATGTACTAATTTTTAAATAGACACATGTTTTTGTTTCTTTGGGATAAATGCATAGGAATGGAATGTCTGCACTATATGGTAGGTGTATATTTTACTTTTTACAAAGCTGCCCAAAGTATTTCGAAAGTAGTTGCATTATTTTACTCTCCTGCCAGAAGTGTCTGAATGCTCCGTTTCCTCCACATACTTGCCAGCAGTTGGTGTAGACGCTCTTTTTAATTTTAGACATTCTAATAGTGGTATCTCATTATGGTTTCATTTTGCATTTCCTTAATAACTAATGAAGTTGAGCATCCTTTTTGTGCGCTTATTCACCATCTGTATATCTTCTTTGGTGAGACATCTGCTCAACTCTTCTCCCCATTTGTGGAGGAAGGTGTTTGTTTTCTTTTTTCTTTTTAATGTGCATTTATTTTTGAGAGAGAGAGAGAGAGAGAGAAAGACAGAGAGAACCAAGGAGGCTCTGTGCAGACAGCCTGATGTGGGGCTTGAACTCCTGAGCCGCAAGATCATGACCTGAGCCAAAGTCGAATGCTCAGCCGACTCAGTCACCCAGATGCCCCACGGTGTTTGTTCTCTTAGACTGAGCATGAGTTCCTTCTATAATCTGGATACAAGTGCTTTGTCAGATACATAATTCATAAATATTTTCTCCTAGCCTATTGCTTTTTTCCCAACTCTCTTAATAGAGTCTTTTGAAGACCAGAAGTTTTTAGTTTTGCTGAAGTTTGTTTTATCCATTTGGTTTTTAATGGATCATACTTTTGGCATTGTTTGTGGACCCTATATTCTGTTCTGTTGATCTGTATGTCTGTCTCGATGCCAGAACCAGACTGTTTTGATTACTATGACTCTATAATAAACCTGGAAGTCAAGTAGTATAATCCTCCAACTTTATTCTTCTTTTTCCAAATGGTTTTAGCTAGCCTCATTCCTCTGTATTTCCATATAAATTTTCAAATCAACCTGTCAATGTCTACAAAAGTCTCTGCTGGTAATTCTGTTGGGGCTCCATCAAATCTCTAGGCCAATTTGAGCTGGATGACACTTTAACAACATTGAGTCTTCCAATCCACGTACGTGATATTTCTTAAGACCTTTTTTCTCTTCACATTGAAAATTTCAAGATTAATTTATGTTGCTATGTGTGTATTTGCCACATTGCTTCTAACTCTGGCATAATAATTTCAACGTGTATTTGTTTCCTACTGATGCCATAACAAATTCCACACACGTCAAGGCTTACAACAGCACAAACGTGTTCTTCTCTTAGTGTTCTGGAAGTCAGAATCTGAAGTCCGTTTTGGAGGGCTAAAAGCCAACGTGTTGGCCAGATTGCTTCTGTCTGGGAGCTCTGATGGGGAGAATCTATTTTCTTCCTTTTCAGTTTTTGATGGTTGCTTGTATTCTTTGGCTGTGGCCCTTCCCCATTTTCAAAGCCCGTCTGTCTGACTTCGGTCTTGTCAGCCCATCTCCCTCTCACTCTGACTCCCCTACCTTCTTCTTATAAGGACTGTTGCGATCACATCAGGCTCACCTAGATGTTTCAGGATAATCACCCCCATTTTAATCCGTATCACACCTGCACGTCCCTTTTGCCATATAAAGTAATGGTCACAGGTTCGAGGGATTAGGACAAGGACATGGCACATGCATCCACCACATTTTAGGTACACACTTTCTCAGTGACGGACACCAGGTTGGCCCCGCCCCCCAGCCACTACAAAGAATGCTGCAAAGAACATCCTCACTATGTCTTCTTGGGGACTTGTATACACATTTCCTTGAGATTTGTCCCAGGAAGAAGACCTCAAGGACACTCATGGGCGCATACACTTACTGTGGCTGAGCAGTGACTGGTTGCTCTCCAGAAAGGCTGTGCCAGTCCAGCCTCCACCAATCATGAACAAATGTTCCTCTGTCTCCACACCCTCACCAATGTTTGCCATCATCTTTCTAATTGGTGCCAGGTGTAAATTTCTGTCCTGTGGTTTTATTTGCATTTCTCTAATTACCAATGAGGTTGAGCATCTCTCCGTGTTTGTTAGCCTTTTTGGTTTCATTTTGCAAATTTCCTATTCAACTCATTTTCCTATTTTTCTATCAGGGTTGCCTTTTTCTGGTTAATTTGATTTTTTTTAGAGAGTCTGACTTCAAGGGGCATCTGGGTGGTTCAGTTGGTTGACTGTCCACCCCTTGATTTCAGCTCATGTCATGATCTTACAGTTTGTGAGATGGAGCCCCACATCAGGCAGAGCCAAATTGGGGTGCTCTGATGGTGCAGAGCCTAATTGGGGTTCTCTCTCCCTCTCTGCCCCTCCCCGACTTGTTCTCTTTCACTATCGCCAAATAAAAATAAACATAAAAAAATACAAATAAAAAGAAAGCATGCCTTCAAGCCTGTATCAGAGAGGTCTTATTCTAGGTTTCGTTGACTTTGTAGTTTTACCTTTCACATTTAGGTTTTTATCCATCTGGATGTCACCCTCTGTAAATGCTATTACATAAAAATGCAGTGTTATTTTCTCCAGAGTGAACCAGTATCCTCGATGCTAGCTGCTAAAAAGTCCATCCCTTTTCCATTGATTTGTAAGTTCCTCTCTGTGTATGTGTATGTATCATATTCCATTAGCTTCTTTGTTCTTGTACCAACATCACACTTTTTTTATTATGATGGTTTTATGGTATATTTTATTCTCTAATGTGGAAAATTCTTTCTCTAGTATTTTTGAGATGGATTTGGATGTTTTATTCTTCTGTATGCATGTTAATATGTTATATAAGTTAATATAATATTCTCCCATATGCATGCTAATGTAAGTCAAATATCCAATAACTAATCATGATTATGACTGCATTTATATCGTGGGTTAATTTAGAAATATTGACAGACCTAAACTATTAAGTTATCCATCTAAGAGCTATCTCCCCATTTTTTTTAGATCATCATCGACAATGTTCTTATTAAATTCAGATTTCTCCACAAAAGACTTGAGGATTCTGGGCTAATTCAGAGACAGTTGATAGGTTTTGTTGCTATTATGAACAAAAGATTTTATTTTTTATTAAAAAATTTCTAGTTGACTATTTTCTGCTGTGAAAAACTGCTATTTTAATAGTTTGATCACACAAATGACCTTGCTAAACTCTTCATTCATTCTAGTGGTTTCTTGTTCGACACCTCCACCACATAGGTGATCATATCATCTGCAAACACTGCCTGTTTATTGATTCAGAAAACATTTCCCCCCAGAATCCTATGAAAGTTCATGGTCTAAATTGGGGGGTCCCTTATTCAAGATCTCTCTTGATGTCGTACATTTACGTCTAACATTTGCAATGCACTTCATGATACTCTCTTACTGTCATGCCAGGATACGGATAAGGAAGACAAGGATAGAAGAAGTTTAATTTGCAGAGATGTAACTACTTAAGCTTATTAAAAATACCTTGCTAGACCTTTCTCTTTAGAATCTTTTGTTTAGTCAACACTTTGAAATTTAGTTAGGAAATGTAATGAGAGGAATAAAATTCAGAGAACTTTCAGAATTTAGGACAAAACATTTACAGTAATGATATCGAATCCCCAGTAATTATTTCTCTTTCATCCTTCTGAGGGTGACTAAATCTTTTCCTTTCTCTTCAAGTTATTCCTTTAATATAGTCAGTAAACTGCTCAAATCTAGCCTTTTCTATAAATATTGGGTCATCTTTTCCTAGTCTGTTTCACATCCTATTTTTTTTTCTTTTATAGTTTACTGTCAAGTTGGTTTCCATATAACACCCAGTGCTCAGCCCAACAAGTGCCCTCCTTCATAACATCCTATTTTTTAAAGGGAACAAATACCTTGGAACATCTTTTGAACTCCACATGTCTAAGAAGAGTATGGTGTCATAGTTTATTCTTGCATGGTTGTTCCAAAGTTATTCTAAGCATTTGCTAGGTCTTAACTCATTTGAAAGTTCTGATTCTTTTCACTGAAATATTTGAGGGGACCTGTCAGTAGGCCTCATGCTGGGAAAAATTGGGATCTGAATAAATTTCTATTGTATCCAATGGCTATCAACTATTCCATGGCAAAACTTACTCCAGAGATATGAGAGTCCAGAAGGAGTCTGCCTGTAGTTCCTCTCTTTCCACCCTGAGTATGTTGGAGCTGGAAAAAAAATGAAGGAAACCAAGTCCAACCCACTCAAGTCACAGATGAGGAAATGGACCATCCCCAGCCCACACGGCGAGAAGCAGGTATTAACAGTCAGGTACACTAACTCTCTCTCCACCAACACACAAAGCTCCCTCCTCCCACCTTTACACAGGTGAAATCCAATTAAAGTAATCACCAGACAAAGGAAGGGGCAGATACATCCTACATAATGACTAACACTGTATAATTTTAGATATTCCTCCTTAAAACTCACATCAATTCAGAAAAGCATAGATAATGATAGCTAACATCATTGATCCCAGCCATAGACATTTATGTAGATTATCTCGTTTAATTCCCATACACATCCTAATATGGGTTGTTATCATTGTCATTTCTATTTTATAGATGAGGAAGGAGATCAGAATTGTGAGACTATCTGCCCGAGATGCCAGCCACAGCTCGAAAGTGGCAGACCCAGGATTTGAATTAAGAACTCTCTGATATGTAAGTGTGTGTCCTTAAGCATTTCCTTACAGGTGACTAATTTTCTTACCTCCATTTAACAGCTATGGACTGAAGGTGCAGCCCAATGTGCCAGAGTTCTCAGTTACAACTCAGAGTAACCAATTTTGGCTCATAAAGGAAGACTTATTGAAATTCAGCACTCCAGATTCCAAGAACATTACAGTCCTAAGATGCACCCCAGGGAATTTCCTGGGTCCCACCCAGGCTCTTCTCTGTCCCATTGTGGATCAGCAACTCCATTTCCACCTTGTAAGGAGATCAATTACTTTGGAATCCATAACACCCTCATCACCACACACACACACACACACACACACACACACACACACACACACACACACACCTTCTGTCTTTCTGATCTCTCTCTTTTTTTGCCTCTTCATCCAATGGCAAGAGAGTCACAAAATGGGCAGGTGTGAGTCTCAGCTTCAAATCCAATGGGACCAATACTGCCTCACCTGGAGTCAGCATTCTTTCCTTGTTTATTAAGACCTAAACAAAAACCAGTGCTTTGGGACTGGAAAACAAAATGCTCTCAAGTAATCATGAGGTCATACCATTTGCATGTCCACCATCTATACATGTAAAAGAACACTACCTATTTATTGCTAGCTCGGCACATTCTGTGTACCCCAAACCATGAGTTTGAATGGCATGAGCTCACCCATTTTGTTAGGTCACAAGTGGCCGTACACTGGCAATGTCATTTGGTTCAGTTTAAGAGCAGATGTTTTTCTACTTTTACAGTTGTTAGCACCAAGTCTTCAGTACGTCATTCTGCTGTTCTGTAAAGGCACCTGCTTTTAAGAAATGGGTTGCCTGGTAAAACTGGTGAACCTTGTGGACATTAGCCATTGTCTTCTTTCAGTCAGAAGTATGTGCATTGGAGAGAAGCAACTTTACGTGAATGGGAGATACTGTGGTGATTAATAAGGTACTGTGGGTCACGTAGAAAGAAGCTCTGTAGGAAGGAAGGCAAATGTAATCCAAATCCAGACTAAGTGTTTATTCCAGGGAGGATGAATTACTACCTCTTCAATTACAGAAAGAATCCAGTGTGATTACCCAGCTCCCAGGAGGCTGGCTGCCCCTCCTTGGGTATGGCACCGCACTGACACTCAGGCTAACTCACTGTGGCAGACAAGTTGGACACTCAGCCAGCGGGGGACGTGCCCATGTTTCTGAGCACATGCTTAGCTTCCCCTCCACCCTCATGGCCACTCACTTTATTTTTTTTTTATTTTTTTTAATGTTTTATTTATTTCTAGGAGAGAGAGAGACAACGTGAGCAGGGGAGGGTCAGAGAGAGAGGGAGTCACAGACTGAAACAGGTTCCAGGCTCCGAGCTGGCAGTCAGCACAGAACCCGACGCGGGGCTCGAACCCACAAACCGCGAGATCATGACCTGAACGAAAGTCGGACGCTTAACCAACTAAGCCACCCAGGCGCCCCTCACTCACTTTAATAAGCTGTTGGGTGAACATAGGGTTGCTGGGGATAATGGTTGACAGATACCCTGAAAACAAATCATCACGTCCACCATATTAACAAAAGCCTCCTCCACTACTAGGGGGTTTTGGTGCATATTTACCTGGCACTCTCTCTATCTAAGCCTATTCTTAGAGGCCAATCCATAGGCTTGCCTTAAACTGGTCACCAACTCATAAATCTTACACTTTCCTATTTCCTTACCATATGGCCGAACGATTAACCACTACCTATATAGACTGACCTCAGCTCCTCCTCTCTCCTTTGAGGTAAGATAGAGGATGAAAAACAGCCAAGGTTATATTGATTGGGAAGGTTTCTTTCCTTAACTGTGTTTCAAGGCCACCCCTGAGTCGGATGTAACTCTTCAGCAGCCTACATCTGGCTGACGGCAGTATATTGTGTGCAACCATATAGGCACGGATCGATTTTCCCACCCTCAGTCAGCCGATTGGCGATTGTTCCACGAGGCCCAGGTGTGGGTTGAGGAAGGGGTCAGAATATAATAGGAGAATGCAGACGGCGAGTAGGAGCCGTCTGCTCAGACAATTTTCTTGTGCCTCCGGAATCTGTTCGGCCGGAATGATGGGTGCTTCTGGGAATGGCTGAGTTACGGCCGGACAATGAGATGGGCCCCACTTTGTGACGTGCAGTTTAATTTTTTTTTTTTAATGTTTTATTTATTTCTAGGAGAGAGAGAGAGACAGCGTGAGCAGGGGAGGGTCAGAGAGAGAGGGAGTCACAGACTGAAACAGGCTCCAAGCTCTGAGCTGGCAGTCAGCACAGAGCCCGACGCGGGGCTCGAACCCACGAACCGCGAGATCATGACCTAAGCGAAAGTCGGACGCTTAACCAACTAAGCCACCCAGGCGCCCCAGTGTGACGTGCAGTTTGAGTGGACCTGGTGTTCTATCCTTCGAGTTTCAACATCCGTCAGGATCCAGTAGCGATGCCTGTTTCTCAAAAGAGAGAGAAATCCTGCCAAGAGATTGTGGCTTTGCTTCTAAAACCTAGAGGCCCTTATTGTGATACTGCAGAAAGCCTGGCTGAGGTTTCCTATAGTTCCCACGCCTGTTATAGATGCTTTGGTTCCATTGGATCTGGTGTCATAAGGTTCAAGTGCAAGGGCTGTTGCTGCCTCAGACCAGCAAGTTGGAGGTGAGGTGGCCCTCCTTAAGGCAACTAGTCTTTCAGGTTACCTGGTACCTGGAGGGCTGGGGCAGGGACATTGGATTACCACATGTCACATGTGTTGCGTCCAAGCTCCAAAGAAGTTCCCAAAGCAGTGAGCTGCTTTCTTAAGGGCTGTGAGGTGCAACAGTTAGTTCTTTGCTTTTGACAAGATACCCCCTCAGGCCCTGAAGGCCCTCCCAGGAACTTTACTGATGAAAGTCACATCCCATATTTTCGTGGGATATATCTGATACCTTTGGCTTACATATATCTTACCAAGACATTGGTGGCACCTGCGGCTTTCTGCAAGTTGTATCATCATGGTGCTATCAGTGCAGTAGATCAGCGTGATGTCTTTTGGGAAAGAGAGATGACCAGTGACCCTTTGGCACAGCCCTGAAGCAAGATGATGAAGGTACTGCTGCACAACCAGGCAAAAACAAGCGTCTGATGTTCTCTTTTTGTTGAGGTGGAGAAAAAAGTACGCACTTTTTTTTTGAATTGCTTGTTTCACTTTTATTATTTGTTTGTTTGTTTGTTTTGAGAAAGAGAGAGAAGGTACAAATGGGGGAAGGGCAGGGGTGGGGGAGAGAGAGAATCTTAAGCAGGATCCACGCCCGGCACGGGGCTTGGTCTCATGGCCCTGAGATCATGACCTGAACTGAAATCAAGAGTCAGATGCTGAACCAACTGAGCCACCCAGACGCCCCAGGAATACACACTTTTTAAAGGCAGTACCTGCAGAGAAAGCACCAGAGGCCATGTTTATTTATTTCAGTAGGGAGACCTCATCTGAAAGAGCAGTGGCAATTAGAGCAACCACTTTATTAACCTTATGATAATCCACTGTCCTTCATTCCCCCAAACCTATCTATCTTCTGCATCACCCTGAGGTCTGTTGCCTATAACCAGTTCTGGTTTCAATTCCTTTATCAATGAGCATCTTTAGTCACAAGTAACAGAAATGGACTCTGACTGATTTATGTAGTATAGAACCCCTTGTGTCTTTGAGGAGAGAACTTATCTCTGCAGTTCTCCCAGAGATAAAGCATAGTTTTTTATGTACTATGTTTTTAGAGGCTGTCAGCATGCCTCAGGGACTTGCGTCAGATTCTCTGACTCTCATAGCCTTTATTTCTCTTCTAAGGGAGAGCCAAAGTAAGGATTCCACTAACTGTTGAGGTGACACACTGAAAAGTGGGGGAAGGGTTTATGATATCACAGAACCTCCTGGGATGGGATTTTGGTTCCGGGTCTCCAGGAGTGGGTGTTTTCTAAGACCACCAGCAGCCCAGCCTGTAGAAAATGGCAACCATAGCATCATACAAAAACACTGGCCCTTACTTCACCCATGCACCTCTCCATGTTTTGATTAAGGGGGTGTTTCCTTGGGGCCCTCTTTGGAGACACGGTAAGGTTTGAGGGAATGTGTTTCACTTAATCACTTATGCTAAACCTTCTCTCAACATTCCTCTCTCCCCAAACTCCACGTCCTTGGATTCCTTCAACTACATTTTATCAACTAGTTGTTGGCATCTCAGTCTCCTTCAGCAAGGACCATCAATGGTTACGGACTTCAGTCAACTAAACAAATAAACAACTAAAACTGTTCCCAGCTGCCCGAGCTAACTCAATGAATCCAGACCTTCTGGAAAATATACCTATAATAAAATCCAGTTCAGTCTTACAAATATGTACTTCCCTCCTTGGTACGTCTCTTCAGAATACATCCGCATATCAGTCTGCCGGATTTGCACTAAAATAAACTACTTACTTTGGTATGTGAGCCTTTTCTGCTCAGATTTGGTATTAGACTTGATCTTCCAGAGCATCCTGGGACTTACACTAGTTAAGAAGCTCACCAGGAGTCTGAGTGTCATAAGCGTTGGGCACAAGGAGAATTTTTGCTCAGATGAAGTGATCAGTGTCCCTTCTTCCACAAGGCGATGGTGGTTTCGTCAAGGAGGAGAGAGGGTCAGCCATGGCCTTTGTGGCAGGTTCAGGGGGACTCAGAGATTCTTAGTCCCCACAACCTATTGGATCTTCCCCAGACCCGCTTTCCAGCTTCTAGACTTTTATTCTTTCCTAATCAGCGCTCTAAATTTTGCACAAAAGGCAAAGCAAAGCTGTAAATTGAACGCGCAAGAGAGATCATCGGCCTGCAGGATCCAACTCTGAGCTTGGCTTTTGGCGTCCTCAGACATATGGCCGCAAGAAATAAGAGTTTCTTTTACCAGTCATACAAGTCTGGCGTTTTCTGAGTATGCTTTGGCCGATAATTTACATATCTGAACTTCCTTTAATTGTCCATGCCCTGTAGAGGTACGGACCCCACGCTTATATCTTTAAGTCCTTATGGTTTCCATACCATTGTTGTTCCCCTGATACCTGCTGTGAATGGGCGCTTTATTCAGAGGACGACAGGTCACAGTGAACCATTTGGCCACCGTGTCACGGGACCTGGCAGAGTCACATCCTTACGAGCACTGGGTTTCCCCCCTTGATACCTTCCCCAACTAGGCCTGTTAACCAATCCCAGATTTCCCCCGTTACCTCAAAGTCTGTTTCCTATAACGACCTCTGGTTCTAATTTCTCCATCTGTGAGCGTTCTGGGTTGTAAGCACCAGAAACCTACTGTGGTTGATTTAAGCAGGAAAGACACTCATTGAAAAAGATAGTGGGAATCTCAGAGAATTTCCAGGAGGGTGCGAGAAAAAGGGGTAGCATGCTCGGATTCCATCACAGAGTCTAGACAGTGAAGAAGACGCCATGGTTTTTGTCTCCCGGTTTGGCCCCCTCCCTGACGCCGTTGGTTGAGTCCTGGGGCACAGAAACCACGACTGTAGACTTTGCTCTCTCCGGAACTTGACTTCCTACCATCTCTGTGCTGGTGAGAACTTCACAACCTCCTGGTAGGACACACTGTGAGGGACACCGTACATACCTTACCTCTGAAGCAGCCTTCCCAACAATGCATCGTTTCTGTCTAATCATGAATAAACATCAGGCCAAGCCAAGTTGAGGAACATTCCACAGCTATGCCGACAAACACGCTTTAAAAGTGCCAAGCTCAGGGGGCGCCTGGGTGGCTTAGTCGGTTAAGCATCCGACTTTCACTTAGGTCATGATCTCGCGGTTCGTGGGTTCGAGCCCCGCGTCGGGCTCTGTGCTGACTGCCAGCTCAGAGCCTGGAGCCTGTTTCAGGTCTGTGACTCCCTCTCTCTCTCTGACCCTCCCCTGCTCACGCTGTCTCTCTCTCTCTCTCCTAGAAATAAATAAAAAAATAAAAAAAAATAAAAAAATAAAAGTGCCAAGCTCAGGAGAGGAGATGACAAGGAGACGTGATAGCCAAGTACAACATGGGATGCTGGACTGGGTCTGGAGTAGAAACAGGAATTAGTGAAAACTTGATGAGATCCAAATAAAGTCTGCCATTTCCCTAACAGGATTATACGAACGTCCATTTCTTCGTTTTGGTAATTGCATGATGGTTACATAAGCTGTTAACAGAGGGGTAGCCGTATGAGGAGTATATATACAGGAACTCAGTATTATTTTGGCAACTCATCCGAACCTCAAAAATGATCTCAAAATAAAAAGGTAAGACCAAAATCAAACAATGTTATGCTCTATAATCAATGACACATTTGAATGGAGGAGAAGGCTGTATCTGTGGCTCTCTAACTGCTGCGTCCCTGAGGTATTATGTCAGGGCCACTAGGTACCAGTGATCTGCAGGGGGAGGAGGAAGTTGGCAGCGGTGCAGGGAGGGAGAGAAGTGAGTAAGAGTGGGTGGGGAAACCCCATGACGAGCTTGTGGGGAAGGTGTTTTTAAGTGGGGTTTTGGGATGCCTTAAAATCTGCCCAAAAAAATGACTATTTGCTTATGGGACTGGCCTTGGAGATCATGATTTATCTATCAATGTATCACTCTTCTGAGGAAGAATTCCCCATGGGATAGCGGCCAGTCTGGGGCACCTGAGCTAGTCCATAACTTAGAAATGATTTTCTTTCCGGAGCACCTGGCAGTCTCAGTCAATGGAGCATGTGACTCTTGATCTCAGAATTGTGAGTTCGAACGCCACGTTGGATGTAGAGCTTACTTTAATTTTTTTTTAATATTTATTTTTGAGAGACAGAGAGCACAAGCTGGCCAGGGACAGAAAGATAGGGGGACAGAGGATCTGAAGCAGGCTCCATGCTGACAGCAGAGAGCCCGATGTGGGGCTCGAGCTCACAAGCTTGAGCTAAAGTCAGACGCTCAACTGACTGAGCAACCCTGGGGCCCCACTTACAAATCTTTTTTAAATAAGAAAAAAACAAAAGACATGATGTTCTTGCTAATTACAGCAGTGTCCAATGGAAATTTCTGTGATGATGGAAACGTTCTATGTCTGTGCTCTCCTCTCCTGTTGCCACTAGCCACGTGTGGCCACACAGCCCTAGAAATGTAGCTCGTATAATGGAAGACCAAGGTTAAATGTAAATAGCCACATGTGATTAATGTCTGCTGTACTAGCTGAAGCCTATTTTCCGTTGATTATGATACGACACACTACAGCAAAGAGGTACAATTTTAAAGATGTGGACGTAGGTATGTATTCGACCAGCCAAACTGCAGAGGCATGCTGAAATAAGGAAGAGTTTTCGGTAAGTGGGCAAATCTTGGAATTTCATAGCTGGAAGACACCTTAACACTTGTTTATTCCAACTTCCTCATCTTACTGCTGAGAAAGCAGGGGGTACGTGGTTTTTCCGGGATCAAGGGCAAGATGAGAGCAGAGGCAGGACTAGAGTGAGGTCTCCCCGGCCCCATCCCAGGGCTGTGGCTGCCGGCCGATGGCCTCACCCACCTACAAGTAAAAAGGGTACCTGCAGCGCCATTCACGGGAAGCTGCGTGCACAGTGATGAATTCCGGACACGCCCACCTGCTCATTTCTCCCCGGCCCCCACCACTGAGCCTCACTGATATATCCCAAACGTGGTGTTGGAAGAACAATTCCTTTTTAACAAAAAGTGGCAAAACCTCTGTCTCTCAGCCATATGGTCTCTCTTCTGGCCCCATGGGAGGAAAGAACTAAATAATAAATCCTCAGGAGGATACAGAATCAAGGACACCAGAGAGCCTTCTCATAAATTGCCTCTCCATTACAATTTGAGTATATTCACAATGGGGAACTCTAAATAAGATGGGGGAGAGGCTAATTCATTTTATAAACATGGCTTTAAATCTCATCCTGTACCTGGGCCACGAAATTAATTATGGCAGCGATGAAATGGAAAAAAAAAAGGCGTTTTTTTAAAACTATAATGAATACTACCGGGGCTGCTTTCTTAACCCGTTTACTTTCCAGAGAGGAGAAGGTGATTTCATGAATTTCAATCTCTTTATTGGGTAATTCAGCAGAAAGTACAGGTGAGAGTCACATCAACAAGGGGGGGGGCGGGGGCGAGTGGCTTTTCTAAAACAACCAACACACAGTCTAAGTCTCCTCGCGGTGCAAGCATTGGGAGAACCCACCTTCGAACGGAAGTATGAAATCGCAGAGATGAGTAACCACTTCTCAACAGTTGTGCCGTGGTTATTCCACGTGTTTTCTTTCGGGGGTGAACTTGGGCACCTTGAAAACGCCCATGTCTCGGAACTTCGCTCCCAGAATATGAAAGTCAAAGCTTCCACCGGACTGTCCAGGGAGACAATTCCAAGACGGCTCACATTTTTTGCTGCCTCATTTGAATAAGAGCCCGCTTTGGTGAAGACACAAATTTGCGTATTGACATTGAGTGTTTCTTTGTTCTTTTGCTCAAGGTCTCTTCTCGGCTGGACCCTGAAGCCTATGGCGACTGCCAAATCTAGCGTGTGAATTAATTTCTGCTGACTGTAAACACATACAAGATCAAAGTGACATCCTAAGCATTCTATACGGTCTCAGGCCGCCCAGAGGAGGATGCTGCTTTCTCAATAATCTATACGCACGTCAGTTAGCACACGCACTGCATAAATAATTAAGGATGGGCTAGAAGGCATCACAGCAACTAATATTTACTGAACCTTCGCTCTGTGCCAGACGCTTTTCGTCCACTGTGTCATATAATCCTCTGAGATAGGTAGTATTGGCATCTTCACCCACGAGGAGACCGAGGCAAGGGGACGTGGGGTAGCTCGCTCTAGGGCATGAAACGACCAGGTGACCGTCAATATTTGGATCCACATGTATCTGACTCAGACCCTGAACTCTTAACCGTTGTACTGGCCTGGTGTCTTCTGCAGGAAGGAGGTGTCCAGAGACACCCAGAACCAATAGTTACTAGGGTCCCATGCCTCTGGGCAGATTACTTCCGATCTGTCAGGAATGTTCCCTGGTTCCGTCACTGCGTCACCCGCGCCCCCCTCTCCCCCACCCCCCCACCCCCCCCGGTGTCCCAGCTGCCTCCTGAAAGCCGACTGGAATATTTGCTATTTGCTTTCAGTGACTTTTGCTCCTGATTCCTTGCTCCTTCCTTGCATCTCGATCCCTCTCCCCCTACCCTGTGGTGTCAATTTTTCTAGGACCTTCCGCACCCTCTCAAACCATATTAGGCTTCTCTCCTCTCTGAGTTCAGTGTGTAAAATGGGTGCTAACCGAATCAAATTTCCTCCTTTAGGGTGATTGGTAGGCGCTGTGAGGACACAATCCCTGGGCAGGGCTCGCACAAAAGCACTCACTGTGGAAGACCCTCGGTGGTCTTGACACTTGTGCTGGTTTTCTCACTGACTCTTACAGTTTTCCTGGGAAAGCCAAAGTTTTGCTTCGTTAAACTCTTACACTGTGAAGCATCCAAGGACTGTATAAAAATGCCACAAAGAGGTATTCTGAAAATACCTTTTTTAAAAAATGGTTATTTATTTTTGAGAAAGCGTGCACGCGTGCGCGCGCGCGCACACACACACACACACACACACACACACACACACACGAGAATGGGGAAGGGGCAGAGTGAGAGAAAGACTGAGGATCTGAAGCGAGTTCTGCGCTGTCAGCACAGAGCCCAATTCGAGGCTCAAACTCAAAACCATGAGACCATGACCTGAGCCGAAGTTGGATGCTCAACCAACTGAGTCATCTAGGCGCCCCTGAAAATTCCTCCTTTATCTTTCCTAACCTGCTGGGGGAAAACACGATCCAAATGTCAAAGTACTTTGCAGATAGACTGACCTGGCAGTTGCTATGTGGGTGCTGAACCACATTGCGCGTAACTTGATAGTGATCGCTTAGCCAGAATTGATGGTAAAATCACAGCATAAATGTCACATGTGCATTTGCCTTAGTGAGTTTGGCAATAAGCCCTCAGGCCAAAAAAAGAAAAAAGATGTCGGGGAGGCAAAATAACAAGGTGAGAAATAGCTCAGACCACGTTGTCTGCCGGGCCCCTCAATGAGCCACCCCCCGGGAGCACTGAGTCAGGGTCAGGAGGCTGTCAGTCTTTCCATGCATCTCAGTTGCCCTGTGCCTTTGCGGTGTGATCTCTGTCACTCTGGCATTTAAAGAGATGACTTCTGCCCAAGTACCCACATGTACACCCACAACCCCAACTGCTTCTTTTTTGAAGAAACAGTGATGTGTCCAGAAACGAGGAAAATCTGGAGATACTGGACTTTCCAATGTGGCGGTCTTCGAAGGGATTTTCAAGGGTACCTTTGAAAATGTGTGACTTTGCCCTGAGAGTCTGGGATGGGACTCCACTGGACGATACTGTGTGTCCTGTCCTAATAATGATAACTTCCACGTGCTAAGAAGCAATTGTATCCCAAGCTTCTTTCTCGCAGCGAGTACTGTGTTAGGTATAGTATCTACCAGAAATAATGAGGTCTGATCTTTCCAAGCTGTACCCAATTATGCCATTGTCGTCTGAGGCAAAGGCCCCATGATACCGGCTCCGTGGGTGCCCCATTATGATGCCTTTTACTTATCACTGAGGCCTAGAGGTGCACCTCATTTTCATGATTCTGGCTTTCTCCCTCTACCCTTTGGCTGGGCTTTCCTGGGGCCTCACTACACTTTGGAACTGACTTTCTCTGTAAGGTGGCTCCTGGCGATGTTAACTTCACAAGTGCAGCAGAAAGAACTCCTCTTTGCAGAGAGCGACAGTGACGGTTCTGGAAGCCAGATCCGCGGCTCTCACCTGACCTGGTTTGGGTCACATGCTTGCTCCAGGCTCTGTGGCCTGGTGTCTGTGATGTTCTGAAGGACCCAGGCTGGGGCTGAGGAGGGGTTAGGTTCAGTCCGCTCCCTAGGCGCCCAAAGCCACTGAGTACCCGGAGCAGAGATGCTCCAAGGAAATCCCGCTGCTGCTGCCTGAAGTGAGACCCCTGGATGCTCACAGGCAAACACAATCTGGTCAACACCTCAGACCTTCCTGGCCCCCTCCCCTCCTTCGCTCCCTCCACCTCCAGACTCAACGGCTGGCTTTTCCTGCCTCCCAACTTCCATGCCTTTGCGTCTTCTGTTTGTTTTCTTCTCTGGGCCTTTTCCCCCCTCTGCTTACTCACTGTTGTTTCCTTTTAATACCTGAGGCTCCCGCAGGGGTATCTACGTGGGTTTATTCGCATCTAGTACAGAGCGTCCATGTTATGCAGTGTGTTCATGTCAGGCCACCTCATAGCCACTAACCAGCCTACAGGCCAGACCCCTTCCCCTGGGATGGTCAGTCAAGGTTACAGAGTCACGTGCTGTGTTATAAGTCAAGGGGCCAACCGAGAAGGCGCTATCTTTGGCTTTTTTGCTCAGAGAATACAACAATCAGAGCTTCTTGGCCCGAAGAACATATGTAGTGTTTCTCATCAAGGACCAGCGTCCATTAGTTCTAGTATCTACTATATAAACCTAAGCCAACATTTGCTGAAAGAAAGATCTTTGTGAAATAGGGACTTTTTTTTTTTTTTTTTAAGCTCTAGGTGGTATCACTGTTGGGTGTATGACAGATGGAAAGTCTAGAAACCTGTAATTTCAATGACTAAAGGAAAAGGGGTTTGAGAAGAAAAGGTGAAAAGAGCTGAGAAAGGCTAAGAGGTGACCACAAGAATTCTTTTCTTTTTTTTTTTAACTAAAGGTTAAAAAAGATTGCTCAGCTATTCCACAGATATAGGGAGCACAGAGCGTGCAGATAGGTTTCAATAGTAGCAAGAAACAACCTTTTAAACCACAGATTGCAGTACTGAGAGAAGCTTCTAAAGGCTTCTAAGAGCATGTTCTTAGATCAGGTGATGGAGTAAATGCCTGACTGTTTCCAGGTCATTGAGGGGATTCCAATTCAGAGTTTAGGAGTTTCATTTTAATAAAAGAGCCTTCATTTTGTCTACCATTTCGCCTTCTGTCTCCCTCCCAACTGCCCAGTGATTGCTGTGGGTCTTGAACTCCAGGGCGAGGCAAGCACAAAATTTAAGGAGGCCCCTCCTCTCAGGTACCAACGCACCTGGCCGCGCCAGCCGGACAGTGAGCGCCTCCTTAAATTTTGTGCCCAGGGCTCCGTCTGTCTCACCTGAGGCCTGGTTCTCTTCCAGGAAGTATGGTAGTTTCATTTTCCTAAAAGCAAAACATCTGGTGTTTTTAGATAAGAGCAATCACTTGATCCTGCTCTTTCTGACCCAAGTTAGAGGACTCAAAGTAAAAATAAAGAATTCTGTTCACAAGTCTCTCTCTGAGACAGAGAAACGGATTTTTCTAAATGCAAAACAAAACAAACAAAAAAAACCCCCTTGATTTTATGTTACCTCGCTTTTTTGTTTGTTTGTTTGTTTTTAATCCCTGTGGATTAAAACACAGCCTCTCGTGGCTGGACTCATCCCTATGGCTGCCAGGCGGTCACTTCTGCCCAAAGCATTTAATCTGTTTCCCAGTCCAGACACTGCCCTAGACAGCTCATGTTCACCTGTCTTATTAATAATTGGCTGCAACCTTTTCAATTTTCCCCTCTAATAGGCTCACAGAGTTATGTTACTTATCACTTTATGAGCTCAATTCTTCTAGATTTTTACATTACTCCTCTAATGCCTTCAGGTAAATTGCAGGATCACCTGAGTAACTCGATGCTGATGAGGAAGGCTTTGAGGCAAGTACAACGTGGATGAGACCAGAATGTTCTCTGAAAACCTGGCGTAATTGTCTCCAGGCTGCTTGGCATGACCACATCATGCGTGGCTTTCCTCCGCAGCTAAAAAAGTCCTGAAAACAAGTATTCTCCCCAGAACACAGTGGGATTCCTCATTTCTCACTGTCTGAGTGGTACTGTGTTCATTCATTCGTGTATTCATTCTTCCGCTTCCTAAGAGGCCTTACTTTCTAAGCTGAGCGAGCATACCTCGTAATAGCCTGGAATTTCCTTAGAAAATATTCTGGGCTTCTTGCCGCACTAGAAATAGAAATCGGGAAGCTCCTTCTTCAAACATTTATTTCTGAAGGGAAGATCCCTAGAATACTGACTTTGGGGGTTTATTTTCCAGGCAGTATTGAAGACTAACAGCTTTTTTGACTAATACTTACGAATCATGTAAAAACAAAATCAGATGTTGGTATTCTCTCTCATGGGCTCACAGTGCTTTGCTTTGGTTACAGAGAAGCTGGAGACGTCATCCGAGGGGGTTAGTTGGCCGGACAGGCTTGTTTCCCAAGGGGCACTACCAAGCTGAGTTCCCAGTCTGGTCCTGTGCTTCTCAGGGCAAGGACTGAGTAGTTAGGGCAGCTGGAAATGCTTGGCTTAGAACCCTCTTGCTTAATCAAAACCTACGAGAAGTACAAGAAACTGACATGTTAACCATGAGTCCAGCTAATTCATATTTAATGGAAAATGTATCAACCAAATGGTCAACGATCCAACAGCAGCGGCAGTTGCGGACTCCTGTTCATTAGAGCATCTAGGTTCTGTGTCTATTTTAGGGAGGTGTACCCCAGGGCACTTCATAATGTCACTCGTGGGTATTCGTTGGACATTCCTTTCCCTTCCCTGCCCCCGGCAACACTAGGGAGAGAGTGACGATGTCTGGATCCCTTCTTAACAGGGCCTGGGTTGATCACTTCAGCTCTGTAGGGTCTTCCTTGAGATTGGTTCACTTCATTCGCCCACTATGGTCAGCCCAAATGCTGGTCATTTGGTGACTCGATATTACCTTCCTGAGGATGTAGATCTCCCACTCTGTGAGACTGGGTTCTTACATATATGGCTCATAGAAATATGAGCCATATATTCACTGGCTGTCCTTAGAGTTATCGTTTCTACAGACCGTGGCTCTCCTCTGGGATGCCAAGGCTTGCCTTCCTGAATGGGCCCTGATGTTGCCTCCGTGTACAGACAATTTTTACAACAGCCGCACAGAAAAGAAGAAACGGTGGCTGTGTCTACGAAACCAGAGCAAACTGAAAGTTCTCTTTTCTTACTCTGTTGAACTTCAACCTCAATTAAGTAGAACCACAAATAAATGTTACAGAGAGGTCTCAAGATTCAAACAGTCTGCCCCCAACACACCCATACCTCCCCAACACACACACACCCATACCCCCCCCCACACACACACCCTTCCACTTTTGAAAGATTAAGTCAACTAGTGAAAATACAGTTGTGTGCTAACAACATCAGAAGTGCGTATCATCGCTCTTGCCTATGTTTTGCCATCAAGTTTGGATGTTACGAAGTTCTCTTAAAAATCCCCATTTGGGGGGCGCCCGGGTGGCTTAGTCGGTTAAGCGTCCGACTTTCGCTTAGGTCATGATCTCGCGGTTCGTGGGTTCGAGCCCGCGTCGGGCTCTGTGCTGACTGCCAGCTCGGAGCCTGGAGCCTGTTTCAGTCTGTGACTCCCTCTCTCTCTGACCCTCCCCTGTTCACGCTGTCTCTCTCTATCCAGAAATAAAAAAATAAAAAAATATTAAAAAAAAATCCCCATTTGGTCTGCATATTTATATTACAAAACCCATCGGGTAGAAAGGCAGATGATGTCTCATTTACACTTGAAGTAACATGGTGAGGATGGGTATCAATGCCCGTGTGTGGGGGCAGGTTTTGTTAAACCCTCACCACGAGCCGGGGTGACTGATTACAAGACTACGTTTTTTCTCCTCACCCCACCTGGTCACCCCCTCCCCTGGTACCTGGAAGTAGGCTTTCTTTCACCAGATGAAGACTCAGAGTAAAAATAAGGAGCACTGTTAGTCAGAATGGTCTCCTCACTGGAAAACCACCACTGGAGGGGCCAGGAAATGACACTTTTCAGCCCCCTGTGGCACATGAATTATAAAGCAAACTCAGCGTCACGTGAAACCAGGGAAACTCATATATTTCAGGAAAAGCTCCCCTGCCCCCCACCCCAGGGGTTGTTGTATTTGGTTCTATGTGAATCGAATTCCTGTATTTTTCTACAGAGCGTCTATGGCTCCTACCGGAAGGAAACAGAAAACTTCAATTCTCTGAAGGGAACCTACTCCATCCGCGGCCTGCAGGCCTTTACTGGAAACGCTGGTGTATTTCCTCGGTAGGACGTGGGGTTTATCAGAGCTGTGAAAGCAACGCGGAGATAAGACTTGTGACGTTTTTCTGGTTACGAAAAAGCTGTCTGCTTACTGTCTGGAAACAGTGGATCCTTGATTTTGAAGGGACTCGAGCAACTCAAGGATGAAAACAGAGCCTCTTCCCTTATTTGAATTTCTCCCTTCCCTTGGGGGAGGTTATTCCCTTGGAATAACCTATGGGTTATTCCAAGATTTCCAAAGCACTAGAAGAATAGGTCACTGGGTTTGTGGCTACAGCTGGCCCTGCTACCGTGCAATAAAACCGCGTCCCGGAAGAGCAGAATGACTGGATGGAATGCCCACTCGTATTTGTACTATCTGGAGGAACATCGTTTAAATGCTCAAATATGTGAACCCTTTAAAAAATCAGAAACGGTATTCTGAAACCACAGAGTACTTTCATGTTAACTTGTACGGCTGGAATACATGTGCAAAATGATGTATTAATCTCTGGGGTGTTTGGAAATACTCCCATTCTGGAATTCAAATCGTTCTCACAAGACAGGTTCCTTTTCTACAGAGTTCAACTCGATTTTGACATTTCTTTTTTTTTTTAAATATTTTTATTTATTTCTAGGAGAGAGAGAGAGAGAGCGTGAGCAGGGGAGGGTCAGAGAGAGAGGGAGTCACAGACCGAAACAGGCTCCAGGCTCCAAGCTGGCAGTCAGCACAGAGCCCGACGCGGGGCTCGAACCCACGAACCGCGAGATCATGACCCAAGCGAAAGTCGGACGCCCAACCGACTAAGCCACCCAGGCGCCCCGATTTTGACATTTCTTCATGATCATGGGTGCGTGTCAGGGTGTCCTTGGATCTAGTCACTGCTTGCATCCTGAAGCACTCATCTCCACAGTCTGGATTCAGCTGTATGCCTTTTGGAAAACGACTTAACACCCCTGCACCTCAGTTTCTTCACTTATAAAGTGGGGATATAACATTATCTACGTCCTGGAGTGCTTCCCTATTTAGTTACGTATGGATTTATTTACTTATTATTAAGGTTTATTTATTCTGAGAGAAAGAGATCGTGCGCTCGGGAACAGGGGAGGGGCAGAGAGAGAGGGAGAGAGCGAATTCCAAGCAGGCTCCACACTGTCAGCGCACAGCTGGACTCGGGGCTTGAACTCACGAGCCGTGAGGTCATGACCTGAGGTGAAACCCAGCGGACTGAGCCACAGAGGCATCTCTCTGCTCATCCATTTACCAAATACTGTTGGGTGTCCCAGAAGCACTAGGTGTCGAGGACACATGGAGAGCAATGCTGGCTCTGTGTCCCAGTCTCGCTGGCTCTTATGGCTCGGGGAAAGAAATGAATAAGTAAACAGACAGAAAGAGAAGTAATTTAACATGATTTTAAGTGCTATACAGGAAAATAGGGTGATTCGATTGGTTTGAAGGAAGGTCTCCTTGATGTGGAAACATTTAAGTTGAAGAATGAAAACACTTTAGCCAGGCAAAGGCTGAACATTCAGGCAGAGGGAGAAATATGTGCAAAGGCCCTGAGGTGGGAATGTCGTTGAGCTTGACCACAAGGGCCTGACTCGTGACTGGAGGGCAGTGATGTGGACTGCTGAAGTGCACAGGCAACGGGCAGTTCCGGGTGGCAGTTTGTGGGCCAAGGGAAGCAGCTGGAGTCCTGGGCACTTTAGGAAGCCATTGGAAGACTTGAACCAAGGGCAGGACTTGACCCTGTTATATTTAAATTAAAAAAAAAAAAATTTTTTTTTTAAAGTAGGCTCCACACCCCACGTGAGGCTTGAACTCACGACCGTGAGATCAAGAGTCGCATGCTCTACTGACTGAGCCAGCCAGGTGCCCCTTTTCTTTTTTACATTAAAAAAAATTTTTTTTCTTAACCTTGTTTATATTTTAAAAAGAGCCGTCTGGGGGCGCCTGGGTGGCTTAGTCGGTTAAGCGTCCGACTTTTGCTCAGGTCATGATCTCACGGTTCATGGGTTCAAGCCCCGCGTCGGGCTCTGTGCTGACAGCTCAGAGCGTGGAGCCTGTTTCAGTCTGTGACTCCCTCTCTCTCTGACCCTCCCCTGCTCATGCTGTCTCTCTCTCTGTCTCCTAGAAATAAATAAAAAAAAAAACATTAAAAAATAAAAATAAAAATAAAAAGAGCCGTCTGGCTACTGTGTGGAGGGGACACGTGGGGAAGAATGAATGGAAGCCAGGGCTTCCTTTGCAAGGATCAAACAAGCTGATTCATGTTCAGCACTTGGTGTGATATTTGATAATCACAGCCTAGTTCATGGTAGTGATTGTCATTAAGACTCATCATCGATATTAATAAAATAATGCTTCAGTTTGGCATCTTCATCTGATGGTGTAAATTCAACATTTATATCTGAAATTAAATGTCCATGTTGATTGCAGTCACAATGATGTAAGAAACAAAAAAATTAGGTCAGCAGTTGGGAGGTGTTTATTGGCCGAGCCTGGACTCAGTCGTAAAGCCAGTTTTGATCCTACAACTGTTTACCTTATTATTGTCCAGAGGGTCACATGGCTTGAGTGCAACCTTGTTAATGAGCAAGTGTATGAAACATTTTTCATTAGTTAAAGTACCGATCTATAAAAGAAGGCACTTAAAAAAAAACACTTCCCTTCCAGAAACCATAGCGCTTACTTCTGTGAGATTTACTTCTGCCCCGGATGATGATATAGGCAGAGAGAACGTGTGTTTGGAAAACCAGGGATTACACGTCGGTTCTTCAGCACCTCTAGGCAGTAGGGGAGAGCCGGAAAATGCTGCGTAAGTGCGTGGCCTTTCCTGGACCTCTCTGAGCCTCAGTTTGCTCATCTGTCAAATGGCTGTCATAATCGTGACCTCCTTTATAAGGCCGTGACCATGGAGGGAAAGAAGCCATTAACGTGTTTCCATAGCGTCTGACACGTTAAAAGAGCCCAACAACTGTTAAGCCAGTATTAGTAGTAGTATCTGAAGACCAAGGCACCTGCTCTCCTTTATTTGACCCATTTGACTCCAGGTGAAAAGGACAGTTCTGGAGTCCAGACAGAAGGGCTTCGAATATCCGAAAATGTTAGTATGATGACCTCTGACATTTTATCTGTGACCCTAATTTAACCCTGGGGCCAGGATGAGACCCGGAAAAGAGCCCCTTGGCTCTGTCTCCAGCTGTCGTCCCAGACGCAGGCTCTCAAGGCTCTTGGGAGAGGCCGTCCTCAAAACGCTGGGCGTCTGATCAGCCAGGGGTCCTGAGGATTCCAGTTCCCTCCGTCCTCTGCGTTTCTAAGGGCAGCAGTTATCCCCGGAATGCTGAGGCTGACGAACGTTTTCGCACTCAGGTGCCAGCTGTTACCTGGGGGTGGGGGACAGCTGACCGCTGGGTGCGCCCCTCGGCCTCTGCCAGGCCCAGCCCCCGCCCACTCAAACAACACAAACGAACCCTGTCCAGACACACACCCCCGCCCCTCCCCCTCCCCCCCAGGCCCTTCCCCCTCCTCCCAGCCCCCTGGCCCCTCCCCCAGCTCACTGCCCTCCCTCCCACTGGTGGGTTCTTCCTGCGGGAGAAATCCAGGAAACCACCACTCGCATTTCCTCTGCCCACAGTCTCTCCAGGGCCTGACTCACACAATTTAGCTCGGTTTGGAGTTCCCTGCCTCTGTGCCCTGAGACCCCCTGCTGCCCCTGCTCCCCTTCATGCCTGGGGGTGCGGGCCTGCCAGAGAAGGTGGCTCCTTTTCGGGTCTCGTAACTGACCTTTCATCATTAAAAACGCGTGGGGGGGAGGGGGTTCATGCTGAAGACAAATTACCCAAGGGCAAATGCGAGGCTGTCGGCGTTGGCCCTACGCGCACACGCACACGCGCAGCCCGACACAGGCAGCCGTCAGCGGACATCTGCGGGCTGAGTCGCGCTGGGTGACCCGCCTCGGTGCCGGTGACAGCAGCTAAGAGAGGCCCGTTTGGCACAGAAGCTTCCGAGGGAGCCAGCGGTGTTGCCCACGTTGCGACAAGTGGTGGACTTGCTGCCAAAAAGCAAAACAAAAACAAGACAATAGGTGGGGTTGCTGGGGGGGCGGGGGGCAGTTTCCAATCCGGGCGGAGGCGCCCTTCATCTGGGCCGCGCGAGTCCTGCCAGGGGGTCACAGCGCAGCTGCCGCAGGAAACACAAAGGGCACGGGGCGCCGCCGGTAACCTTGGCTTCTCCCTGCTCGCGGCTGGCGCGGGGGGAGGGCAGGTCCGCCTGGGCGTCCCGAGCGTCAGCCCCCCCCCAAGCGCTCGCGCCGCGCCGTCCACGCGCCCGGTGTCCCCTGCCCTGCCCGCCGGGCCGGCGCCCTGCGCTCCCGCGGGTGCCCCGGGAACAATGGCGAGCCTGGGCCCCGCCCGCAGGGCCGTCCCGCAGCCGCGTCCCAGCCGTCATGCAGGGCCCAGATCGGGACGGTCCCCTGCGGGGAGGGGGTGCGGGGGCTGACCTGACCGCCTCGGGGTGGGGGCGTGGGGGCCCTGGACCCGACCGCCTCGGGGTGGGGGCGGGGGCTGACCCGACAGCCTCAGGGGGCAGGGGGCCCTGACCTGACCGCCTCGGGGTGGGGGTGGGGAACCCAGGCCCGACAGCCTCGGGGTGGGGGGGGGGCCCTGACCCGACAGCCTCGGGGTGGGGGCGTGAACCCAGGCCCGACAGCCTCAGGGTGGGGAGCGGGGGCCCTGACCTGACCGCCTCGGGGTGGGGCGGGGCTGGACAGCCTCGGGCTGACCTGACCGCCTCGGGTGGGGGGGGCGGGGCTGACCCGACAGCCTCGGGGTGGGGGCGGGGGGCCCTGACCTGACCGCCTCGGGGTGGGGGCGGGGGCTGACCCGGACAGCCTCAGGGGGGGCGGGGGGCCCTGACCTGACCGCCTCGGGTGGGGGCGTGGGGGCTGACCCGACAGCCTCAGGGGGGCGGGGGGCCCTGACCCGACCGCCTCGGGTGGGGGCGTGGGCGAACCCAGGCCCGACAGCCTCGGGGTGGGGGGCGGGGGGGCCCTGACCCGACCGCCTCGGGTGGGGGCGGGGCTGACCCGACAGCCTCGGGGTGGGGAGCGGGGGGCCCTGACCTGACCGCCTCGGGTGGGGGGGGGCTGACCCGACAGCCTCGGGGTGGGGGGCGGGGGGCGCCCTGACCTGACCGCCTCGGGGTGGGGGGCGTGGGGGGTCCCAGGCCCCGGCGACTCCCCGCGCCCGGACGGCAGTGCGGCCGCGCCAGACAAGTCCGTGGAGACGGGTCACGCCGCGACAGGCCAGGGGCGGCGGGAGGGACCCATAATTTATGACGTTGTCCTTACCTGTCCGGTTTGGGGTTTCACAAGCCTTGCGCGTCTCCCTCCCGTGTGTTGCCCCTCGTTTCCCCCGCCCCCCAGACGGTAGCAGCGGACGGACTGAATTAATGTGATAAGGAAAGAGAGCACGCAGAAGAGTGGGTTTCTACCGGAGGGACTGTTGGGGGGCCGGTGAGAGGAGCGCAGGTGAGCGGGCGGGGCTGACCCGGGCTTAGTCCGCTGCCTCCACGGCTTTTACCCAGTGTGTGCGGGAAAACTAACCCGTTTCCAGACAGCTGGGGTGGGCGCTCTGTGGTCAGGTAGTGAGAGCAGATCTTCCCCTGCTGCTAAGATCTATCATTTCCCTCATCTATAAAGAAACGTCTCCCTTCTAAGTGATACTTTATTTATTTTTATTTTTTAGCACTGCAGGCCTGCAAAGCTTATGACTTGGGTGACTTGCTGGCCTGATGCCACTGATCCCTCTGGGGGTGTGCACTCCAGCCCCAGGGACGCCTTCACTTAGGACACATTGAGGGGCCCTTGGCAAAGACGCCCCTGTCCCCAGACTCCTTCAATTGCTGTGCTGATTGGGGAAAGAGTCATCAGGTTTTCGTGCAATACATGAGTATGGGATAGACACAACCGAGGGCCCCACACTAAGTGGGAGGAAGTTTTCTTTCTTGTTACCTTTTCCTTTCCCCCCCCCCTTCTGTTTGTTTTCTTGAAAACAAATTTATTGTAGGCCCCTTCTTTTTCTCCTTTGGACTCAGAAGGGCTAAATGGAATTCAGGGCAGAGAGCAACTGTCGCAATTGCTTGCTGAGGCTGGAGCCGGTCAGGACGTGAATAAAGCAACGGTTGGAGCTGGTCAGATCCCTTCTGATTGCGGCAAGTGCCCAGAGGCCCCAGGCAGCTCCCATTTCACCAGGGCCGAGGAGGGAACAGGCCCCGGACGGTCTGCGCGCTGCCGAGCCCGCGGCCCCTGCAGATCACTGCTGGGTCATTTTGCGGTTTACAAATGATCAAGTCAGGTTGAAGCCGCAGTCTGTGTGGTTACAGGCAACTGTGATTAGTCACCCAGTTAGTGACCCAGTTGTGGCACACCCTCTTTTAAAAGGACGTTATTCAACATCTTGCTAGCTTGATTTCAGAACCATTTCATGTGGGCGGGGAAGCTTAACATTGCAGGGGTGGGGTGGGGGTGGGGATTGAAGCCTAGGTTATGTTCTTCCATATGCCAGGAGTCTGATTTTCTAAAAAGGAGCAAATCTGGGGAGTGAATTGTGAGGCTAGAGTTTCACTGGACTTGGGCGAGAGATTGCTTTTCAAGTTCAGGTATGGCCTTTTCTGCTGGGAGAGAAAGAGAAGAGAGTTACCCCACGAGCTCTGACTTGGCTTGTAGATTCGTGACCATCTGTAAAACGAAAGTGGGAGACAGGAAGGGGAAGAACACTACGTATGAAGGCTTGTGTGGCTTTTGATTTTTTAAAAATAGCATGTCTTTTTACCACAATGGCATAGGAACTTATAGACATGAGTCCCTAGTAATAGTAAACAAATTAGCTTCTTTTATCTGAAAAACAAGTAGAGTAAGTCTCTCCCTCTCTCTCTCTCTCTCTCCCCCTCTCTCTCTCTGCAAAGAGAAAATGCAAAACAAAAATCCCCCCTCCTCTTAAAGGCTTCTTTGCTGGTTGAGTGTTGTCCAGGAACAAATAGTCTTTTATTCGAATGGTCTCCAAAAGTTCATAAGCAAAAAAAAAGTGTCCAACGTCTGGTTACCGACAATGCAGTCTCTGGCTACATAGTGAAGCTTTTCTGTTCTGAATTTGTGATCTGCTATCAGAGTCCTTTAATTTCTGTGAACAGAAGGCTCTTTGGGAGAAGAAAGCTTGGGGGTGGGGAGTGACATTGGAATCAGTCTTTTTTCCCCCCTCCCGCTTGCTGTTTTCTTCCAGGCAGCAAGTAGTGCCTGAATTCTTCTGATCTTTGCCAGCATCTTATTGAGGTGAGGGCCAGCGAAGGGTTAAGCCAGGCCACAGGCGGGTTTCCCTGCTGGTCTATTTTACTGGGGTGGCGCAGCTGGCCAGGCACCACCTAGGAACTGTTCAAAAAAGGAGACACCCTACTCCCGATGCCCTTGATCTCCTTTGGAGGTTTTCCTTTTACAGCGCGTTTTAGACAGTCTTCAGTGGCAACCGTCTTTTTAAAGTCGTAGGTTTCCCTTAAACCGTCGGGGGTTTACATGTATTCCCAACGTTCCCGGCGTAGTGTCTGCAGGATGAAAGGAGACAGGCAAACCATTAGGGAGAAAATAGTCATTTTGAAGGATGTGCGAAAATGATTATTTGTAACGAAATGTTTTCACTTGCTTACAATCAAATTATTTTAAACCTTTGGTCTGAAACTTCAGTGTTTGAAACTTCAATTCAAATGGATTCCTTTTGACACACGCTTCCTGAGAAGCTTCTGGGAAAGCCTAGTCCTTTCCTAGGTGCAGAGGACACAGGAGAATGAAAGACACGCAGGGGTCGCACTCTCATGGGGCTCATATTCTGGTCTGTGGGGGGTGGACGGGGTAGAACTGGTAAATAAGTTTAAAAATAACTTTTGAGGGGCGCCTGGGTGGCTCAGTTGGTTAAGCGGCTGACTTCAGCTCGGGTCTTGATTTCATGGTTCGTGGGTTCGAGCCCCGTGTCGGGCTCTGTGCTGACAGCTCAGAGCCTGGAGCCTGCTTCAGATTCTGTGTGTCTCTCTCTCTGACCCTCCTCTGCTCATGCTCTCTCTCTCTCTCTCTCTCTCTCTCAGAAATAAATAAAACATTAAAATTTAAAAATAATGACACAGGACAGGGAGAGAGTCTCTTTGAGGAGCTGATGTTTGAGTTGAGATCTAGAAACAAAAGGAAGGTAGCCATGGTGCCTCTTGGGAGAAAGAGTGCAGGCCGAGTCTCAGGAAGGCCTGAGGCTGGGATGGGTGGCTTCAGCCACGGAAAAAGGCCTGTGTCACCGGCTTGGAGAGAAACAGGGTGCAGAGGAGGCGCAGGGTTGCGTCACCATGGATTTTTCCGTGCTTGCCAGAGCCGGCAATTTGCACAACTGCAGGGGGCGCCGTCCTAACCTAGAGCCGGCCCGCAACCGGCCTCGGCCCTCATTCGCTCCTACACGCAGACCAGCAAAACGGCGGGAGGTCAGACGCCGTCCCCTTTACCTGCAAGTCTTCTCTGCCTTGATGTAAAAGCCAGCAATGCTGACTGGAAGGAGAAGACACAACAGCTCTTGTGGAGCAATGAATGGTGTCTGGGTGGGGGAGGGGAGCGGTGTGTGTCGTGTGGAGGTGGTCAGCGGGTGGGGACGACCCCGTGTTACCTAGTCCTGAGGTGACAGAGCCTGCGGCATGTGGAGCCAAGACCAGCGTTTCCCTCAGGAGAGGTCTGTGGCCACCGGAAGCAGTCCCTCGTCACCTGCAGTGGCCTTCCTTTCTCCCACCGGCCTGATACCCAGGCCCCTCGATCTGCTTCAAGTTTAAGGAGGTCTGGGGCGTCCCTTCTGAGGTCCCTCTGGTCCGTCCCAGCACCAAGGGCAGGAGTTGACAGACGTGGTCCTTTGGTTCCTCCACCTTTGTCCCCGCTGGAGTTTGCCTCAGGCAAGCCCCCCGGTGATGTCTGGGGTTCGCTTGGGGGCCTACATCCCTCTCCCGTCAGGGCCTCTCCCGCCTGCTGGGCTTGCAGGGACTTCGCCACGGGGGCTCTGGGAAGTAGGTGGAGGAGCTGTTCTCCATCACCGGCTCCCCAGCCCTGGAAAGTTCCCAGAATGGCACCCTGGGGCTGCATTTCCAGTCAGGCCGGGGAGAAGGTTCTGGAGGGGCCTCCCTTGCTCTTGTCCAGGCAGAAGCAGCCAGAGAGGAGAAGCGGGGACTTGAGTCTCGAGGTCCCCGGCTCCTCCTCTCACCCATCTGACTGCCTCCCTGTCCGTGCCTCACTGATTCAGGGTGTTTAGACGTCTCTCTTTCTCTCCTTCCGCTCTCATCCAGAATACTTTGTTTTGGTCTTGTGCAGCTACCGAGAGCCGCAGAAAACCGATATGTCCCCCATGCCGTCTTTCTCGTCATCTCCCAAGATCCAGTGGCGTCCCAAGATAACGGGTTCGAATCTCAGCTCTGCATTTTACTGGCCGTATGGCCTTGAGAAGTTGTCCCATTTCTCGGAGCCAAAGTTAGCTCATTTGTAAAACAAGGATAATAGTAGCTTATAGTTATGAGTTATGAGTAGCTAATAGTTATGAGTGAATTCTTGCTGAAAGGATTAAATGGGATCATTGATGAGGACTTCCTTACATGCCCAGCCCACAGCAAGGGCGCAGATAGTATGAGCAGTATTGACGATTGCAAACCAACTCCTTACCGTCTGGGTCCCTGTGACCTCACACCATGTTCTGGATGGCCTCTCATCTTGGCTTTCTCTGTCTCCTTGAAGTTCTGTCTCCCGGTGTCCCCTGGTCTTCTAGACTGAACAACGGAGCTCCTGCTGGCCCTGTGTTTGGCTCACATCGTAGAATCTCCCCTGTCCATCCGGCAACCATCGACTACGTGGGTCCCTTCCTGATCGTCATCCCTTTCTGTGGCTGACTTCTTACGACTTTCACCTAAAGTTGTGACTTTACGACTCCATGTGCCGTCACAAACCCAATCTGTCTGAAAACCAAAGTACCACCTTCCTTCTAAATCAGAAACCCTCTCCTGACCCGCAAATGTATGACTCCATTCTCCGGGCCATGCTGGTTCCAACCTCTCCTGAATCCACTTCCTCCCAGCTCCTACCTCTGCCTTCTGACACTCTGGGTCGGAAGCATCTTCATTCAATGTGTCCATCGCGTAACTATTTTCTTTCCAAGGCCATCATGCACATCTAGTTCCTGAGCACTCGCGCTGTGGGTGTCCAGTCGCTCCCCAACCTGCCCCCCAAGCTCCGAGTGCTCCCCGGTGATGTGGACTGCTTGGGGTGCACAGGCAGCCCGTGGGAGAGAGAGAACGGCCTGCTCTGTATCTTATCTCAGCCTCACTGGACAAGAACTCAGTGCTGGAGATTCCTCACCCCGCGTTTGAAGTTGGGGGGAATTTCTGGAAAGGGTTCTGAGACTGATTTGCATGAAGATCCTAGAGAGTCCTGGGTAAAGACTCACCATGAAGGCATAGAGAGTCAAAGTGTGGTCAGATTAATTAGAGTATAAGCTATCGGCCCAGCGTAGAGAGGGAGGGGAGATTTCAGGCGTGCTAATAATAGTCACGGTACATAGTAACTGTTGTTCCCGGCCCCAGTTCCCAACTTCTATTTCGGGGACTCGCACCGGATCTGAAGAGTACGAGCCATGACAAAATGAGTAGAAGAGCCAGTTCACTAAAAGGTCTACGTGTTGTCCTGAGCGTGAGCACTGCTTTGAGGCATTAACGCATTCATTCCTCCACCATTTCCTACGCATGGACTGTGGTCACTGCACTGGGGATACGCCTGCCTGCAGCCCGCAGTCCAGCAGGGGAAGCAGATAATACAAACCAGCAATGACCTTGAAGGTCAGTACGTGCGACGGGTAGTCAGATATGGAAGGTCGCAGGACCGCATATTAGGGATGCTTAACCTTAAGCTCAGAGGGTCAGATGAGGCTTTCTGGAGGCCATGGAATCTAAGCTAAAGCGCGAGGCGAGGGCAGAAGGCAGCCGGGGAGAGGAAGGGTTCTTCATGGAGGGGAACGGGGCACACAAAGTCCTTCGGGAGAGAAGCATGGCATTTTTGAGGACATGAAGAAGGTTCGGCTTGGGCAGAGCATGGCCACGCTGAGAGACAGGACGGGCGAGGGCACAATGCACAGGGCACTGTAGAGCGGGCACGGGAGTTTTGATTGAACCCTGCTGGGCCATGGAAAGCCACGGAAGGGGTTTCAATGCTGGGGTGTGTGTGTGTGTGTGTGTGTGTGTGTGTGTGTGTGTGTGTGTGGTGCCTGCACTAGGGCAGGGCAGTGGAGAGCCACACACATGGGTGGATTTGAGCAGTACTGGGGAGGACTTGCTCCAGGAAGGGGAAGGTCAGATTTCAGACGTGAGCCTTGGGTCGGGAGCACTGCTGAGGTCGGGAATATTTGGGGAAGCCCGAAAGGGAAGAGGCACGTTTGCTTTGGTACACCTTAGGTTTGAGGTTCCTGAAAGACTTGCAAGTGGATGTGAGTTTGGGGACAATGGTCCTCATTGGGAAAGCCAGGAAGGACTTGAGAAAAATCATTGCGACGATGTGTGTGTGTTAATTCCTGCGGTAGCCGGAGATCCTGTGGTGGTCAGGAGAGAAATTCACTCACACTAGCTCAAAAAGAGTATGGAATTGTTGGGGTACAGAGAGCTTCATGGGGTGTGATGCTCACGGGGAAGCTGTGAGGATGGGAACGACTCTTCCGGCCTATACAGGACAGTGTGGCCACGCGGCACTTGAACCTTCACCTACCCTGCACTCCCCTCTGTGCTGACGCGTGAGGTCCCCAGCCTCCATGTCTGTCCTCTCCGGAGCTGACTCTTGCTCTCACCTGCCGAAGGACTTGACGGCCGCCTGCTTGAAAAGCCTCCCGTGGACCTCACCACCATCTTTACCAATTTTTTAAAAATCTTTTATTTATTTTTGAGAGAGGGACAGAGAGTGTGCAGGGGGAGGAATGGTGAGCCCAAAGCAGGCTCCAGGCTCTGAGCTGTCAGCACAGAGCCCGACGCGGGGCTCGAACCCACAGGCTGTGAGATCATGACCTGAGCTGAAGTTGGACGCTTAAAACTGACTGAGCCCCCCAGGTGCCCATGGACTTGACCACACTGTTTATTCACATTCTAGAGAAGAGACGACCCGATCGGCACTTAGAAGTTAACGGTACGGCGACTTCACGTCAGGTGATCATCCGTGGTCCAGGCAGTGACAGCAATGTGTGTGTGTGCCCCTGCATGTGTGTATGTGTGTGTACACGCACAGGTGTGTGTATGTGTTTATATGTATACATGCATGTATGTGTGCATTTGTATATGTGTGTATGCTTATTGGTGTATGTGTGTATGGATATGTGTGCATGTTAGTGTGTATATGTGTGTAAGTGTGTGTATATGTGTGCGTGTTGGTGTGTATACGTATGTGTGTATGTGTGCATGTTAGTGTGTATACATGTGTGCATATGTGTGCGTGTTAATGTGTATACATGTGTATGTGTGTACATGTTAGTGTGTATACATATGTGTATGTATATGTGTGCATGTTAGTGTATATGTGTATGTGTGTACATGTTAGTGTGTATACATATGTGTATGTATATGTGTGCATGTTAGTGTATATGTATAAGTGTATGTATGTATATGTGTGCATGTTAGTGTGTGTACATATGTGTATGTATATGTGTGCATGTTTAGTGTATAAGTATGTGTAAGTGTGTGTATGTATATGTGTGTGTGTTAGTGTGTATACATATGTGTATGTATATGTGTGCACGTTAGTGTATATGTATGTGTAAGTGTATGTATGTATATGTGTGCATGTTAGTGTGTGTACATATGTGTATGTATATGTGTGCATGTTAGTGTATATGTATGTGTAAGTGTGTGTATGTATATGTGTGCGTGTTAGTGTGTATACGTATGTGTGTGTGCGCATGTGTCTGTATGTACGTGTGTAGGGGGGTGATTCTGGGGGAGGGAGGGTCAGGACAGTTACCCTGTCGATACAGAACTTCTGGCCAGACACGACGCTGGTACACGGTTGCCTGTGTAACCCATTAACTCTGCTACCGCCGCCCGTGCTCTGTGCAGCAGGGAGGAAACGACACGGCCACACAACTGCCTGAATGTCTCCTTCGCCGGAGGACCGCGGGCAGTTTGCGTGTACAGTCCTCTCAGAGCTTCTGACCCCTACTGTGTAAAGTCAGTGCCCACTTCCCAGGAGAGAGAATCGCACGAGAGAACACCATGAGATGCTTGCATTCAGTTAACTGTTCCTTTCCTCCTTTTACTTCCGTGTAATTCTTGTGCAAGCCTCCGTTTGCCTGGAAAACAGGGATTGTGCTTCTGCGACTTTTTACAGTGATTCCTATGCATGGGTATTAACAAGTGTTTATAGAATGATCATGTATTTTTGTTCCATTAAATAGTAGGTGTAGCCACTCAATAGCATGTTAGGAAATTTGAGATGAGGAAAAACTGTTTACCTATAATCCTGCTGTCTAAATAAAAACGCATAAACTATGATTATTTCTGATCAGCTTTTCCTTCGTCTTTTTTTTTTTTACATAAATAGGATCATAATTTACACACAATAAGATGCGGTGTTTTAAGATGTTTAGACATAAATTGTTTGCCAAATGAAAACCATATATTTTAAAAGCACTTATTTTTCATAAATCTAGACTATTGACTGGCACCTTCCTCTGATGTCCTCTGTTTTGTCCTGAACATCTTGCAGAATTGGCAGTGTTCACTTAGGACCTTATTTAATTCTACCAAATTACAAATATATTCTAGGCGAGAGTTATGTCCGCTCAACTGTACTTTGCTGTGTTAGGTTTAATGCAGAGCTAATGAGGCCGAGCTACAGGTTTCATTGTCACGTGGGCCAATTAGCCTTACTAACTACTATGGCCCTAGACTTCACCCCAGTCTTGGTTTCCCACCTTGCAAATGAATGGCAGGGGTCGCCAGGGAGAACACGAGGAGTTCAGTGCAAATCCATTACCACTACTAGACAGGCAGCTCAAAGGCTTCATCTTTGAACCATTAGGTGAAGTTGCGCCGGGGAGGGGTGCTTAATGGGCACAATTAAAATACCCATGTTCAGCAATTGTCAGATTTGAGAACAAAAGCTCTAGACCCATCCAGAACAAAACTAGTCCAGATCCGGTTCTCTTCAAGGATGGTACAGGAAAACAATCCCTTTACTTCAGACGCAACGGGGATCAGCCACTTCAAAACAATGACGTCACCTGGAGAACTCCTTCAGCGGCCTCTCTTTCTCCACGTGAACCCCACGCCGCTGGTGGGTTAGCAAATCAGAGAAGCCAAGCTAAGGCTTGCAGGGACTCAGAGAAGATCCCCAAAAGCACGTGTGACAAGTGGGAGAGATTTGGAACGTGCCCATGAGCCTGTTTCTCCGAGGTTCTTAGAGAAGGCACACGCATTTCAAAACTTCTGCTTGAGAAGCGTGTGCACGCCGTGTCACATTCCTACAGCGACACTGGACGGTATTGGTCTCTGCAGGTCCGCGTGGAGCTGCCGTGATGCACTTTGGGGCACCGATGCGCTTTCTTTTCACGATGACTTGCTCACGTACCCACCACTGCTTGCAAGTCCTCGGAGAAGATGGTGGCCCTGGAGACGTACGTGCATGGGCTCTGCGGACTCTCCTGCCCGGGGGAGGGCTCTGTGCCCGCCTGACATTCCGCCTCACCCTCTGGGTGTTTCAGTGCTAAGGCAGGGACCATGGTTCTCCTGCAGGGTGGCTCTGGACACACACCTGCCATGCTGGCTTAGTCTCCCGTCAGAGGAGAAAACGTGGGCCGCTGACACTTTCAGGCTGCTTTTGTAGCATCTGGAGTTTTTTCTGAGCCCTCTTTGTGAGAAGACAATGTTCAGGAGCTCCTGTTGGATATTGTTCTTGCCGGTTACCATGCCGGGGGTGTCAAATGTCCTGATTGATTTTTCCCTGATTGGCGATTGGTCCAACCTGGAGCAGGATCAGCTTCCTAACCGGGACATCCTGCGGTCTGAAACATGAGACCTGTGTTACCAAACCGCTCTTGACCATCATTTCTCGCACAGAGCCCACGCTCTGCCATCGCTGAGTTTCCTCCTGGCGTTCTCTCCGGTGGCTCTCCTCACTCCTTCTGGAGCCCCCTCTGCGCTTTCTCCCACTGCTTACAAACAACCCCCCGCCCCCCCAATAATACTCACTGAACTCTCAAATCCTTCCCTGGGCCCCTGCATCAGAGGGAACTGAGTCATTCTGGCGGCTGATTGAGTGGAGGATGTCGGGAAAACGAACCATTGTGTCAGTTAAGGAAAGGGTCAGAGATCCGAAAAGACTCAGCTGCATTAAAGGGCTTCTGTGCCGGATTTTCCTTTACAGCCGTCCAAGGGCATAAGTTAAGGACCGTAAACTTGAAGGTACGGAAATGAACAGAATTCTAGTTTTTGTCTGTCTGTTCTGTTTTTCAGCGCAATCCCTCCATTTCCCGAGAACCCCATCAAGAAGCTTTACATATTTTTCATGTCAGCCCAGCTCCTGGCCACCTTTGTTTTGCAGCCTGTGTGCCTGCCTCCCCGTAACAGCTGGACACATCACCATTCCATTTTTCTATTGGTTGTGACTGAAGTAGCTTGAGGTCAATTATTTCCCCAGCAATTGACAAAGAATCTTGACGAAGAGGAAAGTGACATTGTCCCTTAAACCACGCTGCCCCCTCCTCCCCACCCTCCCGGCTGAGGGAGGGCAGACTTCCCTTTTGCCAGCATCCCAGCAGGGCAGGGGCGGTGGGGTCTGTGGAAGTGCGTGGGTAACATATGGTAAGTGGAGAGAATATTTATATTCATGGCGAAGGAGCAGAAGATCCAAAGAAGGTCGTTCCGCAGAGACTTCAGGCGGGGGACCTGCAGACTCGATATTCCGTCTTTGGCCTGGAAACAACTGAGAATTTAAAGAGTTTCGTTTTGTTCTGTTCTGTTTTCTTGCTTTCCCACCACCTGTGCTCCTCTCAACAATCCGAATTGTTGGCGGTTTCAAAAAGGGAATAGCCTTCCCCCTAAGGACCACACGGGTCCTTCCCAGGGCCCTGGGTGGCTCCCACCCCTTTCCTCCTCTGCGGCCGCCCGGGTGGAGACAGAATTCAGAGCCACTCTCCTGGGCCGCGGGTGCGTCGGGCCTTCCCGGCGTCTGTCCCCTCGTGGTGCCTGGAGACCCGGGGACCGAGCGCACAGGCCAGGCGCGCTCCGGGGGCAACTGCTTCTCCGGGGAAGGTATAAATGATTAATCGGTACTAGATTACTTTCTGATGGGCCGCACGAGACCTCGAGGGCCGCTTCCCGAGAAGCCAAGGCCCCCCGCCCGGCCCCCAGGGGAGAAACGCGCGCCCCCCGCACGCGCCGGGCCCGCACACCCACGTGCGCTCCTTCCCGCGCCCCGGGGGCGCCCAGGGCGCCCGCCGCCCCGAAAGCCAGGCGAGGGCACGTCCGGCCCGCAGGCTCAAGTTCATCCTCCCTAACGGGGGGAGGAAGATGCGAAAATGGGCCCTTTGGAGACACCCCAGAGCGGCGGAGCCCCACGACTCCCTCGAACTCTCGTGTTCGGACGGGGGCTCCTCCCCCCCAACTGCAGCTCCCTGGGGGCCGGCCGTGAGATGGGGGTGCAGGTGCGTCTGGCCCCCCCAGGGCCCCCTCGAGAAGCGGACCAGAAAGGAGCGGCCGCTGCGCGAGGCCGCGCTTAATGGATTCCCGCAGATGAAAGGGCCTGGCTACCTTTCTTTCCCATAATGGCCCCTGAGGCTAACGTCTTAAAGAGGAAACAAAGGGATTGTTTTACAGCGCGGGGGGGAGGGGTGCGGGGGGGAGGGGCCCCCGCTTCTTAACCCTTCCCCCGCCGCGGCCGCCCCGAGCCTCGCCCTCGCGCCCACGCGCCCCAGCCGCGGGGAGGCGGCGACGCGGCCGGACGGGGTCCCCGCGGCCCGGGCCCGCTCGCCCCACTCGCGTCCTGCCCCTCTTCCTGGGGCTGCGATGACGGGGCGTCAGGAGCCGTCACGGGACCCGCGCCCCGCCAGCCGCAGGGGGTCCGGGGCCCCGGGCGGCCGCGCCGTCGGGCGGGAGGCCTCCCCGAAGGGCGCCCCGCACGCCGCGCGGGGGCCGCGGTGCCGACGCGGCTGCGCAGGTGCCAGCGGTGTGCGCGCCGCTCGGGAAGTTTACGTTCGCAAACCGCGGCGGGCGGGGGTCGCAGGCGCATCTGCTTCCTGGCGTTTTGTTCTGGCTCCAGGAAAAGATCAAAACAATGGCTAAAGAGCAATTGAAGACAACCGACGTAAGAAATAAACAACTCCACAACACAGATGCCCCCAGGGATCGGTTGTTGTTGTTTTTTAAATGCCTTTGTTATGGAAATAATCGCGCAAACTCCGCTGGAAAGAAATTGGTGTAATGCAGTGAGTCTCAAATTTGAGCAGGCGTCGGAATCACAGAGCAGAAGCCTGGGAAGGGCCTGTTAAAACCCAGGCTGCGGCACCCACCGCTACAGGTTTTTATTTAGTAGATGCGGGGTCCCCTACTCCAGCCTGAGAATTTGCAACGTGTGTGTGTGTGTGTGTGTGTGCGCGCGCGCGCGTGTGTCCCAGGTGATGCTGACAGTCTGGAAAGGGCAGGGTGAGGTCCACTGGTATAAATTCCCTTACCTTTCTCGTCTCTAATACCGGTGACATTTTCCTCCTCATGTTTCTTCTCTCCCTTCTCCCAGCTTTTTGGTTTGCTGGAGTTTTTGGTGTTTTTTTTTTTTTACTTTAGAGAGAGAGAATTTGCAACGTGTGTGTGTGTGTGTGTGTGTGTCTGTGTGTGTGGCTGTGGCTGTGGAGGGACAGAGAGAGGGAGAGAATCCCAAGCAGGCTCCACCATCAGTGTGGAGCCCAAGGAGAGGCTAGAACTCACAAAGAGCAAGATCATGACCTGAACCAAAATCAAGACTCAAGACCTGAGCCTTTGCCTGAGAGTTTTAAGGCCAGTCCCAGATGTTGTGTCATTTTACCCATATGGATGATGTTTTTATAATGCTTATTTATTTTGAGAGAGAGAGCATGCACACGTGCACAAGCAGGGGAGGGGTGCAGACAGAGGGGTGGGGAGAGAGAGAATCCCAAGTAGGCTCCTCCATGGGAGCTCAGAGCCTGACTGGGGCTTCACCCAAGAAACCAAAAGATCATGACCTCAGCCAAAATCGGGAGTTGGAGGTGGGGGCTGGGGGGAGGAGGGATGTGTGCCTGGGTGGCTCAGGTCATGATCTTGGTGGTTTGTGAGTTTGAGCCCCATGTTGGACTCTGTGCTGACAGCTCAGAGCCTGGAGCCTGCTTGGAATTCTGTGTCACGTCTCTCTCAGCCCCTGCCCCCCCCAATAAATAAATATTTAAAAAATTTTTAACACAATTGAGAGTTGGAGGCTTAACCGACTGAACCACCCAAGTCCCCCCCCCCCATAAGAATGAATTTTTAATTCAGTAGTTACTTAAGCCAAGAGGGACTAAATGCTATGAGAGGTGCTAGAAGAACCTTTATATGCTTCTGAGAAGTTGAGCCTCCCTCTGATCATGCTGGGGCATAGTTCAGAGCCTCTCTCTGTAAAAGGCACACCCACGTCTTGGTTTTGAGAGCACGCTTCAGGGCTTCCTCACCAGCCACACTTGTCAGGTTCCTCTAATGCTGCTGGCTTTTCCAGCAAGCTGCTCTGGTTTGGGGAGCCACCTGGTCCCCGTCTCTCAGCTTCAGGTCATTATCCTGTCTTGCCATGTACTCCCATGACCATTTATCCCATTTAAATGACCATTAACTCCCATTTATCCTCAAGTGTTTTCCTAAGAAGGCTCCTTCCCCCGGGACTGAGCTTTGAACCACAGGGGTAGGGTGGCCTCCGCAACAGCACAAGCCCACGGTGATATTTTGAATCATGGAATCCTTTTGTAAGGGTCCTGGGCCTCTACCCCAGGAGAAGTTGCTATGGACCCACTGCCCCTTATAATTATTGGTATTGGAAAAGGGGAGGTTCCGGCCCATAGCCTCTGGGAATGGCCATCCCCGAAGCCCCGCCTGACCTTCCTTCATTGGTGGGTCCTGTACAGTCTGGCTTTGTGCGTCGCTTTTGTGCAGAAAGGCTCCCAGTTCCCACTTATATTCTATATTCTGCTAGTCTTCACTGTGAAGCCTCTACCTAGGCTACCCAACCCTCCCTTAGCCACTCCGAGAGAATCCCCCCCACACACACGCATTTAGGATCCCTCCTACCCCACCCCCTGCAGTGCCTTCCCCACGCCCACCCTCAGAGCTTTCTCAGGCTGTTCAAAAGTTCACTCTTTTCTATGTTGCTTGTTCTTTCTTTCTTCCCTTTGCCTGGCTCTCCAGGAAGCTGTACGAATTTTTCCTTTCTCCATCTGCTGCTAAAGAAAGCCCTGGGGACGGAGTAGGCTCATCCACCCCAGAGCTCTGTTCCTATTTTCATTGTACCTCATCTTCCTATGTTTTTCTTCTTCTGTCAGCCCGGAATCAGCTGTCACTGTTCTATTTTCTCATGGGTCCTTCAACTTGCCTTTGCTTTCCTAGCTTCCCTGAGAGAAAACGCCAACAGCATGTGTTTGCTCCCCTTTGGGTTTTTATCGCCTCTAGTTTTGTCTGGTTGGTCGGGGCTCCATGCTGCCCAGTGATGGAAGCATTTTCCCACTTGCACGAGGAAGGGAGGCCGCAGGGCGCTGGGCAAGATTTGGACCAGAAGATGGGAGCCCAGCACGGGTCCTGCCTTTTGGTAGCTCGCGTTGCTGGATTCCACCCTGGGACCTCAGCGGCCTTATTCTTTTTTTTTTTTTTTTTTAATGTTTTATTTATTTCTAGGAGAGTGAGAGAGACAGCGTGAACAGGGGAGGGTCAGAGAAAGAGGGAGTGACAGACTCTGAAACAGGCTCCAGGCTCTGAGCTGGCAGTCAGCACAGAGCCCGACGCGGGGCTCGAACCCACGAACCGCAAGATCACGACCTGAGCGAAAGTCGGACGCCCAACCGACCAAGCCACCCAGGTGCCCCAAAGGCTCAGCGGCCTTATTCTAAAGTGGCAAAACAAAACCAAAAGCGAACAGAAACAAAAAACCAAAGAACCCCACAAGAAACACAACAAACAACAAAAAGCCTTCGTGTGCAGAACGGCGCACAGACTTGTGAGCAGGGCAGGGGGCGATGTGTGTGTCAGCCCACAGCATAGAGCCTGCTGGCTCTGCCCTGGCAGTGCCTTCTAAACGTGCACTGGCTGGAACCTGCTCTGAGCCAGCGCCAGGGTGGAGCCTTCCTGACGGCTTTGGTGACCGTTTTCCCTGTCACCTGTCTCCGTAGGTCCAGCGCCGGCCTGGAGGGCCGCCTCTGGGAGGCCAGGCTAGTCCATCCCTAAGTGCGAGTCTCTGCACGATGTCACTGGGGGAAGCTTGGAGGAAGCACCCGTGGGCAGGGCTATGTCACTCTCTCCCTTACGTTTCTGTGGCCTCAGTGACAGTGCAAAGGAAGTGATAATGCAGAGGCTGATCGCTAATGAGAGGAGCTGACACTGGTCAGGGCAGAGCTTCCCGGGAGCAGAAGGAGGAACTGGCTGGGGCAGGGCTGGGGGGAGGTTGTAATGGCACGGCAGCCGGCGGTTGGCGGCACTCACCGAAGCCGCTGTGCCTTCTGCCAGTTGTGCAGGTGCCGTTCCTGGCCGTCCGATGGACCGGAAACGTCAGGGGTGTTCAGGCCACACCCCGATCTGCACCCAGTAGGTGCTTCTCAGGATGTCTCTGGGTGGAACGCTCCTTCACCCTTCCCGGCCCTTTGAGATCAGCCTGGGCGCTGAGCTGCAGTTTGGTCCGGGGATGGCCATGTCCCTCTCAGTCGCCGCTCTGTCTTTAGAGCCTTGTGGGGAAGGTGGAAAGGGTGGCTTGGTTGCTCCCATTATACGGACTCACAACTGAGGGGCGCAGAGGGCCTGTTCCCTGAAGGAGAAGGGCCTGACTCTCTCTGCCCTCTTTGTTGCTGTGTAAGGCTGGATTGCTCACAGCATAGTCTGTGTGTCCCCGCTGCGCCCTGCAGCCGGGTCTGGACAGGGGACGCTGGTGCTTTAAATCCAAGAGCAAACAATAACTGCTGGGAAGCCAAAGTCCTCACTCTCTGGTAAACGGGCTGCTTCAGCTGCAAGTCACTGGAGCCCCGATCAGGTTAGAGCTGTAGAAATGCGCCGTCAAAGGTCTGATTCCCCCCGACCCCCCCATGGGCCGTGCTCACAACCAGCCCGGAGTGCCTACGGGCCTGTGCGGTGTAAGGGGATGTTTCTCGGTTCCTTTTTGGAAAGTGGAGAGACTGTTCAGCGACACCCCTGAGGAAGCACTCAAGAGGCGGCCAAGCCGAGGGAGCTAGTCAGCCCAACTCATTCACCCCTGGTCCTCGGCTCGCTCTCACAGCAGCTCGGTGAGGGTAGCTGGCTGGTGGGAAGGGAGAAGCAGCTGAGGGAGAGGATGTGGTTACTTTGCAAAACCCTGTTCTGTTGCAGGATCAAAAAAAAATTTGTTGCAAAACACACACAGGTTACAATTTAATAAACCATCAGAACAGGGTGTGTGTGTGTGTGTGTGTGTGTGTGTGTGTGTGTGTTCCTGGTATTGTCCTATGGAGGGCCTTGTCCTCACGGCTGCTCAGTGTGATCAGTATTGCCGACCAAGAAAGATAACGCATCTTGTGTTGCTTTGCCAGGGCTTTCTGAGCGAACCACCACTGACCGGAGGCCATGACAGCACAACTGGGCATTCTCACAGCTCCGGAGGCCAGCATTCTGGGACTTTGGTTCTTCCTGAGGCCTCTGTCTTCAGCTTGCAGGTGGCTGCCCTCTCCGCGGGCCCCCTCATGGCCTTCCCCCTGCGCGAGTCTGGGTCCTCATCCCCTCTTCTTATGAAGATAGCAGTCTTATTAGTTCCCAACCTAATGGCCTCCTTGTAACTTAATTGCCTCTTTTTCTTTTTTTTTTTTTAATTTTTAATGTTTTTTAATTTCTAGGAGAGAGAGAGAGAGAGACAGCGTGAGCAGGGGAGGGTCAGAGAGAGAGGAGTCACAGACTGAAACAGGCTCCAGGCTCTGAGCTGGCAGTCAGCACAGAGCCCGACGCGGGGCTCGAACCCATGGACCGCGAGATTATGACCTGAGCGAAAGTCGGACGCTTAACCGACTAAGCCACCCAGGCGCCCCTTAACTGCCTCTTTAAAAAACCCCTACCTCGGGGCGCCTGGGTGGCTCAGTAAGTTAAGCATCCGACTTCAGCTCAGGTCATCATGATCTCGCGGTTCGTGGGTTCGAGCCCCACGTCGGGCTCTGTGCTGACAGCTCAGAGCCTGGAGCTGCTTCAGATTCTGTGTCTCCCTCTCTCTCCCTATCCCACTCATATGCTCTCTCTCAAAAATAAATAAATATTTAACGAATTTTAAAACAAAAGCATAAGGGCTCAACGATGGGAAAAAAATGAAATGAACTAATAAGATTTTTTTTTTTTGGTGGGGAAAAAAACCCAGCTGAAACACTTGCATACCTTTCTGAACCAGTTAAGCCGCAAGATTGAAAAGATTGGAATGTAAAACCAACCCACTTATGTTAGGATAGTGGGAGCAGAGATGATTAAATTGGTTTCCATTTCATGAATTTTATTGTGGGTATATTGCCTTTATCATTAAAAATTATAAATGCAAAATGAACAGAGACATTGCGCATACACTGCCCTTAGAAACTGCCTATTCAGGTCTCTTCACTTTGGAGAAAGAGAGCAGAGACACAGGGGACGGAGCGGAGCCACCCCCACAGCTCGGCTGGGCCCCCCACCCCCACTGTGCCCCCCTGGGCAGGCAGAGCTTGAGTGCACCGGGGTAGTTGCCTTGGTTCTTAGATTTACACAGGCGGGCGGAAGCAGACTTGAGGTATTAAAGCGTCGTCCTCTGATCCAGACTTGGGACTTTTGCTACCTTTTCAGAGAATACTTTCCTTTGTTTGTTTTTCTGATAAATCTTGAAACCAGGGCAGACTCCTCCACAACCCCCATGATCCCCAGATGAGACATGCGCTGCCTCATCTCCCTTCTCATCTGCACCCACAACACCCACGCAAACAAGAGTTGGGACGGGTTGAGTACTAGAACCCTTCCTGATTCTTCTGAACAGGGCACTCGAGCCCTTTCTCTGTTAAAACAGTATGAGCACGTCCCATCGGGGCGCTCTTGTTTCCACGGGAGGCGGGCGCGGCTCCCAGGAAGGCTGGGACCCGCCGCCTCAGCCTCCCTGTGGGCGTCACAGCTCCTCGGAGCCACCTGGGAAGCCCTTCCCCAAACACAGGACTTGCATGTCAGCACACATTTATCGCCAGCAGCACAGCACTTTATATACAATCCAGAGACTCGGGATCTGATCTGAGCGAACATACCGGATACGCACACGGCTCCTGAAGGCCAAGCAGTGACCTCATCAACCGTTTGCCTATTGCAATGACCGTTCGGATGCACGGATGTTCAGTTACAGCTCTGAGGAAGGGTACGGCGTTGTCCGATCCGCGATGCGGTGGTGTGCTTTGTGTTTAAAGGAATTCCCCAGAGTCCTGAGGTAGATGGATGATTTCTCACTGACATGGACTCCCTCGCCCGCTCCTTGCTGTCATGACCAAGCGTGCCATCTGCTCTGAGATACTCTGGGCCTGTGCCCAGGATTGTCGAGCGGAACTCGCTTCCGCTGCCTCTCGCATCTTTCCTGGTCTGGGAACACCCGCTCCCCCTCTCGTGCCCTCACGGGGTCCCGCATGACATACTCCAGGACCGTGATTCCTCACTTCCATCCTGACGTGGGTCTCAAGTGTTTTCCTGGTTTTGATTTGGGGTAGGATGATTAGTCCCCAGTATTTTTTTAGGTGATTTAAAAAATTGTGGTAGTGGGGGCGCCTGGGGGCTCAGTCGGTTAAGGGTCTGGCTGTGGCTCGGGTCCTGATTTCATGGCTCGTGAGTTCGAGCCATGAGGTGCTGACGGCTCAGAGCCTGGAGCTGCTTCGGATTCTGTGCCTCCCTCTGCCCCTCCCCCACTCACACTCTGCCTTTCTCTCTCAAAAATAAATGAACACTAAAAAAAATTTTAATTGTGGTAAAAAAAATATACAGAGCATAAAACTTAACACTTTAACCATTTTGTTTTATTGTTATTTTTTCAAGTTTATTTATCTGAGAGAGTGTGTGTGCACACACACGAGCGGGGGAGGAGCACAGAGTGGAGGGAGAGGGAGAATCCCAAGCAGGCTGTGCACTGTCAGCACAGAGCCCGACAGGGGGTTTGAACTCATGAACCCATGAGATCATGACCTGAGCCGTGGTTGGGAGTCATGACCCTAGCTGAGATCAAGAGTTGGACACTTAACGGACTGAGCCACCCAGGCATCCAGCTTCACTTTTTGGAAAAGGGAGAAAGGAATGGGAGCACTTCTGATTTTCCTGTGATTCAGTTGGGACCCATACCTGGGATAGCTCTCTTACCAACTCATGTTCAAAGAATTCAAGGAGAAAAAACGTTGGGAATGCAAGCTCAACTCTGGCATACAGGATGGAAGAAGAAATGCTTTGGGGGGAAAAAATCTCTTTTTCACCTATCACATGGAATGCAACAGTGTCCTTGACCCATGGCATTGGCTGGTGGCTGGCGGTTTGAGTCGGAAAAGAGTCACTTGTGGTCGCTCCAGGCTAACCAAGTCCAGCTACCTCTACCTTCCTGGGCATCTTACACAATGGACCCATTTGACGGTGCCAACTGTGGGCGGATGAGTCACTTCTGGACCTTTGAAACACCAACTTGTTAGGTCTTGATGGAACTTCAGAGATGACCTTAGCAGTGGCCTTGCCCCCCAGTGCTCACGTTCCCACAGCTGGCGGTGGCTCAGGTGGCAGTGGAACCCAGGACTTCAGTGTTCCCTTTGGCTCCCAGAGTTTCACCAGCAAGGTGGACCTTGTCCAGAGGTTGAAGAGCATCTCTGACGGTGTTCCGCAGATTGCTTGGACCCGCGGCCAACTGGATGGACAAGGGCACTACTTCTTTGGGGGGTTTAAACTTAAACATTTTTAAAAATGTTTTATTTTATTTTTGAGACAGAGAGTGACAGAGCATGAGCTGGGGAGGGGCAGAGAGAGAGAGAGGGAGACACAGACTCTGAAGCAGGCTCCAGGCTCTCAGCTGTCGGCACAGAGCCCGACGCGGGGCTCGAACCCACGAACCGCGAGATCATGACCTGAGCCAAAGTTGGACGCTTAACCCACGGAGCCACCCAGGCGCCCCTGGGGTTTAAACTTTAATAGCTGTCACCTATTAGCGGTTCTATGGTTAATAGTGTCCACTGCAGATAGCAAAGAGAATATCTTCACTCGCGGTAAGCAAACACCGGCCATGGGCTGTGACCCTGCCCCAATTCGAATCACTTTTACAGCGTGAAAGGTTCTTATATCATAGACACTGGCTCAGCATGGAATTCACACAATGTCACACGGCGAGACTGAACTGTGACTCCGGAGACTGAGCTTCAACCCAGCACTGTGGGCGTCCCTTGGTTGACTTGGTGTCTCCTCCTCAGAGCAGACGGAAGCCATCAGATGGGGACACACTCCACTTCCCATCACTGAGCTTCCAACTCTCCCTCCACCTGCATCCCGTCTCCCTTCCTGTGCCTTGTCCTCCTCAGCTCTTTGCGGCCTCTCCGCTCAGGGTCCCAGGCTTACCTGCCTTCTTAAGGACTTTACCTGATGACCGTTCTCCTCTATTTTCAACCTCCTGTCATTTACTGACTCCTTTCCTCCCTTAAGTATCTCCCATATTGACAAAGATATGTAAGGCCCGCCATCACACCTTGTCACGTATGTATGTTTGTGCTCCATGCTTACTGACTGAGTCACGGAAGTGCCCGCATTTATTTTCTCACCTTGCATCATCTCCTTCTGCAATCGGCATCCACTTGAATGTGGTCTTTCCAATGTCATGGTGGCCTCCGTGCTGCTAAATCCGGTGACTGCACCTCAGTCCTTATCATCTTGAGCTATCTGACGGTGCTCCCCACTCCTTAGATGTGCTCCTTCTGGCTGATGCAACTCCAAAGTGGGTATTGTTTGGGGCTACTTACCTTCTTTCCCTCCTCCTTTGGAAAAGGAACACCTCTTGTCCTTCTAGAAACTCCCGTACCCTGCTTGTGGGGCTGTCCACAGAGAAGCTGGTTTCCCTCAGCAACCAGTAGTGGTTCCGGGCTGGCTTGGATACCCAGCTGGGGAGGAAGGCGAGGGTCCTGCCCCTCCTCCCCCCATGCAGGGATTTTCAGCACAGCAGCAGCTCCTGAAATGTGCCCCCTGGACCAGGGGTATCCATATCTCTTGCAAGCATGTCAGAAACGCAGGTTCCCAGCTGCCTCCTCAATCCGTATTTGACCAGTTCTCCAGGGGAATCCGATGCAGGTTACAGTTTGAGGATTAGCCTAACACCCTGATTTTGTTGTTTTTTATTTAAGTTTATGGAAGTTTCATTTACAAGCAGTATCCTTCACTCTTTTTACACACATAGGTCTAAGAATTTTAGCAAATGTATTCAGTTGTGTAATCCCTATCATTGACGTGATATTAAATACTTCCATCACCCCCAAATACTCCCTTCTCCTCCTTTGTATTTAATCCCTTCCTTCACCCCAACTCCTGGCAACTACCGATCTTATATTTGTTTCTGTAGATTTGCCATTTCCAGAAGGCTGTATAAGTGGACTCATACAGTGTGTGGCCCTTTAAGATCGCTTCTCTCACCTAACACAGTGCTTTTGAGATTCATCCACATTGCTGTATGAGTGGCGAGTTCTTTTTCATCGTCGAGTTGTGTCTTTTGTGTGGATACTAGAATTTGTTCGATCATTCACTGAATGGTGGGACATTCGGATGATCTCCAGTATTTGGCATCTATGAATAAAACCTCTGTAAACATTCACGTACAGACCTTTCTGTGGACAGGTGTTTTCATTTCTCATAGATACTTAGGGGTGGGTTCTGGGTCATATGGTAAAAGGACATTTAGTTTCATAAGAAACCGTCTTCCTGTGTGGCTGTCTTACTTTGCCTTCCTGTCCACAGTGGAAGAAAATTTCTAGTGGTTTCGCGTCTTCATCACCACTTGGTTTTGTCAGGTTTTAAAATTTTAGCCATTTTCGTCGGCGGGTGCCTGGGATTTTTCATTTCTCTTTCATTATTCTAAGGGGAAAGTGGAGGAGGGGAAGGCGGGTAGAGAGGTGACTCATCTGATAGGTGGGTTTGGGAGAAAGCTGGTGTGACTCAGCTCTGTCTTCTGTCTGCAGAGAAGGTGACTTAGTGAGGCCACGTGGCAAACTTAGCCGGGCTCACTGTGCTCCCAAGCTGTGCCTTGCTGGGCACCTGCCAGTGGGCCATGTTGGCTATGACTGGGGGTGACTTCCATTCTTAGGTACAATATTAGAAAGTCAAACACATCAACCAGGTCTTCCCTGTGGCACCCTGCCCCACTCTTTCAATCTGACATGTGGGCTCTATTTGTCTGGCGCTTCCCCCCGTCTCTCAGCAGATTCTAAATTTGGGGTGAGGGAGGGGAAACTCGCCTGCCTGTAGCCTATAATTGGTTCGGCTTGGCAAAGGGCAGAGGGGGAGCTCTCCTATGGAGATAATGTCAGGCTGGACCTGTTCTCAGCGATCTTTGCCATCATGTCAACAGAACGTGCGTGAGGCTAAAGGCAACATAAGGGATGTTGAGCGGGGGTGGGGAGAGAGAGAGAGACCGGAGAGAGAGAATAATGGCGTTGCTTCAATCTCCCCAAGTGTGCCTCAACAATGTCCTGTGTTCTACCCCTCATAGTTTTAGTCACGGTGAACGAATGAATCCCCACTTACGGTTATGTTGGTTTGCATTGGGTTTCTGTTTCTCAGAACAGAAAGTCAATTTGGCATAAGTGGGTGAGAGCCTGGACTCTGGAGGCAGCCACCTGAGTTAGAATCCTTGCCCTTCCATTTCTAGGTACGTGGCTGTGTGACCTCGGGCAAGTTACTGATTCTCTCTGTGCCTCAGTCGCCTCATTTGTAAGAGGAGGATACTAACATGACAGTACCTCGTAGAGGGGTTAATACTTGTCATCCAATTAAATTAACACCTGACACGTGAAAGTTCTTAATAACTGCTGGCTATTATCTTTTCTTAGGTTTATTTATTTATTTTGAGAGAGAGGGAAAGCACGAGTGGGAGAGGGGCAGAGAGGGAGAGAGAGAGAATCCCAAGCAGGCTCCGCACTGCCAAGGCAGACAGAGCCTGATGCGGGGGTCAAACTCACATGACATGAGAGTGAGATCATGACATGAGCCGAAGTCGAACGCTTAACCTACTGAGCTACCAGATGCCCCAAATGTTGGCTGTTATTAACACAACCATATTCGTAGCTTTTCTCCAGCCTTACTAGGCTCTCTTTTTCAAGATCCTTTGAGACTGTTTCTCATCTGTTCATCAGGTAAATGTTGGTGGGTCATCAGGTTTCTGTCCTAGGCTGTCCCCTTGTCACTGCCCTCCCCTTGGCTTTGGCTGCTATCTCTATGTTCATAATTGCCCAATATGTATCTCCAGGCTTGACTGTCTAGTGCTCCTGACCCTCATATCCAGTCACCTGTTTGCTATCTCTAATTAAATGCTGTTTTATTTTTACTGTGGCATAACAGACTACTTCCGACACACTTAATGTCTGAAACCAATACACACGTATTATCCCATGGTTTCCACGGGCCAGGAACTCAGCCGTGCCTTAGCTGAGATCTCTTTTCAGGGTCTTACCAGACTGAGGTCAAAGGGTCAGCTAGGCTGTGCTCTCATCTGGTGGCTAAACTGGGGGAAGATCCACTTGCAAGCTCTTTGCAACCCACTTTGCAAGGGTTGTTGGCAAAATTCATTTCCATGCAGCTATACGACTGAGGCTCGTCTCTTTACAGGTGTTGGCTGGAGGCCATCTTCAGATTCTAGAGGCTGCTGGCTGTGCCCCACCGTGTGGGCTTTCCCAACATGGCTGCTCACTTCATCCAGCCTAGAGGCCCAGTTTCTAGCCCAGTTGGCTAAGAGAGAGCTTTGCATGACATAATGTGATCACAGGCGTGAGAGCTAGCCCCTTTGCCATATTCTGTTGGTTAGAAGGAAGTCGTAGGTTGCCCACAAGAAGAGGGGAGCTCCTTCAAGGAAAAGGAACCCCAGGAGGTTGGATCTGGGTCCAGCAGGTGTCCATAGCATCATCAACATGCCCAAAGAGGGACGCATCACTTCCTGACCACCCTGCTCCTCTGCCTTTGCCGCTGTAGGAAATGCACCACCTCAAACTAAAGGCCAACACGTCATCCTTGACCTCTCCTCCTAACCAACCCCTCAAACAACCAATCATCAAGCCCTATTGATTAGCCTCCTAAACACCGCTTGATTCCTTCATTCTCTCTGCCATGTTTACTTACACCAGCCCCCTGCCTGCCACCATTCTTTTCTTTCCACGGCAGCCAGTGATATTTCTAAAGTGCAAGTCTGGCTGAATTGTGTCCCACTTAAAGCTCCTTAATAACTTTCCACTGGCCTCAGAATGAGGCCCTGATTCCTTACCCGGGCCCATCAGACCCTTTGCCATCTGGCTCTGCTGCCCTCTCTAACTTGTCTCCCTTGCGGTCTGTGCACTTTCTGTCCCTTTTACCTGGAACACTCATTGTTTGCTGGTCCTGCATCTCAGTCAGGAGTCAGCATCCACGTCATTTCCTTTGGGAGGCCGTTCCTGATGGCCCAGCCCATTAGCCCACCCCATCCCCTCACTTCCCACCTCATGTGGGCTCCCATGTTCCCGACGCTCGGCACATGACATGGAGAATATCCTCATTCTCTGCTAGACTGTAAGCTCCGTGTGGCTGGGGACGTCCTCTGTGGTGAGCACCATGCTCTCCACCCTGAAAGCCCTCAAATAATTGTCCAGCGAGGAACACGACAGAGACAGAGTTGGATCTCAGCCCACCCTTGAAAATATTCCCACCCTTCCCTCACAGCAACATCCAGCTTTCACTCTTGACGGGCTCTGTTCCAGCTGGCAGACCATTTTCAATCGAAAGTAATATATTACGAGAGGCACCTTTGTTTCGGGTAATATATCTTTCCTCTTATGGCCGGTCCCGTCTCAGGATGTTTCCTTGCTACCGATGTAGCCCGGTGACAGGAGCGCCGGCATATCACCTACTTCCTCTCTATGTGGTGTCTGTCCTTTGCTGTGAAATTGGAATTTTGTAAAAATAGCCGACCAATTGTAGTGCCTAGAGTTCTGTAAACTCGCTGGGAACAGGCCCCTCCATGGAGCCTACGGAGGGGCCCACACCTGCTCCCGGGACATTCCAGGAGACGCCCTCCTCCACCCAGAACGGGGGGAACATTTGTTCCCTGGGCCCACTTTGGAGGACAGCTGAGGCTCAGCCCAATGCAGCCAGGTGGGCCTGTTCCTGGACACCAGCTCTGTTTTCACACACGTGACTGAGCCTAACGGACAGGCGTGGAGCCCATCTCTGTTCACTTCTGCCTGTGCGGGTGAGGCAGACGCACTTGGGAGCCCGATTAGCATGCCATGTTGGAGGGGTGGGAGGTGGCGGGGGGAGGGAGGAAGGGGGAGAAGGAATGGTAGAAAGAGGAAAAAAAAAAGAGAGAGAAACTCAGAGAAAGTGAGAGAGAGATTCAGAGAGAAGAGACAGAGCTAGAAGGAAACAAAGAGAGACGCAGAGATCTGGAAGTCAGGAGACGGCCAGATAAGAGGGTTTGGGAGTAGGTGCAGACGGAGCCATTGGTGGCCCTTTCCCTGGGCTAAGTGCACACAAATGGGAAGCGGGGTAGTGTAGGATGTCAGGCCCATCTGGAGGACCATGTGTGAAATCAGGGCAAAATGAGCATCTGTACTGTCATTGGCGTGTTGATAATGGGCCGGGAGTGACTCTGGAAGGGAGGCGGGCCGGGGCCAATTATACCCGGAGGCCTGGGTTTCCGCGGCAGGTGGGAGGCTTCCCCCGTGGCCGTGGTCAGCTCTTCCGTCCGTGCGTGAGCCTGGGGCATATGCGAGAGCGCCCACCGAGTCCTTATACTGGGGCTGAGACGTGAGGGCCTGTTTTGCTGGAGCGGAATCCTTCTCTTGAAGTTTAGGGGCGACCCTAGCAGACAGATGCAGGCAGCCCAGGCGCAGCCTTTCTGGACCCCACATCGGCCGTGAACCGCACGGAACGGGCAGGGTGCGACGCGTGCCTAAAGCGCGCAGCTTCCCTCGCGCTCTTTCCGCGCTGCCGCGTGTGAACACCTCGGTCCCCACCACACCCTCATGTGGTGGGTGCTCCTGCTGCCCCGCTTGCACAGAGGGGGACAGGGCGCGCAGAGAAGCGGGCCGCTTGCTCAGCACCGCGCCCTGGCAAGCAGTGGGCCGGACTCGGCACCCAGGGAGCGAGGTGCGGAGTCAGCGCTTCTAACCACTGCCCTAACCATGAAGACACAGCCTGCAAACCGAATTCAGTTATTTTTTCAGAGAAGACAGAAGAGGCAGTATGGCGGAGAGAACTGCCTTCCTGCCCTGTCTCTGCCTTGTAGAAGCTCTGAGATTTCCAGACGGCCTCCCCGAGCTCTCGCTGGGGGCCACTGACCGCTCTGGGCTCCCACGCCCGGCTCGGCCACTTCCCAGCTGGGGCCCTTGCTGTTTCACCCAGCTACCAGGTCTTCCTCCGTCAATGAGGACAGAACCGGGGCTGTCCTTATGGGGTCCTGAGAGGGAAGTAAGTTTATATACTTAACAGGCTTGGTCTGAAGTAAGACCTCAATAAATGTTACCTGTTTTATCTATCAAAGGGTGATCCTATCTACTTTATGTGCTTACTGTAGGGATGATATGAGATCATTCATGTGAAAGTGCTTTGTAAAATTTAAAAAAATTTTTTTAATGTTTTATTTATTTCTGAGAGAGAGAGAGAGAGAGAGAGAGCGTGAGCAGGGGAGGGTCAGAGAGAGAGGAGACACAGAATCCGAAGCAGGCTCTAGGCTCTGAGCTGTCAGTCAGCACAGAGCCCGACGTGGGGCTCGAACCCACAAACCGTGAGATCATGACCTGAGCCCAAGTCAGACACTTAACCGACTGAGCCACCCAGGCGCCCCTAGTGGTGGTGTTATTAACACCGAATACAAGGTACATGGAAGGGATGTAAATTAATAGCTGTAGCACATAGTCAGCAAGACAAGGAGCCTACGGAGGTGGGGGTGCTAGAGAGAAGGGCCAGAGATTGGAGGAATGGACAAGGGCAGGCATACCTTGGGGGTATTGTGGGCTAGACCACCGCAGGAAAGTGAATATTGCAACAACATGAAAATCACAATAAAGCAAGTTAAATGAATTTTTTGGTTTCCCAGTACATACAAAAGTTATGTTTTCCCTATACTGCAGCCTATTAGGTATGCAATAGCATCATGTCTCAAAAACCAGTGTCCATAACTAAAAAATATTGCTAAAAAATGCCAACCATCATTTGAGCTTTCAGGGAATTATAATCACTGATCACAGATCGGCATAATATAATAATAATGAAAAAGTTGACAATATCGCAAGAATTAGCAAAATATGTCACAGAGACATGACAGCATCTGCTGTTGGAAAAACGGTGCCGATAGACTTGCTCGACCAGGGTTGCCACAAACCTTCAGTTTGTGAAAAATGCAGTATCTGTGATGCACAGTACATACTGCAAATTGTAATAAGTCAAGGTGCTCCCGGTACCTGTGATACGGACAGAACATAGGAAGTCACCCAAAAGAATTCGAACAACGCAAGCGGGGGTCCAGTAGAAGAAGGGATCAGAAGAGGCTTTATTAAAAGACTAAGTTTTGTAAAGATATGAACGTCCATGCAATCAATGCGTGTTGAGTCTCTATATATCAGCGGTCATAGTGACAGACGCTGAGGGTACAGTGATGACGAAGACATATTGTGGCATCCAGGACATGGCCTTTGGGATGAGATTTCAACTGCGATCCATTTGGAAGGGTATTTTCAGAGGACGGAATAGGGCGAGCAAAGGCATAGAGATACAAAAAAGATAAGCAGGTTGTATAAAACTTCCAGAAGTCTTACGTGGCTGGCACGAAGTGTGTACAGTAATAAAAGATGAAACCAGAAAAGGCGTTTGGGGCCATATTTGGGCAGCTTTGAATGACAGTTTGTAATTAGTTTGAAAGGCAGCGGGGAGCCATTGAAGGGCAGTAATATGACTGTGGCCACGAAAAGGCCATTCTCAACTATAAAGTCACCTGAATGCAACTGCTTTTAGCTCTTTTAGAGATCATGTCCTAAATATAGGTAATAGTTTGTTTATACCAGAAGACACTTACTCAAAACATTTTAAGGGCATGAACATGTATATTCAAGTCTTGCGGGGTAACATTAAGCCAACTGCAATAAGCCAGCAACGCCTGGCAATTTTTACACATTTATCGTAGCGCTCGCGCAGGCACGTCTGTGCGCGCGCGCACCCACTCGGAGACTATATTTTAAAGTAAGTCAGTTCTCCTTTTGGGGGTATTTACAAGTGTCAGTTTCTCTTTCAGCTCCAAAATTTAGTGTGTCAATATACAAAACTCAAGAATAAATGTATATGGCAGGGTAATTGTTCAAGAATTAAAATATATGCCGACAGAACATTGGCAGGCTTTATTTCATGACATTTGGGGCTCCTTTCTTTGCACTGTTTCTTTGCAGGAAAAGAGGTAGATTGAAGATCATTGCAAATCAAAGTGATGCCTTCATCTGTTGAAATGAACGCCAGCTCGTCTTTTTCCACTTTTCATACATTTGCATAGACCTGTCAACGGAATTCTGAATTCCCTGAAGCGTCATCTTTAATACAAAGTTAGGAACACCCGCGTTCCACAAAATTGCTCTGCCCCTCTTTTCTTCACTTCCCACACCCACTGCCCTTCCTGTCACCCTCTCCGGAGCACTTTTCTCCCGCAAGATTTCGCAGGAGCTTACAGAGATGGAATCAAAGCCTTAAAAGCACACTGATAGCTGCCAAACAGAACTTGCAAGTAGACACCCACCCCTCCCTGCCACTGACCCCTCCACCCGAGTTTCTGTGTGTTTTCTTTTTAATGTTTTATTTATTTCTAGGAGAGAGAGAGAGAGAGAGGCAGCGTGAGCAGGGGAGGGTCAGAGAGAGAGGGAGTCACAGACTGAAACAGGCTCCAGGCTCTGAGCTGGCGGTCAGCACAGAGCCCGACGCGGGGCTCGAACCCACGAACCGCGAGATCATGACCTAAGCGAAAGTCGGACGCTCAACCGACTAAGCCACCCAGGCGCCCCCCGAGTTTCTGTGTTTAACTGCTGCTCTGCGGACAGCTGGAGAAATGCGTGTTCAGATGGTTCCCAGCGAAATTCCGGGCGCATCTCCGGGTGGGATCCGCGTAGGCCGGTGTGCCTTCCTCTGGGGGTACAAGATCTGCCGTTGCCCCAGGTGGGGGTGAAAGGCTCCTGAGTGAGGGAGCCCCCAGCAGCGTGGGAGAACGGCATCGCCCCGCGCCGCATCCTGCTGCGCGCCCACCTCTCCCCATCTCATCGGCGGTCCCAGGGATCCAGTGGCTCGCCGGATTCTGATCGGCTGTCAGGTGCCAGCCGCCGCTCGGGTTTGCCAGAACAGTCAGCTCTGCTTATTATGGGTTTCCTAACCACAACTGTCAAGGACTTGAAAGAAAACAAAACCCAGGGGCAGGCAGGGTCTTGGTGTGGTAGATGTTCTGTTGTCTGTTATTTTTAATCCCAAGTTAATAGCACAGATCAAGCCCCCGGTTAAGTAACACATCTGCCTGGGGTTTGGGTAGCGATTCGCAATATGTTTTTATTCATTATTGCTTTAATGATGGCTCAGGATCCTTTTGAATCTCTCCCAAGTAACAGGTGGTTTTCTGACCATGATAAATGCTAAATGCTGTAGAGGATAAAGCAGTTAGGCATTGTTTTCCTAGCTGTGGTTACACCTAGGCCCCAGGCAGCTTCTGACTTAGCAGCCTGCAACAGATTGGAAATCCTGGGGGAATTCACTTAACCCTTAGTTCGCTCCAACCTGTTTTCAATGTGCTGTGGGATGGGGGCTCCCTGTTACACCCCGAGGCTCAGCAGATGTACTTTTTTGTATCCTGAGGTAGCAGGAGGGTTCGGGGTAGGTCAAAAAGTTAATATGTCAACGTTCTGAAGGGTGACGGGAGTCAGAACTTAGTGTGATATTAAAGATGATTTGAATTTAGCTTTTTTTTTTTTTTTTAGAATAAAAGCATTCTTTTATATATCTGCAATAGATGGTAACAATTAAATAAGTCACACATGAATCATAGAAATTAGAGCGAGGGCAAAGACCTATTAGATCATCTAGCCAATTCCCCTGCTAACAGAATTATTCCCCCAGTATTTTCAGGAGAGCTTTGTACAGTCTCTTCTGTAAGATGTGAGCAACTGAGGCCTTCATTATTTCCTTAGGGGCACACTTTCCCTTATAAAAGGCCAGTGTTTTTCTCCTTAGCCTGATATTCAAGTTGTTTTTTTTTTTTTTTAAGGTCTGCATGTTACATGCAAAATCATCTGCACAATGAAACTGATCAGTGGTAGTAATTTTACCTACAGTTCGCCTGGGAAACCAAGCATGTATCTGGCCTTCTGTATACTCCCATTTCTGGTTTCTATGCTTGCATTTGCATACTCCTTGGAGGGGCGGTACTGAAATAGCAAACGGAAGCCACCCTCTTTCCAGTATCCCCATCGCGGACTGGTCAGAGGTAATATTGACCCCCTCCATTTTGAAACAAAGGGGAAAAGATGTTTTTGAATAAGTTCTGTTCCGACCGTTCCTGTTTCCAGGGTAGAGAATACTCAGTCATCCAGGAAATGGCAACTGCTTAGAATTCCTCTCTCTCTAGAACAAACTGGTATTGTCTTTCCCAGGCTGTTTGTACTGGAGAGGCTACCGATTGTGCACACACATGACCCGGGGCTCCAGGGCAGACAGTCCCGCTTCAGAGTCTGGGTGATCCCGGGCACGGAGCTGCTGATGGAGCCACAGAGCCACGGCCAAGCAGCACACAAAAGCTTCCTGCTCAGTTGCCATGCTTTGTGTCCCTGTACCCTGAAGGGGCAGCTTTCAGTCTAACGAGGTGAGATGTTTGTGTTTGGAGAGTTAGAGACACTCACAGGGATAAAGCTCAAAGATTTCCAGAACTCGGATTGCCGTGGGTTGAACACATCTCCTTTCCCACTCCCCTTACTGTTCATTAGAGGCCGGCCCATGTGCCAGGCACCGAGCCCGGGCACCCAGAGCAAAGGACCCTACGGATGGCCGAGGCAGGCGGGTGTGGAGATGAGGGTGTGAACGGGGCACAGGCAGATAAAGAGGGGAGAAGCAGGGGAGCCTGGGGGTGGCCTTGGGGAGCCTGCCGGGTGCGTCATGCCAGCTTCAACGGTCTCTGAAAGGGGCTCGTTGCCCCGGTTTGCGGATGAGGGCACAGGGTGCGGAGGAGCCCGATGCCTCGTCCAAGGTCACAAGCGAGGATTTTGCTCTGCCGACCTTGCTGGTCTCAGACGAGTCAGTGCCAGTTCAGGGCGGGTGTCTTTGTGGCCTCCTGGAGAGAGCTGGGGGAGGGGGAGGGGGGGCGTGGAGCACAGAGCCCTGTGGATTCCCAAAGTGGTCAAAACCTTTTGAAATCCACTTAGAAGGGACAGGGGCGAGGACCTCTGTGGCTCAGTCCACGGGAGAGGCCGAGGCCCCAGCAGAGCTCCTCAGCGCTTGGCGTTACTAAGAGTGACTCGCATCCACGCGAAACCAAGTCTGATGATTCCGCCCGGGGCCGACACAGCGGCCATGGCCAAAGCGAATGCTTGGCGTTGTGGGCATAGCTTTCTAACAGGCGTGTGACATACGGGGAAGCCATGGAATGATCCCCACCTCACAATCGGAGGCAGGGAAGAGAAAGACCAAGAGGAGGTGGGCATTGGCATCTATGTATCATCAAATGTGGGAGCTTCTGCTGGAATGACCTCCCCAGCCTCTCGCCTCGGGCCTTCCTCGTCCTTACCGCCACCCGCGTGGGGGGATTTGGATCTGATTGGCGAGGCCCAGGGAAGCCAGGGTGGCACCTCAGCGCTCCCCTGCTCTTGAAGCTTTGCTAGCCCGCAGGTACCGTGCGTTCCGGGCTCTCCGCGTTCCAGGGCGGAGACGCCAGGCCTGCTTCTTGCTGTGTGTGTATAATGCCGAGGGTACGAGGTGGTGGCTGGGTTGTTTTCAGGTCTAGACTTGGTCTTCCATTACGAAGACCCATCTGGGGCCATAACTAAACGGTGCTGTCCGACCCCGACTCACCAGTAACAAAGTTGCTATTTCAAACACATGTGCCTACTTTGCATCGATTCTAGACTCAGAAGTGGAGGCGTTGTGATGATCACCGCTCGTGAACTGACACCGTAGGATTTCCCACCAGGCTTTGAGACAGAGGTCAGGTGAAGATGAGGCTTGGAGTTGGGGGAATTGCTTCGTCAGAATAAAGTAGACACGTTAGATGATGAGCTAAAAACCACAACACACTCAGTGCCTGACAGTGAGATTTTTGTTAACTAAATTATGGCACATCCATACAATAAAAGATGACAACCTTAAAAATGATTATATGTACATCTAGATTGTCATAAAATATTCACACTCTCATAGAGGCCAAAGCAGATGAAAAGACAGTACAATTGCATTTTTGGTTAAAATACGCATGTAGGAGAAAAAAATCTGGAACAATATAACCTAGAATATTAATAGATCATCTCTGGGAAGAGGGATTAAGTGTCATTTTTTTTCTAATTTATTATGTTGATTTCTTCCTAAAATGAATTTGGAATTCTTGAGTAGTTAAAGAAAATGAAAGACTGTAAACATTTTGTCATACAGAAGAGAAGGTGTGGCGGAAGGAAATCGCATTGGATCCAGAGTCAGAAAGATCTGGTTTTTAAGCCCGGCTTTGGTCCTATTCTCGAAGTGGACTTGGTGGTTGAGTCTTTTGTTCCTTAGTCTCACTGTTGAGACCTCACAATAATACACAAGGAGACAGGCCGTCTTCTGGCCGGTCCCCGGAGGTCCCCAGCTGCTGATGTGTGGACAGGTCCTATGTAGATCAGGGATTGACTTACACTAACCAACTTCATAAATGACTCATTAGAAATTAAGTTCCATGTGTTGTACTTGGTAGTGGGGTACAGTGAGCTGGCAACATGCACAAGGAGTTGATTCTCTGTTTGATTCATTCTTTCCATGCGAGCAACGACACGGGCAGCCAAACTCTAATAACACCCTTGGTGGGTGAGCATAAGATTTTCACATATTCAACAAATGATGTCTGATCACCTAAGATCAGTACAATATTAATGACTGTATAAGATGGTAGCTAGGAGCTTTGGGGGGCAGAAGGTGCAAGACTCGGGCTTTTCCACTTACAGTGGAGACTTGGGAAAGTCTCTCCACCTCTCTGAACCTCATATTTTTTCACCCTCTAAAATGGAGACAGTACTCACCTCACTCATCGTCTTGTTCTGTGTATTAAATTAAGTAATGCATGCAGAGTGCTTAAGTACAAGGTCTGGTATACAGAGGTGCTCAGTAAATGGTGCCGTAACAACTATTGATATGTTGTTTTAACTCGATGCATCCATTTTGCAACAGGTCCTACTGGGGTTTGCTAACCCTGGGACTTCATCAAACTTACTCCTAAGTTAGCCCTTGCAGGGGCACCCCGGGCTTTAATTTTCTGGACTTATTTTCCTTGATTTTTAAATTTTTGATTAATTTTCTTGATTAATTTTTTTTAATGTTTATTTACTTCTGAGAGAGAGAGAGAGAGAGAGAGAGAGAGACAGTGTATGAGCAGGGGAGGGGCAGAGAAGGAAGGAGACACAGAATCAGAAGCAGGCTCCAGGCTCCGAGCTGTCAGCACAGAGCCCGACTCGGGGCTCGAACTCACAAACCGTGAGATCATGACCTGAGCCGAAGTCGGACGTTTAACCGACTGAGCCACCCAGGTGCCCCTAATTTTCTTGATTTTTAAACCTTTCTTAGTTTTCTTGATTTCTTAAACATTCACTGACCTTCCTGATTAATTTTTTTTCCCTCTAAATATGTTAATACTGCTCGTTAGGCTACGGGTTGACAAACACTTTCTATGGAGAACCCGATAGCAAACGTTTTGGATAGAGAGGAACAGACAGGCAGGGGCGACAGGAGAAGGTGGGGCCTTGGGGTGTACCTATCACATGGTGGGGGGACCCTCGTTGCCATGTGGGCACTGTTTCCTCTGAAATAACAGGCCCATCCTCTTTTCTCACAGCTTCTCGTTCCCTACCTGCCGTCTCTGTGTGTGACAGTGCCTCAGCTCTGCCACCACGGGACCGGAGCAGCCAGGGGTCACATGTAAATGAATGAGCGTGACTCTAATCCAAACAGTTAGTTGGACTCAGCCTACAGACGGAGTTTGTTGACTCCTGATTTAGGCAACAGCCTGGGTGCCACTATTTAGAAGATTTCTTAGATCATTGATTCATGGCCATTGATCACCTGCCATGCATTGATTTTATAATGTAATTATTAGGTGCAGATTTATTTCTGAATCCAGAGGGCCCAGCTCACTGTGGCCACACCCTTCTCCAGGTCCCTGTACCACCACGTAATGGCCACACATAGCTTGTAGGCCACATATACTTGATTTTTGAGGGCTAAATGACAGACTATGGGAGAGAGTGGTACACAGTGCCTGGTCATGTGGGTACTCAGTAAATGTGCCTTTTTTGATTTCCCTTTTCCCTTAAGGTTGTGCTTAGAACCCGTCATCAACACTGAGTCCCGAGTGTGGTGAAAATGGGGGCGCTGCCCTAACTTTTAAGATAAGAAGGGTGCTTCACTCCACACTCCAGCCTGGTAGGTAATCCTTTGTGCTTATGGTGAGTGGTATGGAGAAAAAAGTCAGGATAGTGCACTGTGGAAATGATACCATTAGATTCTTCCAGCAAATCCTTTGAGGTCATCAGAGCTGGGTACCACATCTAGAGTGCCCTCTCCCTCCCAACATGTCATGTGTCAGTAACCCTGTCCCTGCCTTGCTTACAGCTTAAGCATATATCTGGCTCTTAATCCTATCCTGAGAAATAAATTCAGCTCTATACAATATTTAAGAGAGTAAGTAAGTAAGATGTAGTTTAGTGAAGATATGGTAGAAATTCAAAAGGAAGAATTCACAATACATTCCACATTGCAAAAACATACATCCTAGGAGACGTTAACTTTGACTCTCACAGATCATTTCTTCTTCTGGCCAGCTTTCTGGTTACCCTTTCTTCTCTGGTCTCAAAATCCTCTCTATCTTCCCAAACAATTCAACTCAACATTTCTTGTTCTATTCAGAGCATCCTTTTAGGATCATCTTGTTCTTCTACAGTTTATATGTTTATTTTAGAGAGAGAGAGAGGAGAGAGAGTGAGCATGGGGGAGGGGCGGTGAGAGATGGAGAGAGGGAATCCCAAGCAGGCTCTCTCTCGGCACAGAGCCCAACATGGGGCTTGAACTCGTGAACCTTGAGATCATGACCTGAGCTGGAGTCAAGAGTGAGGCGCCTAAGTGACTGAGCCACCCAGGGGCCTCTCATTCTGTTTCTCCAGATGTTCGTCCTTTAGATGTTCCCTTAACAGGTCTGCAAATTGCAAACTGTATTAGTTTTTGTGTGGCCACATTTTTTTGTTTCCATAATCATTCTTGAAAGATAGTATTTCTGAGAATACAGTTCTAGATCGACAGTGCTGTCTTTCCATCTTTTGAAAACATGGTTCCACTGTCTTTTCGCTTCATTGTTTCTGTTACAAGTCCACCGTCAGACCACAGTCATTCTGCGGTAGGTAAGCTGTCCTTTCTATTTTCCTGCTTTCAAGATTTTCTCTTCAGCTTTGGTGCTTTGCAGTTTCACACGGTGCGCCGTGTGTGTGTGATCATCTAGCAAAAATTGACCCTGCTTCAGGTTTATTATACTTCCTGTCCCTGACGATGAATGTTTTTCCTTAGATCTGGCGTTTTCTTAGCTGTTATCTCTTCAGACAAAGTTTCTGTCTTTCATTCCTTTTCTTCTTCCTTGTGTAACTCTGGAACTATGTTAGAAAGTCTTGCTCTTCCCTCCCTTTCTTGTTCTGTTTTCTATTTTCTTATCATTTTGTACTGCATTCTAAGTATCTTTTTTGGCTCTGTCTTCAGTTTACTACTTCTGTCTTCCCTCATGTGTATTTGGCTGAGTCACCTATCCATTAGTTCACACACACACACACTTTTTTTTTAATCTTTTTATTTATTTCTAGGAGAGAGAGAGAGAGACAGCGTGAGCAGGGGAGGGTCAGAGAGAGAGGGAGTCACAGACTCTGAAACAGGCTCCAGGCTCTGAGCTGCCAGTCAGCACAGAGCCCGATGCGGGGCTCGAACCCACGAACCACGAGATCATGACCTGAGCGAAAGTCGGATGCTTAACCGACTAAGCCACCCAGGCGATGCAAAATAAATGCACGCAAAATAAATGATAAAATAAACGGAAAACAAACAGAAAAAAACTATTTACGAACAGGTGGTTCGCCTGCATAGTGTAGTTTGCCAGCCTCAGCCTGAGAGTCCCTGTATTGGCCTTTGTTTCCCAAGCAACCCCAGCTCCTGAATTTCTTTCTTGTTTGTTCATGTCTTATTCTGTTTTGCTTTCTCTTACTTTATGTTAAAAATGGGAGTTTCCCTTGTTGTCTGGAGAGTTAATCAATTTGTTTACTATTGCAGTTCATTCATCAGGGTTTCGCAATGGAAGAATTTTCACCGAATCTAGTCTTCTGGATTTCTGAGAGCAAACCCAACAACTTGTCTCTCCCCTTTAGCTTACATAGGTTCTCACCTGGACAAAAGCCGGTAAGTTGGCCGTGACCACGGTCTATTTTTCCTGAAGCATCTCCCCTAGTCTTCTAGCAGCTTGCTAGACTGATTTATAGCCCCTAGTCCATCTGAGAGCTTCTAGCTTCAGTTAGCAAGATTTCAGAAGAGTCACACTAAGATGCTGGCCTCTCTTCTGCCAGGTCAGATGCTAGCGCAGAAGAAATTTGGGTGTTATATATGGATGAGGCCTTTCGAAAGTTCTTTCAACCATGTTCATGGAGCCTCTTCTCCATGACCATCACTGCTGTAGGGGCCAAGGATGACACAGGAGAGAATCCTGCTCTCTTGGGCCTGGCATTTTAATGGAGAGGAACAGGGTAATAAACAAGTGAATAAAGCCAGAAAATATCAGGAAATGAGAGTGCTATGTTGAAAATAAAAGAAGCAGTTTTAATCGAGTAGGGCTGGCAGGTTGTTTTATTTGTTTGTTTATTTAGAAAACATTTTTTAAAGTTTTATTTATTTATGAGAGAGAGACATACACAGCATGAGCAGGGGAGGGTCAGAGAGAGAGACACAGAATCCGAAGCAGGCTCCAGGCTCTGAGCTAGTTGTCAGCACAGAGCCCGATGTGGAGCTTGAACCCATGAACCATGAGCTCATGACCTGAGCCGAAGTCGGATGCTTAACCGACTGAGCCCCCCAGGTGCCCCTATTTGCTTGTTTAGATTGAGTGGCAGGGGAGGGGTGCTCAGCGGCCCCCCCTCCCCCCACCAAACCTGCATCAGGTGATACAACGGAACAAGCTCTAGAAGGATCTGAGTGGGGGGACAAGAAAGGACTGTTCAACACAGAGCAAGAGCGGTGCAGAGGCCATAAGATAAGAGTAGTTTGTGTGTTTTTTGGGGTCAGAGAGGATGCTAATGTGGCTGAGATGTAGGGATAGCAAAATTGACAGAAAAAAGTCTCCAAGGGAAAAAAAATGGGAATCTGAGAAATGGTAGAAGTAACCCAAGGATATAATGAAAAGGGGCCCCAGGCTGATGTTGGGTGACAGTCTTAGAAAGCCACTGGCCCAGGGGCGCCTGGGTGGCTTAGTCAGTTAAGCGACCGACTTTCGCTTAGGTCATGATCTCGCGGTCTGTGGGTTCGAGCCCCGCGTCGGGCTCTGTGCTGACTGCCAGCTCAGAGCCTGGAGCCTATTTCAGAGTCTGTGTCTCCCTCTCTCTCTGACCCTCCCCTGCTCTCTCTCTCTCTCTCTCCTAGAAATAAATAAAAACATTAAAAAAAAAAAAAAAAAAAGAAGGCAACTGGCCCAAATGCATCTAGGAAAGTGAGGACCCAGTGAAGAATGGGTTCCATAGGAAAGGGCATTCTCTCACAGACACTGGAGGATTAGGAACCTGGAAGATTTTCATGATCAAGCACATATGCCTCCTGTTACTCACAAGACGAGAAAGGCAATAAGAATTGTGAGAAAAATGAAAATTTTATAAGCAATTTTTGGTTTAAATATGGAGCAAGCTGAGACGCGGCATGATTTAGAGCAGCTGACGTCATTCAAGAGAAGAGAACATGTTTGATCTTGACGTGTGGGACATCCTTTCTTGGGCAGCAAAGAGTTGGTGGCATCCGTTTCAGTTGCTGCACTGGCTGTTTTTTTTATGAGCACAGTCACATTTCTCAGTGCTGCATGGGTGATATTTATGCAATAATAGCATTGTTTTTAAAGTTTATTTACTTATTTTGAGGTAGAGAGAGAGTGCAAGCAGATGCGAGGGGCAGAGAGAAGGAGAGACAGAATCCTACGCAGTGTCTGCACCATCAGTGCAGAACCGGAGGCAGGGCTCGAACCCAGGATCCGTGAGATCGAGACCCGAGCCAAGATCGCGTTGGATGCTTAACCGACTGAACCACCCCGGTGCCTCAATGCAATAATAGTTTTATTATAGATGTTGTTTTTGGGTTTAAAGTTTTAAACTCAACCCACATGAACAAAGCAAGAAGAACTGCAATTTTGTCAAGGACAGAAGGTAAATGTTATAAACCACGTGACACCGTGGAAGTGTGTGCTGCACCTGAAGAAGTCAGGAGGGACCACGTGCCCCTGGGTACCCTTGTGTCCTGATCTCATGTAATGTGTCTTGAGGGCATGGAGGGAAAACTTAAATTTTAAAGTCTTTGGTGCACTAAAAAATTTAGAAATTCCCTTCTGTCTTGTTCTTGTAACTTATTTCAGAAAGTTAGCCTTCAGTTCTTCTATTGCGCAATACTTATGGAATATTTACTATGTTCCATATGCCACGCACTGGGGAGCCATTGCGGAACGAGTCAAGAAATGTCCCTGTCCTCATGTAGCTTATATTCCAGTGGGGGGAGAATGTGCCTTTCTGGAAGTATCAAAAAGACATCGGGGAAAGACATGGGGCATTAGTAACAGCTCGGTCACGCTTCGACTCCCACAGTCCAATGGCTTTGTTTATACTGGTGACTCCTAAAACTTCATCTTCAGAGCAGATCTGGTTCCTGAGCCTGAGACCTGCACGTCTGACTGCCTAATGAGCATATCTAAACCTGATCTTCCACATCCTGCAGCTCTGTCAGAAAACATCTTGCTCGCCTCCACCCACTCGACACCCCACGTCCAGTCAGTTACCAAGCTCTGCCGACCTCGCCTCCTGTGCGGAATGCAATTCCCGACACCGGTGGGGCGCCCCCCCCACCCCCGCTCCCCTTCAGCCCTGGCCATCATTTCTCACTTGGCTCATTCCAACCCTTCCCTGCCTTCCGATCCAGTTTCCACGCTGCAGCCAGAGCAACATTTCAAACCAACAAATCTGATCATCTCATTAATCCATCTAAAGTCCTTCAATGACTTCCCATGGCCCTTAGGAAAAAGTTCAAGTTCTTTAGTGGGGGCGACAAGGTCCCTCTCTTTCTCTCTCTCTCACGGATGTGTGTGTGCGTGCTTGAGTGAGTGCGCACACGCATAAGCCTACGCATATGCTGCATTCTCTTTCCAGAATGTTCTCCTCACCACCTTGCTCTCTTCCACAGGGGTCTTCCCGTCCTTCCTGTGAGTTCAGCTGCTTGTGTTGCTGGCAGATTATGGGCCTCACACCTGGCTATGAGCATCTTCCTGTTTTGGTGTTTCCTCCACTGTGTCCAGGGCAGGGGAATTCTAGAACGCTGGCCCCAGGGTCCCGTCTCTTGGTTCAAATCCTGCTTCTGCCACTTCTTTGGGGGAGTTACCTAACTTCTCTTAAGCTGTGTGGGTGTCTGTAGAATGGGGGTCACGGTGAACTTACCTCCCAGGTTGTTAGAAGACACTTGACATGCCCGGAAGTGCATCTTTGTTGGTGCTGTGACTCGTATGATGACTTTCACGCTTCTGGTCTCAGATTAATGAGGCTCTCAGGTGGCCCTTGAGACGCCCTCTGTTTTCATGGCTCCCACATTTTGCCCTCCACGCACGCATCCCCTTTCCGGTAGTCATTTGTGGATTATTGCTAGTGTGTATTGCTAGTAATTGTCTGCTGGTGTGAGCGCCGGGGGCTGGAGACCAAGCTCTTGTCTCCTACGAATTCCCAGTGTTCAGTAAAGTACATGGTACGGTGGAGTCTGGAACGCGTGGAGCTCGGGGAAAAAGGAAGGCACGGGACAGATGCAGACGTTGGCTGTGTCACTGGAGAGTCATGGGGCCCTAGAACACCGCAGGACAGCGCCACCTCCGGAAGCGCATGCCGCCACTCTGCAGCAGAGAAGGGCTTCAATACCTGCCTTTCTGTATTGTTGTTTCTTTTAAATGCTTGCTTCCCAGCGTTTCTGACTTAGAGACAGTTAGAACATGAGACGGGATGTCCACATGGCACACCCGCCTTTCCCAGCGCAGGGTAGAGGGCTTTAGCGCTGGGCCAGAAGGGTACCCTCAGCCTGCAGTGGCGCCCCGCTTCGGGAAGCTCCTCTTTGAAGGGGCAGTGGGATCTGTTTCTCTATGGCCTCCCCCCCCAACCTTTTCACGGGACCAGCCAGCACTCCTCGTCTCCCTGCCCTGAGGCCAATGTCCGAGGCGGACGCGACCCCAGCTCAGGCAGTGATTTGGCTCCTTTAAGAGCCCGGACAGGCTCCCAGAGCCCTGCGGCCCCCACCCCTCCACCCATCAGCAGCCAGCAGCAGAGACCAGCTGTCATTCCCCCACCCCCCCCCTTGTTTACATGCACGGTCACATGGTAACCTCCCCCAGCTCTGGGCTGGCTGCACAGTTACCTCATCTGCAGTCCAATGACCTCATCCACGTAAAATGTGGCAAGTGCGAGACAGGAGCAGAGAGGGCCCAGCTTCTCGCTGGGAGCCCCCGGGAGAGGCTGGCCTCCACCTTGGCTCAGGACACCGGCCAGAGCGCTGACTAACTACCCCCCACCCCGCCCCCCCAGGAGCTGATTCCCGAGTCAAGTGGATGCCTCTTCCAGGGGGTGGGGCTGGGAGGTGCCTGTGCGAAACGTGAGTGCCCACACTTGGAAGCGCTTACCTCGGGGGATCCACAACCTCCCCCCACCCCACCCCCAAAGAGGACCACTAACCTCAGGCGAGGCAGAGCCACCATCCCCCACCTCCAGCGGCTTAGGCGCTTTGAAGATGTTGACACACAAACAGGATGAGAAATGCACCCCAAAAAGCAGAGACAGGCGGTCTCTTAACTTGGGGGTGGAAGTGTCACCAGACATCGTGGGTTTTTTCTTTCTTTCTTTCTTTTTTTTTTTTTTTTTACTGTTTATCACTTTCTTTGAATTATATTTGCTCTCCCCCTGCAAAAAATATTGCATGTGATGACTAGGAATATAAAATAAATTACCTTTGCCATAGGCTGCTGGGTTTATTAGTCCCTTTCTTGCTCTTCACAACGTAAAGGACAGGCTGACCTAGACTGATCTCCTTCCGGAGCTCTCTCTCCTCTCAGTCAAGGGAGAGCCGCTGTTTGTGCATTTAACGGCTTAACCCTTTGAGGCACTCCAGAGCTCTCTATTCTTCCAGGGATTTTTTTCCCCCTTTGGAGGGAGAGCGTTCAGCTTTGGGGTGGCATTTAGAATTTTAAGGCGGTTGATTTATATTGTCCATATCATGTCTATATTAAAAACAAAAAACAACGGAATGAAAACCAAGCCCAGGAAATAAACATGGAAGAAACAACACAAAAGTCCAATAGCTTCAGAGGTCAAGAATTTATTTGGATAAGGTCTGCGCAGTGAAGGGCTTGCTGGAGGCGGGCGGGGTCACCCGTTTTAAGGAGCCAATGTTAATAAACGTATAGAAGCATATATATCCCTGACTATATGGAGATCAATTAGCGAAACAGGACCCATTGCTCTTTTCCTTTAAATGCCTGACAAAACCAGTTATTAAAGGTGGGATCTAAGTCTTCTAGGGAGGCAAATGCTCGGTTCTAATGAGCAAAAGAGCAGAGGTCATTATTTCGATGGGGTGTTTGCTATTTACTCTCAGTCATGCACTTGACATATTCCTTCTTATTAGCAAGGCTGGGGCAGCGCTGGAGAAGGTTCAGATCATTTCCACCCATATCTGGACTCCAGAACACTCCTCCCACGCGCAGACGAATGCCCCCTCGAGTAAATTGCCTCCCCAGCCTGTCCGGAGTCACCTAGACGGCTGGCAAATGGGTTTCTCCGAGCAAGGTAAGCACTGCCGAGAACCGGAGGCTGTATGTTTAAACAATTATGAGCCTCTGTGTGTCTCTGCCCTCCCGCTGCACAGTCCCGAGCAAGATGGTGTAATATGTGCATTTTACATATCAATGGCAGAGGAGGCTGCTTCCAGATGGCTGTACCTATTTCAAAGCCACCTTTTTATGCAGAAGGAAACTGTGTGACCTCCCTCCAAGTAAATGTGTTTTGTAAGCCCTGGGAATGAATGCTTAAAAACTGGTCCCGGGCTATATTTCATGTCCAGTCCTTCGTGTTGTGTGTGCACAGCTGTTCGGGGCTGGCATGTGGTGGCATATGAAAAGGAAGATTACCATTTCCCATTTTTCCTCCCTTCTGAAGCCTCGATACGCATATATGAAACTTGCGGAAAAAACAGGCATAATGAGACAAGGAAGCTGGGTCTCGAGGCACTAGTCGGTGCACATCTGGAGTTGGTAGCATTCTAGAGATAGTTACTTATTCCCAGGAGCCACGGCCGGGGTGGGAATGGTAGCCCGGTATCCATGGTGAGCTTCCCTATCGCGCTGTGCCAGGTGTGCGCGCGCGTGTGATTTCTTGGAAAGCCTGTCCTCTGAGAGGGGTGGGGGGGGGGAGGGGAGAACACAAGAGGAGGGAAAAAACAGAAGGGAGGTAATTAGGCGCCACCTTGCCCAGTGGAGCCAGCGCAGGCGTCTGAGACCCGGAGTGGGTACTGGAGGGGCGCTGGCGAGTCAGCTGGTGCGCACAGAGCCTGCCCGGCGCGCGTCAGCTCCACGCTGGTTTCTATGGGGACAGGAGCCAGGGAAGAGACGCCCTGGGGTCAGAAGAGGCACACAGATAACAGGACCGAGCAGAAAGGGCCTGGGAAGGTCCCGGGCAGTGGGATACTGTTCTTGAACTGGTCATCTGAGTTCATGCTGATTATTTCCCAGTTACACATGGGAAGTGTTTCAGACTTCCTAGGTCTGTTATTTAGCAAACGACTTCGCAGGGCCGCCTGTTTACTGGATAGCTGGCCTTTGTGTTCCCATTTAACGGGTGGAGAGGTGAGGGTCCAGGACTGTACGGACCTGCCTTATCTAAGGGGTAAGCCGGGGGGGGAGTCTGGGAAGTTTTCCCGGGAAGAGTTCATTAGAGTGTTTCACAGATTCATGGGATTCGTGGCCTTTTTTTTTTTTTTTTTGAGCTGCAAGATTGTGAGGTTCCAGATGCTCCGTGTAAAACAATGCCCCACAGGGGAGAGCCAGGGAGGGGAAGTGTGAGGTCCAGCTTGAGGCCACCCTAAAAAGGGCTATAAACAGCAGCTGCTTCTATTGTGTGTGCCAAGCGCGGCCTGTTAGCTGAGGCCTTCTAACTCCTGTTTCTTTCTCTGAAACCAGATGTGACCGACGGGAGTCTGTGAAGGCAGAGGTGGGCCCCAGATGGTGGGGACCCGGGCAAGGAAGCCCAGGGGCACACGGAGGGGCTCGGGTGTCCAGCGGGCAGAAGGGCGTCTCCCCACCGGATCTGTGCCCTTGCTACTCGGTGCTCCGAGTCTGGCAGCCGAGGCAGAGCGGGAAAAGGAGGCCTGACGTGTCTGATCTTCAGGCTCAAACAGGGGCACGTGGAGGGCACGGGACACACTTGAGGAGAGATGACGGCAGAGGGTCCTCGGAAGAGCCACGGTTAGGCGGCTCTTACCCCCAGATGCAGGGCAGGAAGGGGGTAAACAAAAGAGCTCACGCCCTGGGACCCGGCAGAGCTGGGTGACGAAACACGAAGATGTGGGCAGGAAAAGGCAGGCATCTCACTCAGTCCCCCTGGCAAAGGGGTTCGCCAGCTCCCCTGTGGGCAGGGAATCGACGTCAGCTTCAGAGCCCTATCACTTCAAGCTAATTGTGTGTGTGTGTGTGTGTGTGTGTTTTCACCGTTTCAGAATCCGTGCATTCAGTATTCTTTTTTTTTTTTTTAATGTTTTTATTTATTTCTAGGAGAGAGAGAGAGAGACAGTGTGAGCAGGGGAGGGTCAGAGAGAGAGGGAGTCACAGACTGAAACAGGCTCCAGGCTCCGAGCTGGCACTCAGCACAGAGCCCGATGCGGGGCTCGAACCCACGAACCGCAAGATCATGACCCAAGCGAAAGTCGGACGCTTAACTGACTAAGCCACCCAGGCGCCCCGTGCATTCAGTATTCTTAACTAACGCCTCCTTCTTTCTCCTGCCTCTTTCTTTCTTTTCCCGAGTTAGAGGATCTTTCGAAATATGAATCAAAAGGACTGTCTGAAACAAGTGGTACCCTAATCGTACAGCCAAGAGTCAGGAGCACAGAATGGGGAGATTAGGGAAGCCAACATCTCTTAAACAGAATTCATTCCCGTCCCCACATTAAAGGGAAGTGGGCCAGGTAAATGCATCTGCAAGCAACAGTCTCTTTCGTCTTTCTGCCTTCTCCTTTTTCTGGAGCTGACAAGAATCCTATCTGCCGAGGACCCACAGCTATTTTCGTCATATTTGGTTTGACAGCTATTTCCGAATCCCACAACCGAATTCTCACCTACGGCTGGTAGAGGAGAGATGGACGGAGCCACTTCAGGGAGCAATTCAAAAATATTTAGCCAAATTGTACGTTTTTATCTTCTGAAACACAGCTACCCCAATATTTGCCGGAGAAAGTTTTGCACAGGTCCAGATGAAAACAAATGCGTAAGGATGTTCCTCACGGCAGTATTTGGGGTCCCAGGGAGTTGGAGGCGATGTAGGTATCCATTGTTGGGGGGATGGGGGGTGAAATAAGACAGGAGCTAGTGGTGGAATATGATGCAGCAGGAGAAGCAATGGAAACCATTCAAAAAATTCAATATTTTGTTTTATTTTTGAGAAAGAGAGAGGGTGTGAGCAGGGAAGGGGCAGAGAGAGGGAGACACAACCTGAAGCAGGCTCCAGGCTGACGTGGGCTTGGACCCACTAACTGAGATCATGACCTGAGCCAAAGTCAGATGCTTAACTGACCAAGTCATCCAGGCGCCCCTCAGTGGAAACCATTTTTAAGAAAGAGTGCTAAATGAAAAAGTAAAAAAATAGAACAGGATCTGTTGCGTCATCCCATTTTAATTAAGAAAAGCATACATAGACAAATACTTTATTTCTAAGATATGTACATTTCCCAGGGTAAATTCCTAATACATTAGATGGATGTCTATTGGGTGGGGAGAGAGGAAGGAGACAGGTCATGGGGATCAAGGGTAAAGGGAAAAAAATCCAAATAAGGGGCACCTGGGTAGCTCTGTCGGTTGAGCTCCGACTTCAGCTCAGGTCATGATCTTGTGCTTGGTGAGTTCAAGCCCCGCGTCGGGCTCTGTGCTGACAGCCAGCTCAGAGCCTGGAGCCTGTTTCCGATTCTATGTCTCCCTCTCTGACACTCCCCTGCTCACGCTGTCTCTATCTCTCTCGGAAAAAAATAAACTTTTTTTTTTTTTTTTAAAAAGATCAGTTTAAAAAAAAATCCAAATAAAACCAAAGAAAGAGAGTTTTTTTTTTTTAATGTTTTATTTATTTCTAGGAGAGAGAGAGGGAGAGAGACAGCGTGATCAGGGGAGGGTCAGAGAGAGAGGGAGTCACAGACTGAAACAGGCTCCAGGCTCTGAGCTGGCAGTCAGCACAGAGCCCGACGCGGGGCTCGAACCCACAAACCGCGAGATCATGACCTAAGTGAAAGTAGGACGCTTAACCGACTAAGCCACCCAGACGCCCCAGAGAGTTTTTTTTTTAAATCGACCAATTACAGTGTTGTGTCATGAGCTGAAGGGAAGGTGAACTCAGCTCTGTGCCTGAGTTCCTACGTACGGGAAATTCTCAGCGATCTACGTACCTATAAACGATCATAGTTTCTGAAATAAGAGGTACTATAGAAACTCATAAACACATTTCAATATCACCGTCAACAATCCATCAAGTACTCTTTACACCTACACGATGGGCTGAATCTGTTCAGTATGACGGGGGTGCGGTATTGTGCTTGTTCATATCACGAAGCCTGGGAATTATACATGAAATACTAGTGTGCAATTCAATTCTACAGTGTAGAATTGAGACCAAACTGTGTGAGACATACCACAGGAGTTAAAGAAAAAAAAAAACCAACTCAGATAGTTGGTGAGGACAGGAGTAATCAGGGGAAACGTCCCAGAGGGGGAGCCATGGGGAAGGGTAGGTCCTGGCTTAGAGGAGGTGCAGAGTGGCCAGACCCTCCCTTCCCCCACTGAAAGGGGCGGGCTTGAGGTGGGCACGGGCGCAGTGCCTACTTCCCCTGTCACGTGTGTGACATTCGTCTCCTGAGAGACTCCGTTCGCCTGCTCCACTCTCCCCCTGGGATCCTCAGGAGGCCATTTTGTCTTCCTTCCTCAAAGCGCCTCTTGAGCCTCTGCTCAGGGCATGGGCCCCGGACGATGCACGGCTGTGCTGCATTCTCCGTCCGCTTTCTTCTCCGTCTGACACTTGGGGCTGCCTCCCAGCTTTGACAGGGCGACAGGAAGGGGTCACATTGTAAAGTGGCAATCCTGCAGTGGTGATATTACACAGAACACCCTTAACCCACACGCTTGTGCACACACTGTCCACTGATCGTTTGTCAAGGTCTTTTCAAAAATCAAAATCAGGGGCACCTGGGTGGCTCAGCTGGTTAGGCATCTGACTCCCGACTTTGCCTCACGATCTCACGGTTCATGGGACTGAGCCCCCGTTGGAGCCTCACATTGGAATTCTCTGTCTCTCTCTCTCTCTCTCTCTGCCCCTTCCCTGTGCAGGCGTTCTCTCTCAAAATAAATAAATTAAAAAAAAAAATCAAAGTCATATATGCATGAGTTTAAAGAGTCAACGAATACTGTGATGTCTCAGAGAAACAGGAACCCCAAGGCCATTTTCCCTCCCTGTTCTCCTCGCCCAGAGGCATTCATTTGGAGCAGTGTGGATAAATTCCTTTTGTATTGACTTGTTTCTATTTAATAGGATTATATTACTACTTTTTAATGTTTCAGTTTCAGATGTTTCGGTTTTAGCTTTCTTCTTCCTCCTTTGACACAATGAGTGTTTCCCATCCCCACCTTCCCAATGGGGTTCATATTATAATTTTGATTAAATGAATGCTAAGGTACATTATTTGAAGCTGAGCTACATAGTGATAATGACTACTTTTCCTTTCGCAAATAACTCTTTGATCACTCTGAATGCCAGCTGTCCAATACAGTAGCCAATACGGACATGCGGCTATTGAGTTCTTGAACTGTGACTAGTGTAACCAAGAAATTAATTTTAATTCTAATAATAATTATTTTTTAATGTTCACTTATTTATTTTGATAGAGAGAAAGAGATCGTGAGCAGGGGAGGGGCAGAGAGCGAGGGAAAGAGAATCCCAAGTATACTCCATGCTGTCAGCATGGAGCCCGACTTGGGGCTCAGTCTCACAAACTGTGAGATCATGACCTGAGCAGAAATTGAGTCAGACACTTAACCAGCAGAGCCACCCAGGCATCCCAGGAATTAATTTATAGTATTAATTAATATAGTATTAACTTTAATTCTTTTATATCTGCTTTTAAGAACTGATGGTTTTTGGAAAATTTTTAAGTACATTTGGAACACCTTTTGGTATGTGAATAACTTCAAATGCTGCAGAGTTAATGAAAATGAAATTCAGATGAAATCAAGTATTTCTGAGAAATTAAAGTGTGCAAATTGAGGTGGGCTGTAAGTGCAAAATACACATGGTTTCTCAAAGACTTAGTAAGAAAAAAGAAAATAAAGAATCTTGTTAATAATTTTGTATTGATTTTATGGTGAAATAATATTTTAAATATGTTGTGTTAAATAAAGTGTATTGTTGATATCAATGAATTTCAGCTTTACTTATTTATTTATCTATGTATTTATTGTTCTATTTGATTTTTTTATTTAAAAAAGTTCTAAATATTTATTTATTTTTGAGAAAGAGATAGAGACAGAGCATGAGCAGGGAAGGGGCAGAGAGAGAGACACAGAATCCGAAGCAGGCTCCAGGCTCCGAGCTGTCAGCACAGAGCCCGACACCGAGTTCGAACTTGCGAACTGTGAGATCATGACCTAAGCTGAAGTCAGTCACTTAACCAACTGAGCCACCCAGACACCCCATCTATTTCTTTCTTTTTTACTTTAAAAAAAATTTTTTTTAAATATTTTTATTTCTAGGAGAGAGAGAGAGACAGTGTGAGCAGGGGAGGGTCACAGAGAGAGGGAGTCACAGAATGAAACAGGCTCCAGGCTCTGAGCCAGCAGTCAGCACAGAGCCCGACGCTGGGCTCGAACCCACGAACCGCGAGATCATGACCTAAGCGAAAGTCGGACGCTTAACCGACTAAGCCACCCAGGCGCCCCTAAAAAATTTTTTTTAACTTTAAAAAAAAAATTTATTTCTGAGAGAGAGAGAGAGAGACAGCATGAGCAGGGGAGGGTCAGAGCGAGAGGACGACACAGAGTCTGAAACAGGCTCCAGGCTCTGAGCTGGCAGCACAGAGCCAGACGTGGGGCTCGAACCCACAAACCGTGAGATCATGACCTGAGGCAAAGTCGGACACTTAACTGACTGAGCCACCCAGGCGCCCTTCTATTTCTTTATTTAAGTAAACTCTATACCCAGCGTGGAATTCAAACTCACAACTTCAAGATCGAGAGCCACATACCTCACCACCAGAGCCAGCCAGGCGCCCCTCAGTTCTTTCTTTTGAAAATGTAATTACTAATAAATGTAAAATTACACATGGGGTTCACACTTTGTTTCTACTGGAAAGCGCTGCTCTGGATTATCGTTGTTTTGTTTCTTTACTTGATTTTCCTGACACTTACCAGCCCCTGATTCTGTACCCGTGTTCTAGATCTCTTGAGATGTGCACTCACTTCAGACATTCTGTCTCTTTATTTTCTGGGGGAGTCTGCCCTCTGAACGAGCTCTTGTCTGAACTGGCTGCTGTCATTCTGAGATCCCTCCTCCCGAACGTTCTGGAAATTCCCTTTATTGTTCTATTGTGTTGAAACCCGTTTCCTGGATTTCATATTTTCTTCCTTCTTGGTTCATTCTTTTGTCTTATGAAGCACATTCTCCCATAGTTTCCTTAAAAAAGTGTGTGGGAGATTCGTTTTTCATATGTCTGAAAATGTCTTCATTCTCCACATGTTCATAGTTTGTCGGGATAGATCCGTTCAGTGTGGAGATAATTTTTCAGAATTTGGAAGGCACTGAACCACTGTCTTTTTGCTCCCTGTGTCGCTACTAAGAAGTTCTAAGTCACCCCGTCATTTATCATTTACATGTGACCTTTCTGTCTCTCAATCTCTGTCCCTCTCTCTCTGCCCTCCCTCTCCTTGAAGACTCTTCTTTTTTCTAAGTAATGTTATGAGGTTTAGTGATGATGTGACTTGGTGTGTCATACCCTTCAATTCTGGGAAGTTCCCTTGAATTGCTTTCTTGGTGATTTCCTCCACTCCATTTTCTCTGTTCCTTCTCTTTGGAACTCTTATTATTCAGAAGAAATAGATACTTCTTGGTCTGTACTGGTCCTCTAATTTTCTTATCGTATTCTTTTATTTGTCATCTCTGACTTCTGCTCTCCTTTCCAAAAAACTTCCTCAACTTACTGCCCCACCCTTCTGCTGAATTATTCACTCACGCTGTCATATGTTTAATTTCCAAAAGCTCTTCTTTTGTTCTGGGACTACATCCTTTTTTAATAGCTTTCTGTTCTTGTTTCATGGATGCAGTGTCTTCTGTTATATCTCCTCCTTAATGGGCAATAATGATCATTTTGCCATTTAGTTTTCTCCTCCCCTCATAATCTATTTCCTCTAAATCTCCTTTCTTCTGTGTGTTTCTTATGAAAGATGGTCTCACAGGTCTGGTAATTGTGGGTTGTTTGCACATGGTTAAGGGAGGGGACTGAAAGGTGATTGGAGGCTGTCTGTAGGTGGGATCCCACGGCAAAGAAGCTTCTCTGTAAGGTGGCTGTGGGGAGCTCTCAAGTGAGTTGCTTTAGGTGTTTTCCCTAGAACTGGTCAGAATCCCCAGAGGAGAATCTGCCTTTGTCTTGCTTCTAGGGTAACATCGTGGCTGCCGGGATTCTGGGAACGAAGCTGGGGAAGATGGCTATACATTCACCAAAGCCTCCTGTCTCTGGGAGGCACCCCAGGCTGCTGTTGGCTGTTTAACAAACTGCCCTGAAGCTTTGTGACTTGGAGCCACCATTTTATCTCGCTTATTATATAGATGGTCAGGAATTTGGTAGCTTGGCTGGCTGGGTGGTGTATCTCTCATCACATGGCCTTGGCTGGTACAGCTGGGATGGGGGGTCCACTTCCACGCTGGCTTCTCCCTCCCAAGGCATGACCTCTCTCGATTTCTCTGCCTTTCTGTGGCGTCTCACTCTCTGGGATCTCTCTGCATGGCTTGGACTTCTCACAGCTTGGTGTTCTCAGGGTGGTCATGCTTCTTAAACGGATGTTGACTTTCAATAGGCAGGATGTACAAGCTGTCAGGCCAGCATAACCAGAGGCTGGCACAGCCTCACTTCCAGCATATTCTATTGGTCAGAAAAGTCACATTGTTTTTCCTGCTCCCTGCCCAGATTCCAAATGCGGAGAAATAGACCCTTCTTCCATAAAAGAGGAAGGTCACTTTGTATATGAGCATGTGGGTTGGGAAATTTGGCATCTTTGGAAACTTTAATCGGCTGCACTGCCCAGATTAAAGTTAATTTTTAAAAAAATTCTAACGTGGAGCGCCTGGGTGGCTCAGTTGGTTAAGCATCCAACTTCAGCTCAGATCGGGTCTGTGGGTTTGAGCCCCGCGTCGAGCTCTATGCTGACAGCTCAGAGCCTGGAGCTGCTTCAGATTCTGTGTCTCCTTCTCTCTACCCCTCCCCCACTCATGCTCTGTCTCCTCTCTCTCTCTCTCTCTCTCTCTCTCTTTCTCTCTCTCAAAAATAAATAAATCCTAAAAGAATTTTTTAATTCTAATGAAAAGAATTAAAAAATCTAGTGAGCATGATTTTCACCAATAGAAATATTTATCAATTGTTTCTTCTTTATAGCTATTTTCCTTTCAACATGCTGAAAATCCAAATTAAAAATCCCAGCTTTTTGGAAGCTCATAAGTGTGGGGATGAAGCATTTGCTCTGATTCTTCAAGATGTGGTATTTTTTTGTGTGCTAAATCTTTTCATATATTTTGGGGTTTTTGTTTTGCTTCAATTTGCTTTTTCCTTTGAAAGGAGATCTATATTTATCTGGCTTGGAAATTTGAGACCATTTTGTCAGTGATTGTATTGGTTCCTGTTCTCTGAGTCCCTGAGGGAAAATTTTAAGTTTTTATTTCTTGGGTAACTGAGGAGGGCCTTCCCCAAACCCCTCCAGGCAGGCCCCGCAGTTCTGTGTATGAGACAGGGTGTAGTTGCCGAAGTGCCCTAAGTCCCGCCCACCCGCTGTCTCACAATCCCATCTTCTAGTAGTTCATGGGTGAGAATTTCCCAGGTCTTTGGGGGGGAATTTTACCCCCTTAGTTCCCATATGGCCTTTCTTTGTCAGCGCGGTCACGTTTCTGGTTAATGCTTTGACCCCTCCGTCTTCTCCACCACCAAATCGTGCCTACGTCCTCAAAGTTTCTAACGCATCAATACCGTTCTCCCTTATTTTATATGAAAGTTAAAGACATTTCTCCCTGGTTATGATGACTCTATGACTCTTTCTGGGGGGTTGGAGGAGGGAGGGGACATCGAACATGCCATCGATAAGTCTCATTGATCACTTTGTCCTTGGGTTTCGTCCACCAGATTTACTAAGACATGCTGTAAAGATGTATGGATGCCCGGCAGAGTGAATAATTTCTATTACGTGGCTAATAAGAGGTGCAGCCCCTATCTATAGCAGTGGCTCTCAATCGTGGCTGTGCATTAGAATCACCTGGGGCTTTGGCAAACTGCTGATGTCCAAGCCACTCCAGCAGATGTCACGATTTGGTTGACCTGGGATGGGACCAGTCATCAGCTTTCATAAAAGCTCCCCAGGCAGTTTGGTCCTCAGAGTGCTGGAAGTCATGGATCTTAAAATAATGGGTGCATGTGCTACGCCACCCCAAATAATGGGTGCATGTGAGGGGCTTTGGAATGGGGTAAAGGAGACAAAGGAAAGAGTAGGAGCAGAAAGGGAGTCATCACAGGGGTTGTGGTGTCTGGGTCCTGTTTACACTCCACAGCCGAGTGTCTGCATAACCTTATGTTACCCCTTTGAGACCCCATTTCACTCTCTATAAACTATCAATAATGGTACAAAGCTCATGGCATTGATGCAGGATAAAACTGCGTGTCTATGAAAGCAAGTGTTTGTTATTTGCTTTCACAGACATGCAGAGAGAGAGAGAGAGAGAGAGAGAGCGCGAGTGAGCATGAGTGGGGGGAGGGGCAGAGGCAGAGATTGAGAAAGAATCCCAAGCAGGCTCTACACTCAGCATGGAGCCCAATGTGGGACACCATCCCGTGACTCTGGGATCAGGACCTGAGTCTAAATCAAGTGTCAGGTGCTCAACGGACTGAGCCACCCACGTGCCACATGTTATTACTAAAAGGAAGAAAGAAAGAAAGAAAGAAAGAAAGAAAGAAAGAAAGAAAGAAAGAAAGAAAGAAAGAAAAGGAAGGAAGGAAGGAAGGAAGGAAGGAAGGAAGGAAGGAAGGAAGGAAGGAAGGAAGGGAGAGAATGTAATGCTAGAAAAAGAAGAGAAATTCCATGAAAGAAAAGGGAAATTCATAAGATTGAGAACAATGAATGGCACCCCTTCCACTGGCTGTTGGACTTTGGCATGAATATAAAGCACTTGTCTTTTAATGGTGAGAAACTACAGGACACATTCCAGGTAAGGAGTAAAAGGTGCCTAAATTTGGGCTCCAAATCTTTGAATGCTTCCTTAGCACTACCAGCAGTACCTCAGAGATTTCACACTCATTAATGTTATCCATATTTCCTGCCTATCCTCCTAAAAGACCCCCTGTGATATACACTCAGGATTGATGGGCAGGTGAAATAAATACTGAAGAAGTCTTATAATCTTCTATATAAAGTTTGTCCAAGACTTCATGTCTAACTAGGGGCAAAAGGAGTCTCTATCATGAAGCACCATTAACTTCTCTGCCTTCTTGAGTTGATTCCATTTGTAACACACACATGCATTTAATTAATATGTCCTCAGTGCTATGGATTTTGTGAGAATACGAGGATCTTGTTTCTTTCCATTCTTCTTAGTAGGAAGTTGAATTATGTCTTCCTCCGAAAGATACATCCAAATCAATAACCTTTATGGGGTGTTTTCTCTGACACCAACCAATTCTCCCAATTCTTCAATATGAAAACTAGTTTTCCACCAATTCAGTTACATTCTGATGTGGATTACCCAGTCAGCTCAGGCCCCAGAGATTAGGGACTCAATCCCAGAAGACTGCCCCACTTCAGATGCCAGTCGTGAGTCTCAGGTCACCAAGATTTCTGACTGACCATGTATACCTGAAGGGTATCCATGACCCCCTCCTCATATTTGATAATTTGCTGTAATGGCTCACAGAACTCAGAAAAACAGATTACTTGTGTTTGTTGGTTTATTATAAAGGATACATTTCAGGAATAGCTAGATAAAAGAGATGCACAGGGAAGGCATAGGGAAGGGGCGTGGAGCCTTCGAGTCTTCTCTGGGAGCACCACCCTCCCAACTCCTTGATGTGTTCAGCAACCCAAAGCTTTCTGAATCACATTGTTTAAGGGCTTTTATAGAGCTCAATCTCATGCCTTCCTACTCACCCCTTCCCAGAGATGGGTGGGTGAGGCTGAAAGTTCCACCATCTAATTACTTGGTCTTCCTAGTAACCAGCCCTATCCTGAGGGTGTCAAGAGGCCCTTAGTCGTCTCATTTGCATAAACTTCAGTGTCATTGAAAGGGGCACATTATGAATAACAAAAGACACTCCCTACCCCTCAGGAAAATTCCAAGGTTCTAAGAGTTCTGTGTCAGGACACGGGAGGAAGACCAAATATCTTCTTGTATTATACTACACCCATGGTGCCTGTGCATGTGATCCTATTTGGAAATAGGTTTTTGCAAATGCAATTAAGTTAAAGATCTTGAGATGAGATTACCTTAGACTTACGGTAGGTTCTAAATCCAGTGATTGGTATCTGGCAGCAACTGGAATGGAGAGAGAGACACACAGAGGAGAGGGTCCTGTCAAGACAGAGGCAGTGTAGGAATTAGGCTACCGTGAGACAAGAAATGTCTGGAGCGTCAGGCCCCAGGCTAGAAGAGGCAGGATTCAGAACTCTTGGAAGGAGCACCATCTTGGTGACTTCTTGATTTTTGACTTCTAGTCCCCAGAACTGTGAGAGAATAAATTTTTGTTGTTTTGAACCATCGAGTTTGTGGTAATTTGTTAGGGCAGCCCCAGGAAATGAATACACCCTTCCCCAAACCCTAGTCTTTCTTCTTCTTCTTCCTCCTTTAGTTTAATTATAATGTTTAAATTATTCGTGTTCTCAAGAAAGGTCTAATTATGCTAGAGCAAAGTACACATGATATATAACTTAAGTGACCAAACTGGACCATAAGATGATGTCAGAAGCCACCAAGTGGGTGAGTGCTAAGCATAGAGTATGTATAATACGTACAAGTGGCTGAGGGTCTCCTTTGTGTTCAGACCCAGTGCACTCTTTTGTAAAAATTGTATCTTTTTATTTATTTATTTATTTATTTATTTATTTATTTATTTATTGAGAGGGAGTATGAGGTGGGGGAGAGGGGCAGAGAATCTTTTTACTTTAAAATAATTTTTTTTAATGTTTTATTTATTTCTAGGAGATAGACAGCATGAGTAGGGGAGGGTCAGAGAGAGAGGGAGTCACAGACTCTGAAACAGGCTCCAGGCTCTGAGCTGGCAGTCAGCACAGAGCCCGACGCGGGGCTCGAACCCACGAACCGTGAGATCATGACCTAAGCGAAAGTCGGACACTTAACCAACTAAGCCACCCAGGCGCCCCTACTTTAAAATAATTTTTAAAAAATGTTTATTTATTTATTTTGAGAGAGAGAGGGAGAGCCAGGAAGGGGCAAGGGAGAGGGAGAATCCTAAGCAGGCTCTGCGATGCCAGCACAGAGTCCGACACAAGGTCATGAACCGTCAGATCATGACCGGAGCTGACATCAAGAGTCAGCCGCTTAACTGACCAAGCCACTCAGGTGCCCAAGACTCAGTGTTCCTCTTGAACAAACATTTCTTGACCCTGAGAACTAGCGTTCCCTTTTCATGGCCTAGAAACTCTTATTTAGCATTATCACTTTGGTCTTTCAGTTCTGACTTTCCTACTAGACTCTTCTGGGTCAAAGATTTTTCTAGATCATGCTTCCAGTAGAGTTGATACTTTGCTTGCCTCTGAAAGGGATTTTTTAGAATATGACTTAAAGATGGCCAGCAAAAATCACTGGGTTCTTTAATCTTTCATGAGATACCATGAGGCCATCAAGATCCACACTGATGAAATATTTTTTCGTGTTTGGCAAAAACATGAAAAAGCATTTGAATTAATTATTATTTTCTCTCTTGTTACTAAATTAAAATCAATCACTACTGGTGACATCACAAAAAGGTGGTAAAGTAGAAAGTTCTAGGAATCTGTCCCTTCACCAAAACAATAATTGAGTTGGCAGGAAATGTCAGCCCATTCATGGACTGCAAAGCAGCTTCTGAAGAGATTTAAACAGAAAGGAACTATTTTTTTTTTCTCTCTCTCACCCCGTTTGAAAGATGGACATTTATAGAAATCTTTGTCAGGCTACTAGCTGATAACAGGCATAAAAAAAAAACAGAAGAATCAGGGACCTCACAAAACAAGGAATACACATGTTGCAAAACTAGTGTGGAAAAGTAATAAAAGGTTGGCTTTCACTTTCAACAAGTAAGATTTAGGAATTCCAGGGGTGTGGAAGAGTTAAAATTCCAGGGTTAATTACCATAACTTAATACTCAATGTCCAGTTCTCAACAACAATAATACAGAATCTACCAAGAACAAAACAAAACAAAACAAAACAAAACAAAAATATCCACCCAGAAAAACAAACAGGAAACCTCAAACCCAAAAAAACCCTGAGAAAATATGGCCCATTCACAGGAGAAAAATAATTTGGTAGAAATCATCTCTGAGGAGTCCCAGGCATTAGAATGATGAATCAAAGACGTTAAATCTGCTGCCTTAATAATGTAGTGACTAAGAGAAACCATGGACAAAGAACTAAAAGAAATTGAGAAAATAACGTATGAACAAAAAGAAAAAGAAAAAGAAAAAAAATAGCATATGAACAAAATGAGAATATCAACAAAGAGACAGAAATTAAGAAATGGAACCAAGCAGAAATTTTGGAGGTAAACTTATAAAAATTAAAATGAAAAATTCATTAGAGGGGCTAATCAAAAGACTTGAGCAGGCAAAATAAAGAGTCCATGACTTATAGGTAAGAAACTGAAATTATCTAGTCTGAGGACCAGAAAGTAAAGAAAGTGAAGAAAAGTGAACTGAGCACGAGGGATGTGTGCACTATCATGAAACATGCTAACATACACATTTTGGAAAGAAGTCCTAGGAGAAAAAAGAAAAGGGAAGAAAACAATCGGAATAATGAATGGTTGAAAATTTTCCAAATCTGAAAAAATATATGAACATACATGTCTAAGAAACTCTATGAACTCCATGCAGGATAAACCCAAGGAGATGCATTAGAATCAAACTGTCAAAACACAAAGAGAGAATCTTGAAAGAATCAAGAGAGAAGGGACTTATCCCGTTTGAGGGAGCCACAGTGAGATTAACACCTTATTCCTCTTCGAAAATCATGGAAGCCAGAAGCAGTGGGGGGACATATTTAAAGTCTTGAAAAAGCCCATCAGCTGAGAATCCTGTATTTGTGAAAACTGGCTTTCAAGAGCAAAGGAGAAATGAACACATCTCCAGATAAACAAAAGCCATGGGAGTTCAGTACTATTGAACCTCTTGTACAATAAATGTTAAAGAGAGTTTTTCAGGCTAATGAAAGGGCAGTAGATTTTAAATCAAAACCATTAGAAAAAAACTTCAAAGAACACTGGTAAAGGTAACTCTATGGGGAAGTATACCCAGTATCATTGCACTTTTGTAATGGTTTACAACCTCTTTCTTTTTCCTATATGATTTCGTGGCCAAATGCACGGAACAATGATTATAGGTCTATGCTAATGGGCGCACAACGTGTAAAGGTGCAATGTGTAACAATAACCGATGTAAAGGGGAGGAGCTGGAGACGTTACGAGCACAGTGTTTGTGTACTCTTGAAATTCAGTTGGTATTAGTCAAATGAAGTTGTTACAGTTTTAAGATGTTAACCGTAATCCCCAAGATAATGACTAATAAAACAACTTAAAAAATGCAGGGGAGGCAAGTAAGAATGAAAATGACATACTACAAAATCAAACAGTACCAAAACATGTGACATTTTTTTCAGAGTACCTTGTAATGGTTTTTATATATAAGTTCTCACAACCCAACCTGTGTGAGAAGAATCAGTCACACATTCTACTTGGAACACTTAACACTTGGCTGTGAGGTAGTGGACTAAGTCAGTTTTACGAGGTCAAGTGAAGACCTTGGGTTCAAGAAAGAGCACAAAAGAATGGAGAACACGCTAGCAGACGGTACGGGTGGGATCTGGCTGTCTGCCGTCTTCGTTGCTAACAAGCCTTGTGACCCTGGACAACCCTGGGGTTTCTTTTCCTTAAAGAGAGGATGTTGAGCTAGATAATCTCCAAGGTTTGCACACGGTCCCCCTTGTTAGGGCAGGCCCCCTGAAATGGGGAGCGTGAGTCATGGAGACGTCTTGCTACTCATTCCCAGTGCAGAGGCACATTCTCAGAGACCGATTTTAAGAGATGAAAGTGTCATGTGGCTGGAAGGGACTTTGCCAAGGGACTTAGTGCAAGAGGAATGACAACTTCTGCCTGTGTAGTGTTACCTCCAGAAGGAGCATGCTACACACACACACACACACACACACACACAATTGTTTTTTGTTTGTTTTGTTTTTTGATGGTTATGTGGTTTTATTTTCTGAGGATGCTGGGGGCGGGGGCTTCGAGGTGAGGTGTGCAGGGGATGGGAGCCACGGAGGGCAGCAGAGTGACATGGGCGGTCACCCTGGACTTTGGCAGGCTGGTGCAGAAGCTGCCGCTGGCCAGGGCGAGAGGAGGCCAGAGGGCAGAGGAAGAAGTAACCGGAGCTGCCCTGGCCGGCGATTGGCCAGGATCTCCTGGGTGTGAGTCAGAGTGTGCCCAGTGTCGCCTTGGGTCTGTGAGGCAGGTAAGGCACACACTCGGCTCCTGTGAAGGAATTTCTATGGACGGTCCTCTGTGCGTCAGGCAACGTGCTCAAAGCTGCACACGGGAAAGGAAGAGCCCTGTCTTCAAGGAGCCCGTGTAGTTTACCTGCCCCGGGTGAGGAAACTGGTGCTTAGTGAGGTCAGGTTTTGTGAATGACGTCACATGAGAAGAGGCATGGCTGGGCAGGAAGCCAGGTCTGGTTCCAAAACCAGAGCATGGCATCGGCCGCCGCTGTGTCAGCTCGTGCGCCATTTTGGCGTTCTGGAAGAGGCAGATATAGAACTTCTTTTGGAAATAAACTCTGGTCTGGCACGTCTGCCTGTGAGGATGTAGCTCTATTCTCTTAAAAATTTTTAATGTTTATTTTTGAGAGAGAGAGTGTGTGAGCAAGGGAGGGGCAGAGAGAGAGGGAGACACAGAATCCGAAGCAGGTTCCAGGCTCTGAGCTGCCAGCACAGAGCCCAATGCGGGGCTCAAACTCATGAGCCGCAAGATCATGACCTGAGCCAAAGTCGGACACATAACTGACTGAGCCACCCAGGCGCCCCAGCCATAGGCTGTAGCTCTCTAATCAGTAGCCTGAGTAGCTCGTGTTGAAATGAACACTTCCTCTTGTTCTAGGTCATTGAAAAACACACAGTCCCTGCCCTATTTCACTTCTGGCCGGTGGCATAAGTTCCTCATTCAACATTTTGTAGAACATGTAACTACAGCCCCCTGGGGCAGGATGTGAGGCAGAGGAGAAGGGAGCAGAGCCGCCCACCCAAGCTCTCCACGACAGTCAGGGCCCAGGAAGCAAGCATGTTTCAGCACCGAGGTTTGCAAAGCTTGTCCTTGCTTCCCCTGGACGTGAAGCGGCAGGCCTGCTCCTCTCCCAGGCCTTGGGGAAAACTGAAATTTTGGGGGCGCCTGGGTGGCCCAGTCGGTTAAACGTCCAGCTCCGGCTCCGGTTATGATCTCACAGTTCGTGGGTTCAAGCCCCGCATCGGGCTCTGTGCTGACAGCTCAGAGCCTGGAGCCTGCTTTGGATTCTGTGTCTCCCTCTCTCTCTGCCCCTCCCCCATTTGTACTCTATCTGTCTCTCTCAAAAATAACCAATAAAGTTTTTTTTTTTAAAAAAACTCAAATTTTTAAAGGACTTGCATTCTCTTTAACCATCACATTAACTTCTAATTATTTTCATGGGCTTTGGTATGGACATCTATTTTAACTCATGTCATGCCTTTAAAATATTTTTATGTCCCTTCCTGAAAGCCAAAATTATATGGTCGATAAAGAATTAAGGAAACTTAGAGACTGTAGTGGCTGAACGGTGGCTCCCAGAATATCAGCCTCTGATCCCCAGAATCTATAAATGTTACCTTACATGACGAAAAAACAACACAAAACCAAAAACCTTTGAAGATATGATTAAGTTAAGACTTGAGGTGGGGAAATTACCCTGTATTACCCAGTTGGGCCCTAAATGCAATCAAAAGTGTCCTTATAAGAGAGGCAGAGGGAGCTCACATACGCAGAAGAGGAGAAGGGTGTGTGAAGACAGAGGCACAGGGGAGCCTGGGTGGCTCAGTCGGTAGAGCGTCTGACTTCGGCTCAGGTCATCATCTCATGGTTCGAGCCCGCGTCGGGCTCTGTGCTGACAGCTCAGAGCCTGGAACCTGCTTCGGATTCTGTGTCTCCCTCGCTCTCTGCCCCTCCCCCGATCATGCTCTCTCCCTCAAAAACAAATAAACACACATAAAAAGAGAGAGGCAGAGGCAGAGATTGGAACGACATGACCACAAATGAAACAATGCTGGCAGTCACTAGAAGCTTGAAGAGGCAGGAGTGGACTCTATCCCTGAGCCTCCGGAGGCAGAGCCACCTCACGACATCTTGATTTCTGCTCAGTGACATTACGGTTGAACTTCTTCCTCCAGAACCATAAGACAACACACATTTCTGTTGTTGCAGCCACCAGGGTTGTGGCTCTTTGTTAGAGCAGCCACGGAAAACTCACACAGGGACAGAAAGTTCTGGAAAAGGCTACGTATGACTCCTTTCTTGACAGAACGGTTGCCGCTCATGAAACAATGTATGTCAGGCCACACAGAGAGCCAGATATACTGAGATACAGTTGTTAGAAAACACCCTCATTCAGCCTCAAGTGCACTAAGCAAGAGAACACATTCCAGATACAGGCAAGTCAGAGCTGACCATCCTTTTGAAAGACATCGATGTGGAGGTCACTGTTGTCCAGCCAGCTGGGGTCGGGCCTGCGGGGGGGCCGAGGAGGGCTGAGCAGGCCTTCAGCGGGGCCCCTCGGGCGCTGAGAAGGCCGTGGCTCCCAGAGCTGCCGGGCGGTAAAGCAGGCACGGCAAATTGGATAGGGTGTCAGGTTGACTATGAAATATGACGGATTAACAGCCGAGGCCGGTGGTATGACCTGCTTTCAGACACTTCATTTAGAAGTTATCATATTGCTGGATGCTTCCTATAATTTGTGGTGATGCTGATTGTGATAAATCGTGAGTTTCTGGCAAACTCCCCCAGCCCGCTCCAGTGGCTGAACAGAGAAAATGTGTGATTCTGTGGGAACGTTCGTGCCACGAATGAGAGCGGGGATCTGGCCGTAAACAGAATGCTCAGTCCGTGAACAAAGTAATTAAATCAAGCTAATTAAATCACAATAAAAATAATTTTAATTTAATTAATTTCTCTGCACTGATTGAACATTATGTTGCAACCATGAGGCTTTCTGAACGCTAATAGAATTTAGGGGCTGGGACACTGAAGTTGTGGTCACTGGTGTGGTACGTGGGTTATTGTCGAGGGAATGAAATTAAATACGTTTAACGAGATGCCGAAATGTGGACCGAGCCACAAATAGAAAATGGTTTTGGAATTAAGATAATGAGGTCTTTTCCTTTCCCAGTTAGGCTTCTGTATTAACTGGGGCAATAAATGTCAAATTTGGTAATAATTTAAGAGGTCTGGATAAAGTAGATGGCACACAATTGCTTCACTGTGTCAGGAGATGGTGGGAAGCCAGGGTCCGTATCTCGGTCGTGAGCAGGCGCACCGGGGATGCTTATTCATCGTCAGCCCTACCCCAAAGTCCGTGATGCCTGATGAAGACCCGAGAAGCACTAGAACTAGAATATTGTGAGGTCCTCAGTCAAGGACCAAATCAGTGGTGATGGGTTTTTAACAGCAGCATGAAAGATTAAGGTGAGATATACAGAAGGACTTTTTATCTGGGATCGGTATTAACCAATAACCAGTTACTTCTTCTTCTTCTTTTTAAAAAAATGTTTATGTATTTTGAGACCCGGAGAGAGAGAGAATCCCAAGCAGGGCCTGAGCTGTCAGTGAGGAGCCCAACATGGGGCTCAAACCCATGAACACAGGATCATGAGCTGAGCCAAAATCAAGAGTCTGACACTTAACTGACTGAGCCACCCAGGTGCTCCTCCCTGTTTTTTTTTTTTTAACCAAGTACTTCTCAAAAATGTGAAGCATGCCACCCCCTCGCCCCCATCCCTTATCCCCAGTTATAAGCAGAGAGCCTTACACTAGTTGGTACTCAAATACTGATTATTAAATTGAATTACTGAGTTTTCAGGGAACTTCTTCCTCGAGCCCTTGGAAATTAGGACGAGAGCTCTTCTTGCGGGGCTGTTTAGACGTTCAGTTTCTAAGCAGGAAGCCACTCACACGAGACGACCTCTCAAGGTCACCTCCTCGAGACTAATTTTGTCATGTAAGCAACACTGGATTTCTGGATGTGTGTTAGCAGACGCTCACATAATTACCAACTGTAATTTTAGAGGAGCCTGTGCCTTGGATCCCAATATTATTTATCATGCACGTTATTTTCATTAATATTTTGTGTGTGTGCCAACACTTGAACCAGACCTCATTACGATTAGTCGGGGCCCTGCATTGTTTGTTGAGTGGAATTGTTTTCTGGGGTGCAGCTGCTTTCCTTCCTCGGCAGCCAGGAAGGGCAGAGAGACCAGGGCGCCGGCGTTTGCAAAGGCTCCTGCTGCCGCAAACGTGTGTGGCGGTCCTCGGTCCTAGATGGCTCCCTGGCCAGGGGCTGTTTCTCCATCCAGGGGGGCGGGGTGGGAGGGGGCGAGGTGGGGTGGGGGGTGTGGGGATGCCCCTAGGGAGGGCTCTGCACACCAGCCCTAGGCACCAGGGGTGTCCGTGGGCCTTTGAAGAGAGAATTGGCACCTTTTCCGCTGTCTGGTGTCTCATAACTGTGCACACAGTGTGACATCCAAGGTCGCACAATGCCCGTGAGCTCAGCTGGTGGCCGGGCTGAGCCCGCACAATAACTGAAGACCCCCGGGGCTCCCCTCACGGGCTCTGCCCGAGGGACGCCTGGGCGGGTGCACTTCTCCCTGGCAGAGCTGCTCCTGGGGTCTGGATGTGACATTTTCCAGGAGGAGACCTTTGTGGCTCTGGAAAGACCTTCCAGCTTACCCTGCATTCCAGCGCTTTCTGTCCCGCTTCCTTGACTTCAGCCCCGCCTGCATTCTGGCCCCCACCCCCCACCCCCACCCCCACCCCAAAACAGTTCCTGGGAGCCTCCTTTACACACAGCATGAGCATCCATCCTGGGCAGCAGGAAGGGACAGGACAGATGGAATCACCTTCGTTCTAGAGCACCTCCCCCATGCTAGAGCCCGATTTCACAAAGCTGCTACCCAGCAAATGAGGCTTCGTGTCTCAGTATTTGCTACTGAGAATCAAAACCCTAAAATTGCTTTTAATCCCTTTCCCTCACTCTCACGGCCTTTTAAGCCTACTTTTATCAACATCATTCTTTATGGTGCTTCAAATCATGGGCTCGAACCTTCATCCGAGGGCAGATGTGTGCCCAGCACCTTCCTTGCCCTGTGGCATTTGGTTCTCACGCAAACTCTGTGAGGCAGGGGCCGGTTTTTATCTCTTTGTCAGGGGCCCGAGGGAGGGTGGCGCGCACGCGTGAACCCACCCCATGTCACAGCTCGGAAGCCGCAAAGCCAGACCTGAAGTCAAGGCCCTTCTCTTCCCCCAACCCCCCTCCTGACCATCGTCCTGCCCCTGAGATGAACCCACCGGCGAGATACATTTTGTAAATGTTTTGCCCTCTCTTTCTCGGCATGGGCTGCGCGTCTGTGCCCAAGCCCCACAAACGTGCTCCTGGCCCCGCTCTGCCAGCGTGCGGGGGAGGTTTTGGACCAGCTGAGGATGCTAGGAGGGCATTTCTTCTTTCCTCTGATAAAGTAAATTAACGACACACTGTGCGTCTGTGTCAGTCCAAGAATCCTGTCACAGGAGGACATCTCTTCAAAGGGTTTGGCTCGGACACCAGAGGACACCTTGAACGCTGGTCTTGAAGCAGCTCCGAGGCCCGGGTCCTGCATCCGCAGGCGACATTCAGCTCGGTGGCAGGGTGCTTCTCAGCTCCCTGGGCGGTGCCAGCCACAGGCACGCGACCCAGGGGACAGCTCCATGTACCTGCCCACAGAATCCCCCCTTGACCTCTGTCTCTCTTCTCCCCCACCCGCTCTTTCTCTTTTTCTTTTCTTCCTCTTCCTCTTCCCCTTCCCCTTTCCCTCCTCTTCCTCTTCCTCTTCCTCTTCCTCTTCCTCTTCTGCTTCTGCTTCTGCTTCTGCTTCTGCTTCTTCTCCTCTCCAATTAACGTTCCCCTCTTCATTCCTCTGCCAGCCCCGCACTCTCCGGTCATCTTAACTGTGCGGTGGCTCCTCACTGCATCGCTCCGGTGGCCTGTGCTGGCTTCCTCTTTCTCTGCTGAGAACTAACAATAACAGCAACTCGAAGACGAGAAAGCACCGAGCAGTTCTGAAGTGGCCTGAATTAATGAAATTATGTTTTGGGGGCATTTAGATTGAACTGCTGTAATTGTAGGTTGCAAAGTATAATAGCGGCTCATGCAGGGCTATCATTTTGTCCTGTTTTACTTTCAGGTTTTTGTTAATCCAGTGGGTTTGGTGGAATCAGAGGGCTGCTATGAAAAAAAAAAAAAAGCCTTAACAACCTGCCGGCCGGAGAACAGCCTTGTCAAACTGGCAGGTAACTGCACGTTTAGCCTTTATCCGGCACACAATGAGGGCAATCGCCGGGGCCTGTGGAAAGAGTATTGAACTGTCCACACAGGACATTTTTGTTGAAAGTAGTGCTTTTGATTTCGTCTTCCCAGCCTAATGTAATAAAAACAGACATGATAGAACACATTCATCTCAGTTTGATAGGGACCATCATGAATACCCAGCAACGTGTGCAGTCAGAAAGGTTATTCTACTGCCGGAAGTGACTTGGAAGATGATTGGTGATCCGAAGGTTGGGAGCACCTCACCCCAGATGGGAGGGGCTGGCTGTCACCGGCTGTCACCGGAGCAGAGCAGCGTGTGGACGGAGGAGAGACGCGCGCTGCTGCTACTCGGAAAATATTCAACTTCTCGAACCTTCTACCTTGTAGCGGCAAGCTCGTTTTCTCCGATTAGCCAGCCCTTTTGGGGTTATCTCAAAGGAAGAAGAAAGGAAAACAAAGTAAAGGAATCTTGAACTTATTTTTGCGAATCAGATGGCCATTTCTATGGAAACAGAAACAGAGGCAAGAACCGGCCATGGTCAGGGGCCTGGTTCCCGTCAGCTTCTCTCGCTTTCCGTATTCCCGAATTCCAAACTCTGCTTGTGGGAGTTTATGACCTCAGCGGGGACCAGCTGCAAAGAAAAACGCTTCACATAACTTGCAACTTTAGGAGTTTGCCCCAAACAAGAAGTTTGCAGTAGTTAGGAGTTAGGGCGACCAGCATTTGGGAGAATTCAAACTCCCTACACCTAATTTCTTTAACTACTTGCTGCATTCCGAGTTGACTGAAACGTGGTAAGCTTTCCTCCCAGTATTTATTTGTATGGTTGCCAGGGCGCTACTTTCCATGCACCCCCTCAAGTGCACTGGAAAGAATTGCTTATCCACCAATTATACTCCACCACGAGTTCATAGGTAACCTTTCGCTGGGTTTTAGAATGAAAACAGGTGAGGAACTGCAGACTGAACTTGAAACATAGTATATAAATACAATTCCTGACCCCAAACAAAAGCCTCATCTTTCTTTCAGGTTCAAAAGGCTTATGTCTTAACTTAAGTACTGATAATGACTGTTGATATCATTGTATCTTATACTATCCGTTCGCTCATGCACTCATTTGGCAAATGCCATCCAGGGCCCACTGGGTGTCAAAATTCAGGTACTGGATTCTGGGAGTTCGCACACAAACTGAGTCCCTGCCCTCAGGCAAATTACAAGGGCGTGTGTGTGTGTGTGTGTGTGTGTGTGTGTGTGTGTGTGTGTGTGAAGTGTTCCTAAGACAAGGCAGGTGCTTCCAATACAGTCTGATAAGCACTGTGATAGGGACATACATACCCAGGGTGTAGTAGGGTCCAGGAGACAGCTCCGGGTGTGCGTTTGTGCGCCCACGCTGCGTGCTCTTGGGTGTTGTGAAGTCCGGAGTTTAAAAGTAGGCTTTTTGGTGGAGGCGATGTCAAAAATAAATCTTGAAAGATAAATGGTAGACAATGACGGGGAAGAGGTTATATTCTAGATAAGAGCAGTAACAAGAGTAAACGCCATTCTAAGTGCTACAAGTGACTTGGTTAATGAGAGCTGTGTTTCCTTGGGGTTGAGGGGATGCATGGGTCTGGAGGAACGGGGGTGCTCCTCGGTTCCATGCCCCGGGGGTTATCTGGGAGCGAGGGAGGGAAGGAAGGAGGCAGAAGGGGCACCAGGGAGTACTGAAGAGCAAGAAAGGACCTAAGATTTATTTTCTGCTTGTGTCTGCCGATTTTTGTAAGTCCCTCACGTCTTTTAAGATTTAGCATCTATGGGCACCTGTGTGGCTCAGTCGGTTAAGTATCTGACTTCGGCTCAGGTCATGATCTCACGGTTCGTGGGTTTGAGCCCCACGTCGGGCTCTGTGCCCCACGTCAGGCTCTGTGCTGACAGCTCAGAGCCTGGAGCCTGTTTCAGATTCTGTGTCTCCCTCTCTCTCTGACCCTCCTGCTCATGCTCTCTCTCTCTCTCTCAAAAATAAATAAACATTAAAAAAAAAAAAAAGAGCCACTTGTAGGTTTTCAGCTGGGTGTTCGGTGGCCCTTCCACTGAGACAGACATGGAGGAAGCCCCAGGCAAGTCCATACACCACCCTGACCCAAAGCAGTCGCTGGTCTGGAGAACTTGATTTCACAACTGGGCTCAAATTGGGAGCATGTGAAGCGGTGGGCTGTGCTGGTGGGAGGGATGCAGTGCCGTTCGGTGAGGTGGGGGTTCAGAGCAATTCCTGCCAGACAAACCTTCCTCGATGTCGTGTGGTCACCTGTACCTCCTCCCGCTCACTTGACCTGCTTCTCTCCGGCTCCCTGAGCACCTGTAAGAATCAGAGTTTCCATCCCTTCTCCTATGGGCCTGGTTTCTTGTCCTATGGGGCCTGTGATGCCTGTGACCTCTGACCCCCCACCCCCCCAACACCAGACCCAGTGCCAATGCGTATAAATCTACTGTTGGGGAAAAAAAGGAGTTATGAATCCTGCTTCTTTGTGTTCTGGCCAAAGTAATAAACTATATTCCCAGTACTAATACTGCAATTTAAATTTATTATCTTTGTGCTTTACAGTATCCATAGCAGTAAAATCTAATCCCAAGAGTATCATTACAATTTCCAACTACTTAAGGAACTATTTTTGTTTATGTTTTAAAGCCACAGCAATAAAATTTAATACCAAGAATAATACTACAACTCTGTATGCCCTTAAAACTTGCCATAAATGATCATTGTGAGGAGAATGTCAGTAAACATGTAAATCGTTTTCTAGGAGAAAGCAGCCTCTGTGGTCTGCCTCATGGCGAGGCCCAGATTCTTACAGAGATTCTTTCCAGTTAGTCAACAATTCCTGTTGGTGTTGCCTCCTAAGCATCTCTCGAGCCAGCCAGTCCTCTCTGTCCACAAATCCCCACAGCCATGGGCCACTGCTACCATCTGGGGGGCGGTTCCCTCCTGCCTGGGTGACCTCAGCTTGTCGCTGTCCTCTCTCCTTCCTTTCCATCATTCTCCACACAGAAGCCAGGATGAAGCTTTCAAAACACAGATCTTGCTAGTTTCCAAGAAGAGATAAGGGGTGGAAGACAAGTTCTATGCTACTGCAACGAAGCAATCAGCCAAATGCAGAATGTGGGACACGATGCGGGACAAATGACCTGGTTTCTCTAACAAATCAATGGCATAAAAGAGTGAGGGAAGAAGAGAAGAGGCGGCTGTGATGGAATCAAAGAGATGTAAGGACTATAAACACAATGACCAAATATCACCTGTGGGCTTTGTGGAGCTGCAATTCCTGAAGCCAACCGTAAAAAGCGTTTTTGAGAAAATCAGAGAACGATGGCGGATACTAGAGAACTACTATTAATTTTGTTGGCATGTGCTTCTCTTCTGAAAGCAAAGGCCTTATAGGTAATAGGTGCATTCTTCCGCTTTTACAGAGGAAATGACATGATGTCTTGCATTTGTTTTAAAATATTGCAGCCCCCTTCTTCCCCAAAGTGGAAGAGTTGGGGGCATAGGGGGAATTGAGATCTCCAAAATGTTGACAATCATTGAAGCTGGGCATGGGCACGTGAAGCTTCATTTTGTACTCAGTTTACTTTTGTGGATGTTGGAAAAGTGGCATAATTAACTGTAAAAAATTGCAGAGAATGGGCCAGATGCAGTGTTTGCTTTTTCTGGTAGTAACTCATTTATTCAACAGAGAATAAACTTTTTCATCACCTACTGCAATTCAACAGATTTTTGCTAAACATCTACCCCATGCACAATTGAATAAGACACAGCCTCTGCCCCTCAGAAGTCTCTGGTAAGGGAGGAGAGACCTACATTTGTTAAAGGTAAAGAATACAAATACAAATACTGATATAAGAGCTAAATCAACAATGTTCGAGAGTCCAAAGCTAGCTGAAAAAATTCAAGGCACAGAACAGTGCATGGTACATTACTTTTGGAATATAGAAAGACAGACATAACAATTTCTAGTCATCTTAGCTTGTAGAAGCACAAAGAAGTCAGAAAGCACTCTTGAGAACCATGAAAACTTGACATCTATTTAGGAGAGGGGAACTGGGGGCCAGGGAAACCCTTTACTGAAAGCCTTTTCATAGTTTCTGGTTTTTGAAACCATGGGCATGTATTGCATAACCAAAAATGTGATATAAAAGGTGAAATAAGCTTTTGGCTCCTCCCTCGTAGCAGACCATGTCTCTGGTCTATTAAAAGCCCCTTTCCAAGGCCTACTGGCCTTGCTGTGTAAGGCACGTTCCTTTTGGTGGCTTTTCAGGATGGCCTGATGTCGCAGAATGCCGACAAGCCCTTTGCTCTGTCTGGTGTTGTCTTCTTCCCACCGGCTTCGGCCAGCCCCGGCTCGTTCTTCAGGTTTCGCTGGAGATGCCGTTTTCCCAGCAGCCTCCCCTCCTGTCCTCAAAACCCCAGAGGGCCCTGAGCACCTTGCTTTAGGACCCTTCGCTATGCGTTCCCCAGGAAGCCCGTGCTTCTCTATGTTGGTAAAGGAACACGTCACATTGGTTCGTAAGGCTCTGTTTTTATCTTCTTTTACTCGTCTGTAAACTCGATGAGAGCATAACTACATTGCCTTTTCTCCTCTATTCCTTCACTTACTTCCAAGCCTCCTAACTAGCGGGGGGGTTCAGCGAGGGGGCCACCATCATAGAAAATAAAGAGACGACCGCTTCGCACGTGCGTGCTGGAGTGCGGGAGTCTCAACAGAGTTTCCTGGGAGGTGACGGTGAGGAGAAAGACTGCGAGGAGGGTCCCACAGGAAGTGACATAAAGCAGCCGGACGAGAAGTGAGGAACGGACGTTTCCTCAAGCACGGACCTTCCTCGAGTCAGCACACTGGAGGGCAGCTTATGTTGCAGAGGAAAGAAGCTGTGGGAAGAACGGATGAAGAAAAAAGACTCAACACTTACTAGAGGGGGAAACATGTAGCCCAGGGTTGTTGGACAGGTAGTGGCGTCCATGCTTTTGGAGGCGAGTGCACCTCTAGCAGCTGCATGGAAACTTCCATGGAGATCTTTATGTGCTTTTTTTTTTTTCTTTTTGAGCAAACATCATGGTTTTTTGAGGATTCTGAAAGTCTGGAGATTTAAGAGAGAACGAAGACCCTGTCAGGCTTGGACAAACCATGAAGTAAACAGAAGAGGAAGGAAGACGCCAGGCTGTGAGAGCCGCACTGTGACATACCGGAGAAGCAGGAAGTGAATTTCTGCCGCGTTTCACAGAAATAGCGGCGGCAAAGGGGAGGTGGGTGGGGAGTGGAGTTGGGGAAGGTCATGGAAGGTCACTGGAGCCCGCGGAGGAGCCCTGTCATTGTCGGCTTGTCAGCGCGTCATCTGCTTCATTAAGCCTCGTTTTCACTGTGAGGGGAAGGCGGGGTCGGGGAGCGTTACAAAAATACCTTCTCATCTTCCTCATAAGGTGTCATGAGGGTTACGAAAGACTCTCTCTTTTTTTTTTTAATGTTTTATTTATTTCTAGGAGAGAGAGAGAGAGACAGCGTGAGCAGGGGAGGGTCAGAGAGAGAGGGAGTCACAGACTGAAACAGGCTCCAGGCTCTGAGCTGGCAGTCAGCACAGAGCCCGACGCGGGGCTCGAACCCACGAACCGCGAGATCATGACCTAAGCGAAAGTCGGACGCTTAACCGACTAAGCCACCCAGGCGCCCCCGAAAGACTCTTAACATGTAGAAAGTTGTGGGGGGTTTCCTCTCTTTAATTTGTTCTTTATGCAATTTCCATGAAATTTCATGTGAAAATAACTACAGCCCTAGTGGATGGGGGGGCGGGGAGGCCTTTAGCACGGCCTCGTCATTAGCTCCTCGACCTTCTGGGACTGTGAACCGAGATTTACAGCATCCCCCAAAGCACAGAATCTTTCCCCATTTAGCTTTTGTATTGTCCATTCGGAATGGCCTGTGCTTCTTTTCTAGAAGTTCCAAGCATGGAATTCTGCTCCAGGAGTCTACACTGCAGATGCAGTTTTGGGGAGTGGGCAGTCCTTGGGCCCTTTGTGCCAGCCTGGGCTCTTGTCTTGTTCTGCTTCTGGCTGCTGGGTGACACTGAAGCGGCTCAACTCTGTGCCTCAGGCTTCCGATCTATAAAATGGGAATAGCATTTTATAAATTCCCATCTATAGATTCCCATCTATAAAATGGGAATGGGAGTGGGGGTGAGGATCATCTGGTATGCTAGGCATGAAATTCTCAGAGAAAAACCTGCCCACCAAAGCTGCCCACAATCGCTTCGCTCCGCCGACAGCCTTGCACTCCCCCAAAATGCTAGGAGACGGCTCCCCCACACCACAGCCCTTCACTCCCCTCCCCCTCCCTATTTCTCTACAGCTGCTCCCGGATGGCAGGTTGAAGTGGGTGCCTGCTCATCTTGGAGAAGGGATGTTTTTGTCCAGTGCTTCTCCTGCCTTGGGGGGCTGGGAAGCCCCATTGTCTTTTCAAGGCCCCTGAGTCGAAGCCAGAAGATGTGTGTTTCATCCTGCTCAGCCGCGTCATCGTGTTGGAATTCCCAGCAAATGACTTCCCATCACTGAGCCTTTGTGTCCTTGCTTCTGGACTGTTGGGAAGGTGCATTCGTCGGCTGGGGCTGCCAGACAGAACGCTGCAGGCCGGGGGCTTACACACAGACGTCCATTCTCTCACACTTCTGGAGGCTAGAATTCTGAGGTCAAGGTGTTTGTAGGATCGGTTTCTCCGAAGGTTTCTTTCCTTGGCTTGTACATGGCCACCTTCTCCTTGTGTCCGCCCGTGGTCTTCCCTCTGTCCACATCTATGTCCTAATCTCTTTGTGTGAGAACACAGGTGGGATTTGATTCAAATGCACCCCCATGGCCTCATCTTACCTTCGTTGCCTCTTCAAATACCATCACATTCTGCGATACCTGGCGTTAGGGTTTTCACGGATGAATCTGGGGCAGGAGCACCACTCGGCCTTCACAGAAGGCTAACTGAGAAGCTTGTATGTGAAACCGTAGTATAAAGCAGGCATTGCATGAGCGCTCGTTAAATATGCTGACGCACATCACCGCACTGCACTTTGCTGAGAGGACCCTGGTTTGTGGAGAGGGTGGGCCTGCTGCTGCTCTTACTTGGCTGAATTGGTAATCAGGCTTTATTATCGTCTTAAAACAATTTTTTTATTAGTTTATTTATTTTTTGAGAGAGAGAGCGAGAACAGGGGAGAGAGAGAAAGAAGGAGAGGGAGAATCCCAAGCAGGCTCCACACTGTCAGCGTAGAGCCCGATGTGGGGCTCGAAATCAAGAATCTTGAGATCGTGACCTGAGCCGAAATCAAGAGTAGATCGCTTAACCGACTGAGCCACCCGGGGGCCCTTTATTCTTCTGTTTCAAAGCACGAGTCCCTTCCATCCGATGCCTGTCTCCCACCCGTGCCCCCACTGGGAAGGGGCACAGGAGCGGAGAGCTAGGAATTTGTTTTGGCCTCAACGCTATTGAACGACGTGGACTCGGTAACTCTCAGGCCGCGTATCCTTAGGGGTTTCAGGACATCATCTTTCCTGTCTGGATTTTGCTCTCATGCTCACGTGCCCTGTGTCACTGGAACACAAGCTCACAATTGTCTTCTTGTAAATGAAGCAAAATCTGTCCTGAGCCATTTGGGTTGTTTGCAATATCTTTACAAAATAGCTTTTCAGTATTTCTTCAGTTAAAACAAAAGCAAGCTCACAGCAGCAATAACAACCACCACAAAAAATGAGCGAAGAGGGAGAAAGAGCTCTGGTTCCAGAGATAAGAAAAGTGAAAAGCTCTCTTTTACCAGATCAATCTCTTGGAAATTCTATCACCGGGCCCACAGTAGCAGACACTGTTAGTGGGTCTCTATTTTCTCTTTTTGTTTCCAGGTTCCTGCATCCCACAAATGCCGTCACCAGTTATGTGTTCCTTTGAGCAGTGCGCTGGGGGCGCTCTGTCACCCAGGGTGTCCCTCTGTCCAGGGTTAATGACTGTGAGCAAGGACTTGTGGCTGGCACTCACCATCTTCTCGAGAGAGGCAGACCGAGACTTCGGAGCCCATACACGATTGCCAGCAACCTTTGACCCTCCAAGGCCTCTACACCCTGACCTTCACTGCTCCTTCAGTAAATGACAATTATAAGTATTCAAGAGGCACACCATGGAGGAGAGAGGCCTCAGCTAATTGGGCAAACAGATTAAATGGCGGTAGATACCTTTCCCCCCTTGGATATTGCAAGACCATGAATAATGAATTTGAGAAAAAAATTACGCACGAAACCTACTGGAGTCTTAAAAGAGAACAACCACAGTATGTTTAGATATTGGGGGAAACCATTTCTGGTTGCAATTTTTGGACTTTCTTGATGGATGGATTTGCTTCAGGTGGGGGATGTCAAAGGCTCAGGTCTGAGTGGCAGGGGAGGGCTGGCTGCAGCTGCAATACAGAGAGGCCAGATGGCTTGTGAGGAAGGAGTGAAAACGGAGGGAATTCTAATGATGAGAAGCCCTCACAGAGCTTTCAGGGAGCGGGCGGACATGCTGGGAATCCTGGAAGCCATCACAATTAGCATCTAGAAACACCTTGCCTAAAATACAGGTCTACAGGCAATACTGTCTCAGTGTCTAGAGCGTGTGCTCAGAGCAAACATATATCTAGCATATAGACATGGTGTGCCACCGTGTACCAACCTTATATATTTGTATATATGATTTATACACACACACACACATTTGTGAAATCTGTGCTGATTAGAGTAAAACCAAACGGGGAGGAAGTTTTCCCAGCCCCCATCCATCGTCAACTCTCCCGTGTTGCTCCTGGGATCAAGTCCCGGGCTCCCACCTGCGAAGGGAACGGCTTCCTGAAGAGTTGGCAATGCCCAGCCCAGCCCAGCCCAGGCAGGGGCCAGCTGTCTACTTTCCGCAGAAGCTGGGCCTCCAAGGAAAGGTGAGACTATCGCCCTACTCAAGCTCTGTCTTCTTGAGCCCAGAAGAGCCTAAGACATTTTCTTTTAAACAGTGTGAGACAGCTGGGCGGTCACTGTTAAAAGAAGATGTTCTAGTATTTATGTAGAGTTCATGGAAAGGAACTTATCACAGTTGGGATTCTTACTAGCCCGCAGGATGCCTCTGTGTGTGTGTGTGTGTGTGTGTGTATGTGTGTGTGTGTGTGTGTGTGTGTGTGATGGCAAGAAGCTTGGGAACAGGTAGAAAGGAAGGCATCATCTTTTTTTTAAAGTTTATTTATTTTGAGAGAGAGAGACAGAGAGAGGGCATGTGGAGAGGGGCAGAGAAAGAAGGAGAGAAAGAATCCCAAGAAGGCTCCATGCTATCCACAAGTCTCCAGAGCCCGATGCAGGGCTCAATGCCACGAACCATGAGATCATGACCTGAGCTGAAACCAAGAGTTGGACGTTCAACCAATTGACCCACCTGGCACCCTGTATCTTCCTCTTTTTCAAAAAAGGCAAGACACTGAGGGTTTGATTTGCCCATCATCCCCCATAAAGAAAAACCCAAGTAGTGGGTTCTGAGTTGACGGCTCTTTCAGGGAGGACACAAGACATGAGGACAGAGGGAGCTGGTCATACTCCTTTGCTGCCAGTGCTGAGGCTGTTAGTTGGTAGAAATTTGAGAGAGCAGGCAGAGGGGGGAAAAGAGGTGCTGCGTCATTCTGGGGGTGCGGGCTAGCTGGCGTCCACGCACCACCTACCTGCCTCCTGCTCATCCCAACATCATCTTCAAGCTTGAATCACTCACTCTTGTTCTGTGAACTTTGACCTTAATTCCAATGCTGTGTGCGACACCGGGATACCTGACTGAAGTCTCATAGGAAGATGTGACAGCTTGCCCCTGGTGGTGACGATGGGGGTGTCACTTCTTCTCCATGGCTCTGTGTGCACTGGGTGACACAGGTGGATGGGGGGACAAAGAGAACTCGTGCCAGGCTTCGGGTACTGCGGACATTCCATCTACCTCCCCTGGCTTCTGGCTCATTTGTGTGTTTTTGAGTGATACTGCATCTTCCGCTCTTTGGGTCTGTCCCTGGTCTGGGAGGGAAATTGGTAAACGTGACCCTCAAAGTCTCAGTTTAAAAGAAAAAGTGCACGACAACGCAGTTTGTTTGTTTGTTTGTTTGTTTGTTTGTTGGCAGCATTTTCCTTCACGGGCAGTACGAGTTTGTTGACTGTCTCACTTAGTGTCGGTCGAGTTGGCACAGGTAGCCCTTGGGCTGCTAGAGGCTCCTCCTGCTGGCTCTTCCTTCTCTTTCTTCCCTCTAGTATCGAAGTGCTCCCAGGGAGTGCTACAAACCACACTGAAGATGAGAAGACAGAACACAAATGAGCCCCCAAGGTTTCACAGTCCATGGTGGTTTGGGAACGCGGGGGACAGACACACCATCAAACAGCCAGTGTCCTGGGGTACGATGGGCTTGTGTGAGATGGAGGTGTCTGGAAGGCAGAGGGGGTGGAGAGCAGGATGAAGGCCACCATTGACAGCATTGCAGACACAGTCCAACTCTAAAGAGCTCACAGCCAAGCCCAGGAGTTTGCTCTGAGTCGGAAGGAGACTCCTCACTGACATGTTGCACTCAGCTTCCCATGCAAGACCACTGGATGGCGATTCTGGGCCAAGGAGCTCATGTAGGGACTGGTGGGTGCAGAGGAGAGGAGGCAGTGTGGGTGAAACCAAGCCAGTCAGGGGCTTGATGGGAGAGATGAGAGGCTAGAAATCAGAAGTGAGAAGGTGGAATGGCCATCGATGAGGAAGCAAAATGGCAGGTATGGCAAAAAGGCCAGTGATTTGGAGGCAGAAGACTGGAGTCTCACCTCTGCCCTTTAGAAGCCGGGGTGCCTTAGGAAGGGGATATACTCTCTTTAAGTCTCCATTTTATCATCTTTAAAATAGAGCCAAAGATGGGGCACTTGGATGGCTTAGTCGGTTAAGCGTCCGACTTCAGCTCAGGTCACGATCTCACGGTTCGTGGGTTCGAGCCCCGCATCGGGCTCTGTGCTGCCAGCTCAGAGCCTGGAGCCTGTTTCAGATCCTGTGTCTCCCTCTCTCTCTGATCCTCTCCTGCTCATGCTGTCTCTATCTCTCTCTCAAAAATAAATAAAAGACATAAAAATAATTTAAAATAGAGCCAAAGATAATCTCCACCCATCCCACCTCACAAGGATATTGTGAGAATTCCACGGAAACCCATCAAAACCCATAAGCCAAGGCTCATGCCAACACACTCCTGGGCCAACAGTGACCATCAAACAACTTTGGTTGAAGAAAGACAGAAAGAAGTCGGTGAGCCTAGAACAGAATATGGAGAAAAGATGATTGATCTAAGTAGGCATGAGGGAGCTAGGCCGAGAACCAAGAAGGAACCAAGTGGTGACAGTGCCGGCAGAGGCAGCGGCGTCATTCAAAGACCCAAACGGAATGACGGGCTCCAGTGAATGAGCAGCCACACCCGTGCTTGCAAAGCTAACGTGTCAGCTCCGGTGCTGATGAGTGGGGGGCTGGGGTTGGGAGGGTGTCAGCAGGGAAGAAGCCACGGCGGAGAGAGAAAGCCAAGCCACGGCTTGTTTGAGGGAGACTGAGGCATAGGTGGGCAGTTGCATATGGACAGACGGAGTGAGCCTGCGTGGACCAGAGTTGAAAGCGAGGCAGAACGAGGCAGGTTACCTTATTTGAAATTCAAGATAGATAAGACCTTGGTTCAAAATGGTAACCGAAGAAAGGGACTTACAATTTCTTCTGGAGAGAACACTTTCACGTATTTGCTCCGAATCCAGTGATTTTGTTTAAACTGGGAGTTTCCTCACATGCAACGGGGACCAGAGAGAGTTCCATCTCTAACTGAAGAGAGGGCAGGTCAAGCTTCTGTAACTCGGTGTCATGAGAAGTAGGGGAGCTAGTTATTCGTGAGGAGGTGACGACACTGTTTAGCTTTTTGGGAAGAGAGCCTTTGAGAGGTGAAAATGGAAAGATTGTGGTTGATTTAAGGGGTAAAAGTTGAGAGGCAAAGGACAAGTAAGGTTGAACGGGTTTCTCCGAGTGGTCCTTTTGTTCATAGGCAAGACATCGCCGATGGGTTCAAGGGGAGTGGGAAGGCACCGGAGAGGTGGGAGGGATGATGGATTGCCCACCAACCTATGAAGAATGAGGCAAAGCAGCTTGAAACCATTTGTTTGGGTTTTATAGATTTTCTAATAAAAACGTCAAGGTTTTTTCACACCATTTTGAAAATGTCATCAAATGCAAAACAGTTCTTCTTGTGCCAGTGACAAAGGCTGCATTTCCAATGGTAAATTCCAGCCCGAAATGCAATAACAAACTTTGTCACGTTTTCCTCCAAGTCAAACCAGGGCTCAGGTTTGGTCCAGGGCCCTTCAGGGTGACCTTTGATCCTTCACGGCTACTGTGCCTCCCAACAGAACCCGTAACTTTCCTGCCTGCGAAGTATTTGGGCAGTTGATTAAAGGTTAGTGTTAGCCCCGTGGGAATATCCCTCACAACGGAAGGCACACTTCTGAGCCATGTCTGGGGACTGAAGAGCCTATTTCCGAGTCTCTGGCTCAGGCATTTCTGATGTAACCACTAAAAAAAAATCTTTCAATGAAACTTTCTTGGCTCTTCTCCCTGGAGCCCTCCCTTGCAATCTGTTTAATTCACTTCCTCAAAGTTATTATTATTAGCAGTATTATTAATTTAATCATGTGACAGCCTGGCTCCGAGACCTTCAATGGCTCTCCTTGCCTTTTTTTGGCTTTCATTTTTATGACCATTTTATTTAACCCAAGAAATCTAAAATATTATCATTGCAAAGTGTAACCTATATCAGAACGATGAATAGCATATTTTATATCCTCTCTTTATACTGGGCTTCAAAATCTAGTGTGTACTTCACAGTTACAGCACATATCAATTGGGAAGTTAAATTTAATCAGATATACTTAATTTGTATTTAGCTTTCATAAGATTTACAGTTATAAGAGAAGATTCACAGACTGAGTTGTTCAAATATACCTCCAAATTTTCCAATAACTGAATCAAATGTCAGCTTTTTACACTGGTTACATTGGAATCAAATTTTAAAGATCTCATTTTTATTGCAGAGTAGTATCCCACTGAAGGAATGGACCACTTACCATCCCCCCCAACTTTGCCTTTAAAATTAAGTGCAAACACCTTTAATTGGCTTTCTGCACCCCAATGCCTTTGAAGCCTTATCTTTTTCAGTTCCTGGGCGTATACCCCACACTTCAGCCAGATTTGCCCAGGCTTTGCCCCACTATCACTTCTTGTCTCCAGTGAAATGTCACTGCTTCCATCCCGTGCATTTTCCCTTCACGCCATCATCGCCTGTTAAAATCCTGCCGTTCCTTCAAGATTTATCTGAAAAGACACTTCTTCCATAACTTCTTTCTCCATTTCCTCAACTGCAATTTCCCCTTTCTTTTGATCCTTTAAATCACGTTGATGCCTCCAATCGATCCACTTTAACATGTTTTCTAGTCTATTCCCCAACGCTTGTCTCCTTGAAGCTGACGTAGGAGACTGTGCCCCCTACACCCACCACTTGCAATTAAGTTTCCTCTCGTTGCCTCCTGTGGGCCACCATGATTGGGAAACGGTGGAAGTGATCAGTTCAGGGTGAGGTCTTTTGGGGTTCCCTTCTATTGACTGTATATGTTGAGAGACCATATGTGGAAAAAAAAGAAGAGAGAACTGTTGAATTTAGTACACTGGTCTTGTCTAGCGCCTTGAGTCTGCTGCCTTTTGACTTTGGCGGATGTGTTCTTCCTGGGCCCAGAAGCAGAGGCCAGGAATGGATTTGCACTTATGCAGCTTTCCTTCTCTCTGCAGCTCTGACATAAAGCGTTAAAGGACCAAGGAGAAGGAGTTGTTTCTGGAGGCCTCTGTTGCGCTTGTGGGGCCTGCTCTGTAGACTCTCCTGGGGTCCCTTGTAGGGTCCTGCTCCAAACATTTCTTCTTGGATCTTCTAAGCATGAGGGGCACTCAACACCCAAACGGGGGAGGGGAGGGTCACTTCTGAGGATCCAGACAAACACAGGAATTAAATTCTTTGACCTTTAAAACAAGTATCCCTGTTTTGTCTAAGGGATCAACTCGACAGGCTTCCCAGCGACCACCCAAGTGATGGCTGTACAGGCAAGAGTTTGCAGGAAGACAGGAAGGAAGGAAGGAACGCAGGGAGAAAACTTGGAGAAGCTTAATAAAACAGCTCCCCGCTACAGGGTGGAGGGAGCCAGTACGGGGGTAACTGGCAATGACCTAGTCTGTTAGTCAGAACTGGATGGTTTGGACCTAGATCTACCAGTGGTTTACTGCAGAACCTTGAGCAAATCCACCTTGGACTTGAGTTTTCCATATGTAGATGGGACTGTTGCTTGTCATTTCTTGCAAACTGGCCAAACCTTATGATTACTTTAGGTTCAAACTGGAAAGAAATAAAGCTGCCTCCACCCCTCCCTCCCTCCCTCCCTCCCTCCCTCTCTTTCTACTTTCCTTCCTTCCTTCCTTCCTTCCTTCCTTCCTTCCTTCCTTCCTTCCTTCCTCCCTCCTCCCTCCCTCCCTCCCTCCCTCCCTTCCTCCCTTCCTCTCTTCCTCCTTCCAACAGATATTTATCATGTGCTTGCCCTGCACCAGAACAATCTAGAAGTGAGCAAAACAGTCAAAGTCCCTCACTTCACAGGTACGCTAGCAACAGCCAGACAAGTAAATACACATAATGCGGGATAGTGATAAATGCTCCAAAGAAAGTTGAAGGTGGTGAGGGGACAGACAGAGCACAGAGCTGTGTGAGGCAGAGCCCTCAATCTAAGCAGCCTCACGGAGGGGGGCGTTGGAGCCGAGACCCAGATGACATAAGGGCGTCACCGGGAGAAGCTGTGTGGCGTCCGCAGAGAGAAGGGTTGAATCAGACAACTGTGCCAGCTGCATGACCCTGGGCGAGATAATAGCTTCTGTGAACCTCCCCTTCCATGGCTTAAAATAAAACTCACACCTCCTTGACGAAGTGCTTGTGCAGATTGAATCCAGTAAGGCACGGGGGGCTTGGCCCCGGTGGGAGCGAGCCGGGAGAGAGGAGGCCCCTGCGCGCAGGCGGCGTGAGCCCATTGCGCGCTTCCTCCCCTTCGCCAGCAAGGTCCTTCCGACTCTCCGAGCCTCTTTCTCCTTCAGTAGAAAACGGCAACGACCCTAGTCGGTCCTCGAAGGACCGGGAAGAGCCCGGGCGCCGGCGGGGGCGGGGGGCTGGGGGCGGGGGGCGGGGGGCCAGGCCCCAGCGTCCCCGGAACGACATCGCCGTCTAAGTGCCCGGGGACGCCGGCTCCCCCTTTCTGCTCTTTAGACACACAACAGACAGAACCCCTTTCTGCCTCTTTTGTGACCCCTCCCCCTCCCCTCTGTTGGGAAAGGGGTTTCCTCCTTCCCTCTCACCCACCTACACAGCCACCTCGCAATCAGTGGAACAGCACCTCATGGCGGGGCCTGCCATTACCCTGCGCCCCGTCCAGAATCCCCCAGAATCCCGGGGAAGCAGGGCCTGCCTTCCCTCCCCCACCCCCCACCCCCAGAACGGGATCTGCATCTGAAATAATCTGAGTAAATTGCAGATTGATTCATGGGACAAAGCACCCGGCAGCCCAAACTCCATTCTTCCTTCCCAGTTCCATCTCCCATCTCCTGTCAGTCTCAGAATTGATAGAACAGCCTGGAGCCATTGAACAGAGTTATGTCTGCAATCACCTTTCTAATTCTTGCATACAGATGCCAATATGTCAAGAGGACCCAGGCAAGGCGACAACAGGGTGGCTTTATTTAGCATCATGACAAGCAAACACTTGAATACCGAAAGGCGCTCGTGAGCTTTCCTGCAGCAGAGAAAAAAAAAAAAAAACATATATATATATTTTTTTAAAGCTCCTGAGGGTTGGCTGCCCTGTGCCCTGTGCCGGTGCAGAAAGGAGATCAGCGACACAAGGTTACATCACAGTTTCCCCAAATAAACCCTAAGGCACCGAGTATGGACAGAGCAGATGACGGGAGGCCGAGCCCTACTTTGGAACGCTGCCGAGATACTTAGAAACAGCGCTTTTTTATTAACCCAGGCATAATGCTGAACGTCCTTGAAAATAAAACTTCCCAGATGCCACCTGCCTCTGACACCGGCAGGGGACGTGTGCCAGTGCACCGTCCGCTGACGCCGGAAACCCTCTTAAGAAACAGCCTGGACTGATTGTTCCCGCACAAACAGATCACAAACTAGTTTATGTTTTCCTGCAGCTGCGCCCCAGCCCGGGCAGGATTGGCCCGGTTCACAGTTGACTAGTGCCGTCTCATTCTTTGAACATTTTGGCATTTAACTGTAATTAAGATTTATTGTTCACTAGCTTGCAGGTCAGGGCAGGCATGACAATATGGGTAACTTTTCTGTTTACTAGTAAAATGTCTGGTAGGAGGAAGCCTCAAACCTTCCAAGCAGAACTTGACAGAAATAAATAGCAGCGCTTCACTCCAGGACCAGCGCATTACCGATTTTAATCAGACACGAGAGTTCTCTTTAAGGGAGGGCAGGCAGGAATCGGAAGGAGCTAGCAAACTGAGCTGCTGCTCTTGCACCAGAAGGGAGCGGGCCGGAAGCCAAATCAATTATTGCTGATATTCTGGATTTGGGGAAGGGATTGTCAGCTCGGTGTGGGAGGGACCGAGACCTTGCCTTCGACAAAGGTTCTGCAGACGCTAGGAAACTGTGGTCTCCACGGCCCCTCCTCGCCACCCAGAGGAGAATCATCGCTCATCTGTCCCCACTCTCAAGGATGCCCTTGGACCAAATCAGATGGCCCGAGGAGGAGGGAGGCAGGGTTCAGCAGTCAGCGGCCACTCACCTTTTACAGTCTGTCTGCTGAGGTCCTGTGCGGGTGACCCACGACGCAGTGGGTGTGAATGAACAAACACTCTGCGGGCAGACAGATGAAGAAGGGCATCTCATCCCACTGGCTTATTAGAAGACAGAAATGCTGAAGCATAATGTCCTTCAGTTTCGCAGCGTCTATAATTTATTATATATTATTGTTTGTCCTCCTCGGAGTGTTTTTATCAGAGCCTCTATAAAATAAGAGCACATTACTCACATGGCCCAGAGATCTGGACCCCGAGTTTGACCTGTTTCTCTTAATCCCTTTCAGGGGAGGGACGGGGGAAGAAAGAAAAAAAATCCCTTGCTCTTCAGAGCACCGGTGGCTACACACTGCAGGTTTATATGATATTTATTGTAAAGATGGCTTTGTATCTCACTCGAGACTGCAAATCGTTTGAATCGTGGCTCACAAAAATCCATACACCGCTTTAGGAAAAAATTAAAAATAAGCGAGGGAGGGGCGCCTGGGTGGCTTAGTCGGTTAAGCGTCCGACTTTCGCTTAGGTCATGATCTCGCGGTTCGTGGGTTCGAGCCCCGCGTCGGGCTCTGTGCTGACTGCCAGCTCAGAGCCTGGAGCCTGTTTCAGTCTGTGGCTCCCTCTCTCTCTGACCCTCCCCTGCTCACGCTGTCTCTCTCTCTCCTAGAAATAAATAAAAAACATTAAAAAAAAATAAGCGAGGGAGAAAATTGGGTGATCCTTGGCATTCTCCTGTTTTATGTGGTTTATTAATATTAGAGCGGCTAGTCACAGAAGTTGAAGACGGTCAGTTCTGTTCTGCAGCGATCTGCTACTTCCTCAAGTTGCCTTAATTCTGGCACATTTGTATCCCTTTTGTTGGAAAGGGATCTTGAGATTCCAAGAAGTATAAGGGACCTTTTGTTTTGACATTAAGAGAGAGCCGTAAGGGAAAGCGCCTTTCCCAAAGGAACGAGGGGGAAAATGGGTGTGAAATTAATTTTAATGGTGGATAGAGACAAAACCTAAAAACAAAACCTAAAAAAGGATTCCCACCTATTTTACCCACTGACGGTGCTAGATAGTCCTAGATACCAGGTTTTTAGTCTTAGGGGATCCGGCTCAATTAAAACGATGCTGAATCACGGAAGAGGAAAATATAATTGCGGGAAGAAGGATTCTAATATTTAGATTCAGTTGTTCGTGATATTTTTAACCACTTTAAAAAAAAAGGCCATTCTCCCCTCCCCTTCCGCTACACTCACAATTGTTAGTTTAATTTTCAGAGCTGGCCAGTTTAAGCCAGCATCACTCTGTTCCGAGGACACTCGGGCTTTTGGCCCAGGAAAGGTTGAAGGAAGTCTCAAAGGGAGCACATTTGACCCTCACCGTGAGCCCGGTTTACCAAGCCACGGAACTTTCATCCTTGGTGACGCCACCCCAGGTGGTCCCTCCATAGCTTCTCGCATCTGATGGGCATCAAGCACCTTTACAGACTCGGGTCTCTGGCGGTCGCAGAGGCAGGGGGATGGAGAAAAGGCCGAGCGGAACGCCGCAGCCATTTAGCAGGCACACATCACGGAGCCCACGGCTGTTCTGTGCAAACAATGCAAGCAGGAGCCAGGGGGCTCGCGGGGGGGCTCAGAACAGGTGGAAGCTGGACCGAGTCACTTGGCTCCCGGCTGGGGAGGGCTTTGTGGCGGAAGCAGGAGCTCAGGAGCGGGTAGAGGGATTGCAGGAGACAGCTTGCCGAGATGGCACGGGGCAGGGTTCCAGGCACGCGGCCTCCTGCCCAGACGAAGGAAACCTTGAAGGAGGGGGTTTGGTGCTCAGTTAAAGGGGCAGTGGGAAGAATTCCAAGGAAGGAGGAAGAGGAATGGCTGTGTTGTAGCGGGGCCACTCGGATGACCAGGATGTCAGACACCACTCCCCCCAAAATGGAACACAATCACTATTTCCCCATCTTTGCTGAAAACGTTGTTACTCTGTTACCGTCTTTGGCATTTAAATTTTTTTTTTTTTAATGCTTTATTTCTAGGAGAGAGAGAGAGACAGCGTGAGCAGGGGAGGGTCAGAGAGAGAGGGAGTCACAGACTGAAACAGGCTCCAGGCTCCGAGCTGGCAGTCAGCACAGAGCCCGACGCGGGGCCCGAACCCACGAACCACGAGATCGTGACCCAAGCGAAAGTCGGACGCTTAACAGACTAAGCCACCCAGGCGCCCCAACCGTCTTTGGCATTTAAAGCTTTGTTGTTGTTAAGGATGATATTTATGCCCACATCGGTCACCACATTCTTAATGGAGTGTTAAAAAATGACTCCGATGAGTCATCGGAGCCTGCCCGGAATACAGATAAAATGGATCAAAACACAGAAAGTGGAAAATAACGCCATTGTTTGCCCAATTTTAAAATATGGTTTTTAAGTTTGAGACGGTTGGGGAGCGGGGAGGGCGCCTGGGTGGCTCTGTTGTTTAAGTGTCTGACTTGGGCTCGGATCATGATCTTAGGGTTCCTGAATTTGAGCCCTACATGGGTCTCTGTGCTGACAGCCCAGAGCCTGGAGCTGCTTCCGATTCTGTGTCTCCCTCTCTCTCTGCTCCTCCCACACTTGTGTGCGCGCTTTCTCTCTCTCTCAAAAAAATTAGAAAGAAAGAAAGAAAGAAAGAAAGAAAGAAAGCAAGAAAGAAAGAAAGAAAGAAAGAAAGAAAGAAAGAAAGAAAGAAAGAAAGAAAGAATAAATGGTAAAAAATTTAAATTAGTTATATGCTAACTTGGATGTAAATTAAAAAATAAATTAAATAGAAAATCCCCTCCCCTACTTGCTCCTGCTCTCTTTCTCTCTCTCTCTCTCTCAAAAAAAATGAATAAATGTTAAAAAAAAACTTAAATTAGAAGAGAGGAGACCACATGGTAACGATTATTTCCTGAGGTAGTAAGAATTGGGAATTTTCTTTTACACGGAGGAGGGTAAACAACAGTTTTCTGTCTCCAAGGAGGAAACAGAGAGAGCTCAGAGATTTCAAATACTTTAAATAGACATTGCTGAATTACCCTTTAAAAATGGTGTAGAAATATTTATGCCTAACAGCAGCCTGTTCAAGACTGGCTAATCCCCAAAGCCCTTCCCAGAAATAGAAGTTATCAGTACTTATGATATCAGAGAACTGGTATCTTGTTTCAACCTGACCTTCCCTGTGAAGATGAGTGCTTATCTAAATCCACATCCCCATCTAAATGGAAATCTATGTCTATATTAAACCTACCTTCACCACTTGCACCTCTTCTGTGAATTGCCTGTTCAAACCCTTTGCCCATTTTTTTTTTTAAATTGGGGTCTTTGTTGTTTATTGTTTTGCAGAAGTTCTTTGTATATCAAGGGTATACCTTTAATATACTGCACATTAGGGATAAACCACTAGTGAAAAGAGTACTCAGTCTATTGTACCCTGGCTAGCTTTCAGTAGAATTGATTTTCTTAATTTGCCAATTTCATAGTCTAAAAAGGGAATTTTTTAAAAAAAATTATTTATTTTTGAGAGAAAGAGAGAGAGGGCAGAAGGGGCAGAGAGGGAGAGAGGCAGAGGATCTGAAGTGGGCTCTACACTGACAGCAGAGAACCTGACACAGGGCTTGAACTCATGGCCAACCATGACCCAAGCCAAAGTTGGATGCTTAACCAACTGAGCCACCCAGGTGCCCCTAAAAAAGGAATTCTGATGTTTTAAATTTATATTTGATTTATATTTATTTGGTTATTAATGAGGCTGAATATTTTCCATATTTTTATTAAAAATTCATATTTCTTTTGCTATCTCCTTGCCTATTTTTAAAAAAAATCTTTTATTTTTGAGAGGGAGAGACACACACACACACAGAGCATGAGCAAGGGAGGGGCAGAGAGAGAGGGAGACACAGGATTGGAAGCAGGCTCCAGGCTCTGAGCTGTCAGCACAGAGCCCGATGCGGGGCTAGACCCTACAAGACCTTGTGAGATCATGACCTGAGCCGAAGTCGGATGCTCAACCGACTGAGCCACCCAGGCGTCCCTCCTCTTGCTTATTTTTTGGAAGGAGGGGCCCATTGTATTTTTCTTACAGGTTTATTGGGCTTCTTTATAGGATAGAAACCCAGGGTGTATGGGTTAGGGCAAATAACTTGTCATACAAATTTTAGGCTCCTCAGTCATCCATGCTCCGTCAGTGAGCTTTATGCTTGGTTTACAAGAAAACTTCTGGCTAAGTAGACAGGGTGGGGAGAAGGTGTGTGTTTCAACTCTGGCTTGTATTCCCCTTAAATTTGGAAAGGGAATATAGTTCAGCCTCCTGAGGATTAATTGCCTTTTGAAAAACACCCAGTCTGATCCATATAAGGAATGTTATTTCTTCCTGTAAGATGGCTTTGACCATAACCCTGGCCTTCTTGTACTGAAGGTGTGTTTGCTTGACTTTGTTACCTTTAAGCTGATAATTTAAAACGCCTCTGCTGGGGCACATGGGTGACTCAGTCGGTTGAGTGGTTGAGCATTTGGCTCTTGATTTCGGGTCAGGTCATGATCTCACAGTTCGTGGGATGGAGCCCCGAGTCGAACTCTGTGCTGACAGTGTAAGGCCTGCTTGGGATTCTCACCCTCTCTCTCTCTCTCTCTCTCTCTCTCAGAATGAATGAATGAATGAATGAATAAAATTTTAAATGCCTCTGTTTTCTTTCCTGTCTACAGGAGCGGGAAGCGAGGGTGTGGTGGGCGGGGAAGTGGGGTTCGGCAAGTAGAGGGGCAGAGTGCCAAGCTGTAGGAAGGGCAGGGAGGAGACCGGAGCCTGATGGCCTCAAAAGCCATCTGTACCCTTGCTCCCTTTGTCTCTGCTTCTCACTGACTTCGGACTTCATTTCATTCTCTCCTTTAGTAGGTTGGCCTTCTTCCCAGGGCAGTACACAGCTTGCACCTTCAGCTCCTGGAGAGGGGCTGACTCGGTTCTGTTTTAACTGCATCCTAGAGGAGGCCCTCTCTCGAAGGTCCAGTGTGGGCGAGGCATAGAGTTGCCACATAAAATATGGGATGCCCATATATATTAGAAGCTCAGAGAAACAATTCATCATTTTTTAGTTATAAGTATCTCCCCAGAGTTTCATGGGACACACTTACACTAAAGAATTATAAATGGGTTATCTGAAAATCAGATTTAACTGGACAGCCTATTTTTTTATTTGCCAAGTTTGGCAACCCTAGTCAGGAGTCGGCTCTACACCAAGTGGCCCAGAGCCAGGGGGTTGGGGTTCTGTCCACCCTCATGTCAGTTAGTGGCGGCCAGTGGGTTAGATTGTGTGCTCACTGCTGCTCACTGGCTAATGGGTGGGGGTGGGGGTGGAGGTGTTTACTAGGCTGAGCAGACAACCCCATCCCTGGCTACTTACACTAGCGGGTCCTTGGCCCTGAATGGCCTTTCTACCTGCTCTCCTCCCCCCCTCCCCCCGGTGCCGAGCACCTGATCACACCCCTACTCTCCAGCGCCGTGCTCTGTGGCTCCCAATCTCTGTTCCTTGTGCTGTGATTCAACATGAGGAGCAGGAGCAGGTCAGTGGCTTCTGCAATGCACTGCGACATTTTATTAAGGGTCTGGCATGTGCTAGGCGCCAGTACGGACCTGGCTGGACGGAATTCAGCCCTGAATCCTCATATCTGCTCCATGGTTTTCTTCCATACCTGTGGCCCCCCGGCACCGTCTTACAGGGGGTCCAGCCCTTTTCTCTGAGGCTGTCTCCCAGCACTTTCACATGCTGAGGACGCGAGCGCTCCTCTCCTACTTCACAGCGTCCGTCTGCACGAGCATGCGCCTTCCACCCTGCCTGCCTGGTCACCGCCAAGCCTCACAGGTACGTGGGGGCTTAGCTCTGGGGGGTGACAGCGTGTCAAGGTGATCCTACCCACGAGGGAGACCGTGTTGGGGCAGCTGCGGCGGACAGGACACGGGGTCAAGACCGCAGGAGATCAGAGTGAGCTCACCCAGGGAAGCTGCCCCGACGACGTCTTGGGACGGTTTGCTAACAGATGGCTCCAGAAGGGCGAAGGCATCCAGGCCTTCTCTTCCCCTGCGCTCCTTCTTCCTGCTGGACTCTCCTCCTCTCCCCTCCCTTGTCTAGGATTTGATCTCCCTTCCTTTCGTTTCAAGAGCACTTACCTGCACTGGACGCCTTGCACACTTTTTTCCCCCATTGTATCATTTCAACAACACCTCCCCGCCCAGTGCAGCAATTTGTATTTAAAAGTGGAAACATTAGGAAATGAAAAACCTTAAGGAAACCCAGCCAGAGAGTGATGGGCACAGGCTTTTAACCCAGATCTTGGGACTACAAAGTGTGCATTTGTAAGCAACACCCTATACTGCCATTTGGCCCTCTGTGGATGAAATTTCAGATCGCACGGTATGGACACGGACGCGTGGGCAGGCAGGGACTCGGGGCAGCCAGCGACCGCGCTCTTCGAACGCGATCCATGGTCAGACTTGGTACCGCGACCCCTTCCTCTCTCCTCCGGTGCCGCGGCCCACCCTGCCCACCGCACCCCTTCACCACCCGCTTCCGTTCTGCCCCTTTGTTTTCCGTTCATTCCGCTGTTGGGTTAGCTGTCTCCTCCCCTCATCTAGGGAGGCATTATTACTTTGCAAACAAACATGTCCCGCTTGCCCTGGAAGATGGGCTGTCTGGAGAGATTTCCTGCGGACTGCTGTGCTCATCCTGGCTCGCGGGTCTTGTAAACTGCAGTCACAGAGGGTGGCACTTCCTGCCGGAGAGAAACCTTGTCCTCTCCCTGACCTCTGTCTTATTATCCATTGTCGTCCATCTTGGAGTCCCTCTCCGGGTTTGCGCTCAGGCCTTGTCCTCAACCCCCGGGTGCCTGGGCAGACAGAAAGCCGCCCCATTTGGAAGTGGCAGGGGACAGACAGACTTTGCGAGGTGGGACGCATCCCGGCCTCAGTCCTGCGGCTCCCCTCTCCCAGCACCGCTGAAGGCCACGGCTTCGCGCTCCTGAGCCCAGCGTGGTCACTTAGGTCAGCAGATAAATAACGGTGGAAAGAGCAGGGGTTCCTTCCTGGCCGCCTTCTAGAACCTTCTGTGAATGACATAATTCCAGTCCCCAGCTGCAGCTGACAATGTGTTTCAAGGGCTGCACTTCCGACAAACACCAGCCACAGTGGCTCCTCCAAACTGTATTTTGCCTCCGGCCTGGGAATCTCTCTCGCTTTCCTCTCTCTGTCTCTCTGTTTCTCTAGGCCCCTCAGTCACTCTCTTTCCAGGTTTTAAAAGGGGGAAGGGATTGGGAGGCAAATCCAAACCCTGAGTTTTGAGTGGGGAGAAGCCTTTCACATGAAGAAAGAACATACGTTAATAGCTGGGAAAACAATGGTAATATTTAATTAACCTTTTGAAATAGCTGATCTGCAAATCTGCACGCGTCAGCTCATCTTCAGAACAGAGGGACTGTGTGTGCGGATGCCAAAATCAACATGCCGGCCCGTGCGTTTCTTCCGTGGGGGCTTCACAGGGGGGAAAAGCAAGCCCCGCTACCCCCTTCCCCCACCACAAAACCAGTTGTTTTACTTTAAAAATTCATGTGATCCAGCTGCCCTCGTCAGAGTTGGATGTAGCCTGTTGTGCGACACATCTGAGGACCCCAAGCTGAAGCTTGGCTCCTCTCCCTGTCACTGTAGCAGACAGGCTGTGGGCCTCCCGGGGGCCTGAGGGTCAGTTCCGATGACAGCAAAACTCAGCTCTCTCCCGGCACAGCGCATGCCCACAGGACAAAGGGAATTAGACTCATCCGCAAGTGTCAACTCTCTGGGTTGTTTTGTGTGTGTGTGTGTGTGTGTGTGTGTGTGTGTGTGTGTGATTTTTCCCCCCTTTTAAAGGTGGTGTGCGCTCTTAGTTTGAGGAGTCATCTGGGGAGCGCTCAGGTTGGATCATTAAAATATCACCTGGTAAATCAGTGTTGATGGGATTGTTTAAGGTATTCCCCCTTGCGGAGCTGGTGTGTCACGCCGATCAACTTGTTATTCTCATCCCGGGCTGAGTGGACCCCCTCCTTCTCTGCATCCCATACCCGCATTAATGAACAAGGCTCACAGTATAATCCGGAGCCTGGGTCGAGGGGAGGTGACTAATATGTTTCGTTTCCTTTTATCAGCAGCAGTAGCAGAAAGAATTAGAGAGGGTGATATTTTGCTTTTTGGGGACTTCCAAAATGGAAGAGGGGCGGACATGAGGAAAGTGACTATGGAAGAGTTGATTTGTACTTGTAAACTATACAGGCACAGTGATTAAGCAGCACGATGCATTTTGAAATACTAAGAAAAATTGCTGTAACTTGTGAAAAGCATTTTGTTGTTGCTTTTGTGTGTTTTGAATCATCAAAGAAAAAAGGTTTGGGGCTCTTAAGAAATGTGACAAAATCTGCCAGGCTCTCGGAGGAGAGATTCAAGGCCTATGAAGACTTGATCAGGCGGGAAGATGCACAGTTGAACAAATAAAGCAATTATTTGGTTGTTAAGCTCTCTTTTTTCCTCTATTGGAAGAAATATATCTTCTGAGCACAGTTGGGTACAACAATTGCAAAGTGATCTTATCTTTGTCATTCTAGCAAGGTCAAGGGATGCGGGGATCAAGAAATGAGGCTAGAATGTGTGAGATCTTTCCTGAGATGGCCAGGACGGTGACTTTCCAGAAGAACTTTCCAGAAGAAGTAGCCCATCATGGAGGACCATATCTCCCAGGAACAAACCTAGCCTTGAGTAACTCAACTCACACAACAAAGACAAGGGTGTCAACAACAATGGCCCAGAAGTATGATAAATATCACGCCTACCAGGGGCAATGGCTGGGTTGACAGCCAAGGTCTTTTCAGGCATGGAAGGAAATAGTAAGGTAGAAACCACTCACTCTACTCCAATCTCGTTCTCGGCGCTTTATATGCTTTATCTCATTTAATCCTCACAACAAATCTATGAGGTACTTACAGCGCTAGCTCCATTTTACAGGTGAGGAATCCGAGGTGCAGAGAGGTTAAGTAACTTGCCCAAGGTCACACAGGATATACTGACTCTGTAATAATTGAAGAGTTGAGGAGGAAGGTATCAGTTATATCCAATGGTTTCTGTATTTTTTAAAATGCATTTTCTGTTTTCTCTTGTCTTTGTTCTGTTTGGTTATTGGCCTCGACTGTTCAACCTGACCTTCACAGGGTGTAGTAGGATTGAGTGCCTTGGGTGTCAGGATCTTCTGAGAAGCCAACCTCAACCCCTTCATCCACTCGGGGTGCATGGGTCTTTCTTCCGTGGGAACAGAAATAGGGCAGATCTTAGATTATGCGGGGAGAGCATATCTATCCTGAACACACTCAGGATAGCAAGGGGAGAGGGAAGCTCTCCACGAATGTAGAACCTTCCCGTCCCTTCTCGGCTTCCCCCCTTGAAAAAGAAAGCTCCGTTTCAGGATGGACTTAGAAAAGGAAGCAGAGAGGCAAACCAAAGGAGACAGTTGTAGGAAAATGGGGCCATTTTCCCTCCCGGACCGGCCCCCCTGGGGAGGGGGTGTAGTGCCCCGTCTGACCACGAGACTGAAGACATGAGTGTATAAAGATAGTGCCCCCTCTGGTGCCCCGGGAGCTTCAGATCTCAGAGCCTTCCCAGCTCTGATACATGACCTGTTTGAAGTAACTTGGGTTCTGGCCTGGGCATGTTGAAATCGCCCAGAGCAAATACAATATGGCAAGCGGGATAGCTTTCCAGTAAGGAAATAGCACATGGGTGTGATATTATGGGGTCCCTCAATCCAAACAAAGTGTCCTACGTATGGGCCATAACACAAAGAGGCTTAAGCCAGCCCTCAATGGATTTATGTTGGGAAAGCCCCCAGGCTCCTCTCTAGAGGAGTAGCCTCTTCACCGAGGGCCCCCTCCGACGTTCAGAACTAGAGGCCACCAAAAGGAGCTGTGAATGATCTTGCCACTGGTGACCAGAGTGGTGGAAACACCCACCAGAGCCCAGGGGCTTCTGGGTCTCCCATGGATTCATGCCTGTCTCATTCCCTGGGCTGCGAAGCTCTCACATTTAGTGATTAGCTCCCCTGAAAATCTAAGTTGACTCCCAGGGGGTGGGGGAAGAAAACTGCACGTGCATACATCAAAGCGGAGGCTCTATGAATGCACGTGTGCGTGTGTGCGTGTGTGCCTGCGAGCGCTGAGAAGCTGGGGGCCTGAGCAGTTTTCCGAGATTCCCCGGAATACGGAAGGCTCGTGGTGCATATGGGAGAACTGACAAGTCTACCAGAAGGTGAGGAAATGGCTGCAAGCAACAGTAATTCCACTCCATCTGGAAGAAGGGGTACTGTTTAGTACGTCTGGAAAGCATTATTTCTGCAAATAGCTCAACCTCTATCAACTTTCAGGCAGGGATCCCGATCTGCTGCCAAAATGAGATCTCCCTGACGGCTGTGGGGTAGGAGAGGCTGAGCAAATGAACGAACAGCAGAAAGCAGGAAATCTGCGGAGGTGGCAGCCGTTAAGGTACCACCCAGCAAGCACCTGCCTCTCTCCAGAAAGACAGCCGGGGCTTCACATCGCATTAGGCCAGGGCTGTGCTCGGGGGTGGGCTGGACCTGGTGGGACGTGGGGCTGCACCAGCCATCTCCAACGTTGTCTCGCAATTTTTTGGGCTCAGCAAAGCCCCGAATACAGTTAGCCAAATGGCGTTCCCGCATTGATTTTTATACCCGTGGGTATTTTGAAGGAAATTAAATCCACGTGTTTCTGATTCAGCTGCCATTAGCACATGAAAACGCTGTTTTGTGAGAGTTATGGTATGCCGTGGGTGCCTTCACACAGTGCCGCTCAATGCCATAAAACCGCCTAGCCAGACACGGAGCAAGGAGCCGGGTGCGCTCTGCTCTGTGCCATTTCCCTGCCTATCCAGAAGGCAACATGTTTTTGTCATTTGCATCCTTTCTGAATGTAGCACAACACGGTGTCTCATGCCTGTGAATCATCTATCATTTCCAGTGCGAATGAAGCCATGTTAGTGTGGAGGACGAGAAAGTGCCTCTCACCACTGATAGCTGGGGGGCACTCGTATTGAACTGGCCACCGAGGCTGGCGCTGGTCTCCAGATCGATGGGCAAAGAGGCCAGCGGAAATGTATTCCCAGGAGGGCGCACGCAGCTTCTGGTCTGCACCGCCTCGAAGCAGATAAGCCTGTGCAGGCAGCCGGAAACGGTGGGGTGGTCCTGGCCTGGGAGCAGGTGAGGAGGGGCTCTTACCCAGCCCTGACATTTGCCCTCTCTGAGCTTCCTCTCTAATGATCATTGGGTCAAGTGCTATTGGTTTAGGGTCCTCCCTAGGCTCGCCATTCTATGATTAAAAACTGGCCCCTGTTTGTCCTGAGGTATCACATTCATTGATGTACTAAGTCCCTAGAACGTTCTGGTATGTTTTATGCTCAGCACTGAGGACCCATGAAGAAAGGCATGCTTTTGCCCTTGAAGGGAGGGAGGGGACTGATTTGTAGAGTATTGGCTATGAGTCTGACCCAGTGCTGGGGCTTTATTAGCCATTCTCATGTCATCTTCACAAGACTATTCCAAACTAGGCATGATTGTCCTCATTTTATGGGTAGAATTGCCCTAAGGATCAGGAAGATTGGACAGTTTGCTCAAGGACACAGAGCTTGTAAGTGGAAGAGCTGGGGCATAGAATTTCTTACCGCTGACCCCAAAGCTCAGTTATTGTCCTGTCTTCCTGTGTCATACAGCTTAATGTGATCAGTGTCAAATATATATGTACAATACTTAATGTTTTATGTCTGGAATCACAGAGGGCAGCGTGCCTAATTCTGTCTTGGAGACATGGGGGGATTTTACCGAGACGATATTTATGTCGGCTTTTAAAGGATGGGCAGGAATTGACCAAGTGGGGATGGAAAATGGATTTGCAATCGTAGCGGGCAGGGTGTGCGCACAATACAGGGTGGAAAGGAGAGCTAGGTGTTTGGGAAGTGGAAAGTCTGTCACCTACCTCATTTCTGCCACATTAATGTCTAAACTGCTGAGAACGTCCGGGTCACAGTTTTCCTGTGGACAAACATATATCTTGATTGTACACTTACAGGAAAGGTAAGATCACCAGTCTTTTCTGACCTCCAGTCTAGTCTCACAGTTCCATCTATGGGACTACATTGGACACCATGTTTGAGGGCAGATGACGACTCTACTGGTACCGTTGACTTTGACTTTCCTCAACCTTGACTAACTTTCGGTGGAGGAGGGGTTCCCTAAATGTTCCTCCACCCACATTATCATCAAAGATGGTTTGCTTTTCCCTTGCAGTTGGAGAAAGCTGAAAGCACAGCTGGTGGCAATTTTGCTTTGAATTCGGAGGTTGCGAAGCAAACGGGAAATTTCATGCCGCAGCCATGGTGGGGGCCGACTGAGCTTTCGTACTTACGTGGTGTGTCCACAACCTGCTTCCCGTGAAATTGCCTGTAAGTGTGGACAACCTGGGGAGCCGCAGCTGAAATGCTTGTCTAGAAGGCTCCCTGGATTTCTCCACAAGGCTAGGCCTGACAATTAACAAAACCGCATTCTCCTAGGCCCTCGACTGGTAGAACTGGCTCGGCATCCTATTGTACAGTCAGATTGCTTTCAAAAGCAGTCTGATGGGTCCACTAAGAGCTGTTGATCTCATCAGAAGGAGGACTCCTGGCCCCGAGCTGTGCTGTGCTCCTGACCGAACGAACTTGCTTACTTTTGACTGGAATTTAACTTGCAGTTCGAGTACCTTTGGTGACATGTCTGTGCTCTTAATAATGTCTAAATTCATCTTTCTGGTGCTGGTGTCAGTCGATTGTGAGAATCTAGCACTCTGCTTGGATTCAGGGCATTAATCCATCTTGTCCAGAATCTTCTCCTAAAGGAGATGCTGCATCATCTGCTTAATGAAGAGGTCAGACCAGATCATTGCTATGGGGCTATCTGGCTTTAAAATGTTCTGATTTCTTTTGTTCTAGCTGTGTGGGAAGTTGAAAATCGCTGTTTGCTCTCATTCAAAGATAATCTCGCTCTCCCAGTATCATTCTAGACTAGTCTGGGTCCTACGTCCCTAGCTGTCTCTTTCTGCTCCCCAGACAAACCCCAGTTTGTGTGGTCTTTTCTCAGAAGGACGATGTCTCAAACACATCATGCATGTGTACCTGAAACTCTTTGGGGCTCTCTCCAAGGTCTTTCTATCAAACTTCCAAACAGAACATCCATGTTGGGGTTGTGTGGCTGGGTATGGATAGAGTCAGGCTCTGCCTTTCCATTCTGGGAAATTGCAGCCGACTATCTTCTCCATTTGGGGTCTTTTAGAGTATAGGCAGCATTAAGAGTGTTATAAATATGGCGGCCAACAATGAATGTCCTGGACCCGTTCCCCTCTTGGCTGGTGAGGAGAGAGGGCAGTCAGGTGGCATGGAGACATTGTTGGCAGGAGTCATCACTCCCTCTATTTGGGAATGAAGGACCATAAATGGTGGCTGCCTTCCAAACTGCCAATAAATAAGTAAATATAGAGTGCTGACATTGGTCTCCCTGCCAAATGCCAGGCTGC